>CM075937.1:11191436-11600200 GCA_038030265.1 Corythucha ciliata
CGCGCCTGCCCGCCGCTCGGAAAAACCGGGCTGATATTTTTAAGTAAGATTTGCTGATGGCTACAGCCAACATTACTTTGACACAAGCAAAAATCAACAAAAACTATTGAATATAGCTGGTACCTCGTTACTTCATAAAGAAAGGCGCAGTGAAATTTCCCTTAGCGCGCAACGAAAATGCAGTAAAGTACTTGTTACTCCTTCAGCAATATACGGAATAATCCGCGCAAAAGTATAATTTATAGTTCCCACGACAGAATTTACACTACGGCCTTCTAAGGATTGCAGTGTCAAAAAATATCAAGTACTACTGTGACAGGCAAAGCTCGCATTGCTGTACGGACATGGAATATTATGCCGTGGTCCAACAAACCATTGATGTCACCACTATAAAAAGAGATGCGTCCCATTAGTATCGGGTGCTGAAATAAGAAGGGTAAAAAGTAATGCGTCCAAACACACGGATAGTTGGGGATTGCCTTTGTAAAAACTACTGGTCTCCCCAGTAAAAATAACTAGGTTGACAGGGTAAAAGTGACATGTGCCCCCTTGATGTTTCTTTGTGAGTGTCTTTCTTCCGTTGGTGTAGGTAAAAGTAGAGGGAAAATCTTCTTAGTGTGGTGACTTGCCCGGGCCTCATGCCTCATCAGCATTTCAGTTCTCAGTGTCAGTGCTCCCTCCCAGTTTCGCGAGTCGAGTTTTGTCTTTTATGATGAATTTAATGGACTGGAATAAGGCTCAAGTGAAAGCGGTAAAGCTAAAGGTAAGGATTACAATTTTTCTAGTGTGTTAAAATCCTGTTATGTGTTAAGTCTTCAAAGGAATAATTTTCTGATAAGTACAGTGGAGCCTTAATTAACCTTCTGAGGCATCATGGCCAGCGGTGGTGCGTCCACAGCCATTTCTCGGCTCGGGCAGTTCAGTTCTCAAAAAGCCCGCCCAGCAGTTTTTGGCCTTTTTATATTTTTTGTTCCTTCGCCGGCCCTGATACTTCCCATTTCAAGCCTCTAACCGAGTTTCCATTGTACTTGAAATTTGACAATCACACTCATGCAGTGATGTCAAGAGCCCTGTCCAGTAAGCCCTTCCCTCGATTGGCTAATTATTAACTCAAAAATTAATTAATTCATCTTTTTCATGCTTGAAAACTCTCAGGAAAAAAACAAACAAACAAAAAATGGACTTCGTTCCTTGCACAGTGGGGGGATGGAATTTTTCGCAGACAAGCTGCTTGGTAAGTTGATTTCATCCTTTTTTTTAGTGAGCTGATATTTTTTAATATGAGCTTTTTCTATGTGGTGTTACTTTCCAGATGGTCCGGGCTCCTCAGCGTTGTTTTTGATACCAACTTTATTTAAGCCTGTGTGCTGTAGAATCACGATTGAAGAAAGGACAAAAAACAATAACGTGAAAACTAAAGAGAAACCCAAGGCTTTCTTAAGACAGTGTCGAGAAGCCTTCTTTTTCAATGTTTGGGTATGTATTGACCGTTGATGAAATGGGTACGAAGCAACTTAAACTTAAATCTATTGTTTCGTTATTTGCAGACTGCTAATGATCCGGAAAGTATCATTAAAACCAGCAGGAAGGACTCAGAAATGAAAAATTAAATTTACAACCTACGCCGGTCATCGTCGGTCATGTAACCAACCCTACAGCATTATACGTTTTCAAGTACGCCGCCCCATCGAAGCAATAAATCAGTGAAGTCCACCGTAAAATTAACACGTTACTTTCGTTAACGGGAGATATGAAAGACTTGAAGGAAGCTGTAGGTTACATGAGCCAGCAATTCGATAGTTTTGTTGAAAAAATTAAAAATCTTGAAACAACGGTCTCCAAGCTGGAAAAGGAGAATGCCGTCGGAGAGTTACAGCGGAAAATGGACTCCGTGGAGCAGCTATCAAGAAGCAACGTGGTAGAAATACGAGGTGTTCCAGAGACAGCGAGGCAGCATCGCAAGCCCTAAAAGTTGACAGCAGCCTGGTGGTTAAAGCGTTCAGAGTGAGAACCGCTCGGAAGGACATTCGACGGAAAATCTTGATGGTGTTAGACTCTGCTGATACCAGAGACAAGATTGTTCAGGCAGCGAAGGCAGAGAAAAGTTTAACGGCGAAGCAGCTCTTTAAGGATTGGCCAGAAGACAAGGTATTTGTAAGCGAGAGTCTAACGCCCTATACCGTGACGAGCTACTTTGGCGTACGAAGGAAAAAGCAAAAGAGAAGGGTTTGAAATTCGTTTGGGTCAAGAACTGTGTCATCCACGCGAGGAAAAATGAAGGAGATCCAGTGAAAGCAATCAAATCTATCGAAGATGTCAACAGGCTGAAGTAAACTTCGCTCATCGTAGGTAATAAGGTAAGAGTTTTCCTGGTTAATTAAGTAAATTAGTAGTATGAGGCCTTTCCTAAAAGACGATATTGAACACAGACTAGACATATACGGGTTTGACGGGGTGTCAGTAATGACTAGTAAAAAATTAAAGATTTTATTTGAAGACCTTTGACGCATCTTATTAATATAAGCTGCACAAAGGGAATTTTTCCGAATATATATAAAAAGGCTATCATTACACCCCTATTTAAAGCGGGAGATCCTCAGGAAGTTAGCAATTACAGACCAATATCTCTATTGTCGAACTTCGCCAAAATAATAGAAAAAACCCTCAAGTTGTACCTAGTAGAGTACCTCGAACAGAATAAAATAATAAATGATCATCAATACGGCTTTCAGCCAGGGAAAAGTACGCTTGATGCGGTTAGCAGTCTATTGGAAAAAATCACACTGGCGCTAGAGAGAGGGAAAAAGGTAATCGTAGTTTTCAAATACATGACTAAGGCATTTGACTCTATACCGCATACCAACCTGATTGAAACTCTGATATCGTTAAATTTCCATCCGGGTTTCATTAAATGGACTAAGAGTTATCTTTCACTACGCGAGCAGGTAGTTGAAATTGGCGAATGTCATAGTAGCCCGTGTACTTTTGAATTCTCGGTCCCTCAGGGTACGGTGCTTGCGCCTTTATTATATATTATATGCGCGAACGGGCTCTTTGACTGCCATATAAACGGTGACATCCTGAGTTTTTCAGATGACTCGGCCATGTTTGTCACGGGCAACTCGTGGGAAGAAGTGAGGAATACAACTGCACTTAATCTAGCCTCTCTAAATAATTGGTTCAAGACAAGAAACCTAATTCTTATTTCAACAAAACAAAGTTTATCGCTTTCGGTTTACAAAACGCCAGCATACCTAATATTGGAAACATATCATGTCATCTCAGCAGACAATGTGACGCTCTTTATGAGTGCCCATCAATACATCAAGTCAGGGAAATCAAGTATTTAGGAGTACTAATCGACCAATCGCTAAGCTGGGAGTCACATATTCGTTCACTCAATTCGAAACTCCGAAAGTTAATCCCGCTATGTAGAGAAGTTAGGAATTTCATGTCGCTCAAATTTAAAAAACAGTTTTACTATGCGTTCGTTCAATCCCCTCTGATCTACGCTCTTCCAGCGTGGGGGTGGGCTTATAAAAGTAAACTGAATCCAGTAATGGTGACCCAAAAAAAACTGATAAAAATACTAATTAAAAAGGAGAGAAGGTATCCGTCTCAAAAGCTGTTCGAAGATTTTGAGGTTCTTGATTTGAAAAGGCTCACGGAAAAAATAACAATCACATATACGTAAAATATCTAGAAAACAAAATTGAAAAATCCGGAACAACAACTAGGAGTGGTGATAGGATAACTTTAAAATATCCACTTGTCAAAACGAGCACAGCACAAAAAATGTACTGGCACACTGGTGTGAATCTTTTTAACAAACTACCTGCGAGCCAGTGGCGGCGGAAGTATTTTGGTTCAGGGGGGGCGAAAATTAAGGCGCTTCCCCCCTTCCCTTCCCCACGATACCCTGCACTACCATCACTTCCTTAGTTTTCATCAATAGAAGGTGAAGTGTAGTGTAGTTCTCAATTTTAAGTAAATAGAGGAGGCAAGGTATTGTATGGAGGTGCCCAATAATCTTGAATTTTCAGCATTTAGGGAATGATTTGAATGTGGTATACAACGGCCTGATTCTTGATAGGGTTTTGACTAATAATATTTTATTTTTATCCCACATGATACCAAACCGAATTTTACGGCCGCAAATGAGTCCCAAAAGTGTCTCTTTTCATGCCTAGGAACTAAAGTATTTTTCAAGCGACATGCTCCGAAAGTAGTCATTTTCTGTACCCAAAAATGTCTGGGAAATTGACCATTACCGCACAGTGACATTCGAGAAATTTTCTGTACTAGTCCAGAAAATATTTTCCGTCCTAGTACGGAGAGTAAATGAACTCGAATTAAAACCTCGTTTAAGGTCTTCTTAAACTAAAGACACGAGAAGTCAATAGTCAATTTGTCAAAGTCAGTTTTATCATTTCCTTGCTGTCGCGTGAAAAAAGTCGTACATCACTCGTAGGAAGGGGATTTACCTCGCCTCGCCCGCCGGGCTTGTAATGTAATGTACCGCGGCAAATTTTACGGCGTTTTAGAGCCACGACTTTAGCTCCTGCGTATACATATACTATTATTGATTTCTTAGTTGTTTTTTTGCCACAAGAATATGGCAAGTATTCGTTTTAAATAATAAACGATAATCATTCGTACTCAAATAAAACAGCAAAGTGTGGGAATGCAGGTAGGGGCATAACTAGAAATCCGGATCCGGGGTTCGGATGGGGGCCACTGAATAGCTTGAAGATGAAAAATCGGGATTTTCAAGTAGATAAGATGAAAACGAATGGCTAAACTCGCTTGTAAAAGTGAGTAAAACGCTGATTCGCGGCTGAAATTGAGAAAAATTGCTGAAATTTATGGCTGTTAATATTAAGAAAAAACGCTAGCTAATTCACAACTGACATTGAGATAACGCAAAATCACGAATTGTTGGGGCGAAATTAGGAAAAATCGCTAATTTACGCAGCTAAAACTGAGAAAAGCGCTAATTCAAGGATGAAAAAGAGAAAAACGCAAATTCGCGTCGTCTTGAAAAAAAAAAAACACGCTAATTTACAGCTAAAATTATGATAAAGTGCTACAATTTAGCAACTTTCAAAATTTAGAACAAGCGCAAATTCACAGCTAAAAGGGAGAAACGCCAACTCAAGAATTCTCGGGGCAACATTGGGACTAAAATTTAGAAAAAGCGCTAATTCACGGGTGAAATAGTCAAAAACGCGAATTCGCGTCTAGATAAAAGTGGAGGAAAACTCAGCTAAGGTATGAAAAATTACGATTTTAAGGATAAAATCGAGAAAAAACGCTAAAAATCGTAGCTAAAATTAAGAAAATGTGCTAATTTACTGCTAAAATTGAGAAACAAAACGCTAATTCACATCTGAAAATGAGAGAAAACGCCAATTAGCCAATTCTTAGGGGCAACTTTAAGGCTGAAGTTGAAAAACGCTAATTCACGCGCTAAAGATGAGAAAAACGCTAATTCAAGGATAAAAAAGAGAACAACGCGAATTCGAGTCTAAAAATAGAGAAACACGCTATTATGATAAAGTGTTACAATTTGGCAGCTTTAAACATTGGGAAAAAGCGCGAATTCACAGAAAACGCCAACTCACGGATTCACAGGGCTGGGACTGAAATTGAGAAAAAGCGCTAATTCAAGCGGCTAAAACTGTGAAAAAGCGCTAATTCGAGGGTAATAAATAGAGAAAAACACGAATGGTTTTTTTTTGTAATGGAGAAAAGCGCGAATTTACGGCTTAAATGTAGAAAAATTGCTAATTTGCGGATAAAATTGGGAAAGAGCCCTTAAACGCTACCTAATTTGCCGATTCTTAAGGCAACTTCACGGTAAGAGCTTGTAAAAAGCGCCGATTCGCAGCTAAAAATGAGAAAATGAGCTAATTCGCGGAAAAAATTGAGAAAACGCACTTTAGAGGCAATTTCGTGGCTAAAATTGAGGAAAATATACTTCAAAGCTGCAAAAAAGTATATTTACGGTTTAATTAGAGACTAAAGGGCCTCCTAGAGATTTCCGCCCCGGGCCCCGGACAAGTGTTGTTCCGCCACTGGGTAGCGGTGATCGCATAACAAAACAGCGGGTTTGATGCCCCCAGGGTAGAGATGCCCGGTGCGCACCGCACACGCCGCACGCCCCTTGCTACGCCTGTGCTTCATATTGCTTAAATTTGGGCTAAAACCCTCTCCGGGGAGGGTGGCCGATAGGTGGATCGCCCTCCTTTGCCAGATGGCAGGGGTAAAGTGTAGAAGAAGAATCAATAATATACCTAACAAAAAGTCTGCAGAAAAGTGAAAGATGGGGGGGGGGCGAATGTTCTAGGCATTGCTATTTTTCATCTTCTCGCAAATGATCCAGGGTTTTCGATCTGAGTGACGGTCGCTTGGTCCTCGAATAAGAAGCGAAAAGGATAGAATAAGAACTTTGGGTGCAGTATTCGGGATAGAAGATTGGCATTGAAGCCTGGGGGGGCGACTCCCCCCCAGACTAAATTCCGGGGGGGCGGCC
This sequence comes from Corythucha ciliata, assembly GCA_038030265.1. Taxonomy (NCBI): domain Eukaryota; kingdom Metazoa; phylum Arthropoda; class Insecta; order Hemiptera; family Tingidae; genus Corythucha; species Corythucha ciliata. Next base: position 11,197,972 of record CM075937.1, read on the forward strand.
GCCCGCCCTGCCCCCCCGGTTCCGCCGCCACTGCTGCGAGCTTAACTTCCTCAAGAACGACATTAACTATGTTTAAGAAAAAAATAAAAGAATTCTTTAACCAAAAGTCAAGCCTCTGAGATGAATTTGTTGGCAACACATCTAACAAAGACTTTTATAGTAAATGCATACAGAAATTTCTAGTCTGTAATTTTATTCCTATTATGTTTTTTTTTTGTTTTTTTTTTTGTTTTTTTTTGTTTTTTTTTAATAATGGAGGACCACTAGTCTGATGTCAAAATATTGTAAGACGAGCATTGAACAGAGATTCCGGTTCCCATCACAAGCGTGCTTAAAAGGGAACCGTAGCATTTGTGTGTAAATATGTTTGCAGAAACGTTTATAAGTTGTACATTAAATAAATGCGTTAAAAAAAAAATCACTAAAATATCTGCAGTTTCAGACTTGTAAATAAAATGTACCTAATAAATGAAATAAAAAGGTTAAAGCGTTTACCCTCAAATTTCACTGCGTTCAATATCTGGTCCTAGTACGTGGTGCTCTCGCCCCTTGTTATATTAACTGTTACGAGTTGGAAATAATCGCTGGGCCCCAACGCAAATTTTACTGCGTCCAATTTCTGGTCAGCGTAAGTGGTGCACTCGCCCTTTGTGATGAGATTAACTGTTACGTCGTAGAGAAAAATCATTGGCCACCAACGCAAAGGTTACTACGTCCACTATCAAGTTTTACTGTGTCCAATATTTGGTCCTACTAGTGTTTACTGAAAACGGTAATTGAACGATTGCTTGGACGAAAAACGTAAATTTTAATGAAAAATTCTCTCGTCCACGGAGTAGCACGTCCTAGCAGTAAATATCGCCAGAAAAAGTTTTTCAGTGTACACTCCCTTAACTAATAAATAGTCTAACGTGACCAACCTTAAAGCCCCTCGTGGATAATTACCTCGAACAAAATAAAAAAAAAATCAGGCAAGAATTGGTGAAGAGGGAAATTTTCATGACATTTCTGTCTAGAAATATGTCACTGTTCAAATCTTCGAAAATGTCATGACAGATAATATCTGTCATGACATGATATTATATTTACATGACATCATATTATGTTTACTTGTTGCATCTTACGTGCTGTCATGGAAGCGACGTGTTGAAAAGCTCCTCAATTTAATGATTTAAGAGAAGGGACAATTAAAATACTTCAAAGATGTGCGAAAGGTTCCTTACTGAGCAACTCCATTGGCTTCAGAAAAAGAAATAATTTCTTTATATTGAACTAACCACAACAACGAACAAACCTAAAACTTGAAATTTTATTTTTATAGCCGTTTTAAACACCAGCTTCTGTAGATGTCGTGACATTATTGACTCCGTGTGTAAAGACAGGATTTATGGGTTGTATGTGAGCCCCCGTAGGGGCTTCCAAAAATTGCCGATGCGGCTGGTATTTCACAGCCCCATGGCGGGGTATTGGTAAAAGTTTTCAACTAGCAATAATCGCACCTCAGTAGAACTTCATTGGTTACGATAATGCCACTGCGCAAGGTTAAATTACTATGTGTTGGGAAGAGGGTACTCTCCAAACGAACAACAAATCAAGTGTGTGAGAACGTTTTGAAGGAGGTCACATCAGGGCGATAGGGAACACTACTGATCGGTAGCTTTTGTCTTTAGTCCAATATACGATAGAACTTCACGTCTTCACGTTAGTTCTTTGTCTAGAAGTCGTTATTCTTTTATTTTCTTTCGAAATTTAGGCTGTGAGGGTAATTTTTAGCTTCGTTAACAGAGTGCACGACATACCTGCCAGGTAGCTGTGATGTTGCTGTAATGTCTTGTCTCTTTTTTTAAAGAAGTTCTTTGATTTCATAAATTTTCTTTCGCCGTTATATAATTATATAATTATCATTCGAATTTAAAACAATTAAAAATTGAAAGAAATAAGAGAAAGAACATTATTTTTTACTAAATACCGCTCTGAGGGTGCGCTAGTCGACAACATAGCCTGCCTTGGCGGTGTTTCTTTTTTATCCTTCCCATTTTGCTTCTTCCCAAGTTCCCATTCAGTCGTTGCCCCGCTTCGGGAATGTGAAGATCGTTGGCTAATTATATTTTCTGTTTGTTATTATTTTTTTTTATTTGTTTATTTTGATTTTATTTTTATCTTTGTGTAACCAGCGGAATGTAACTAATCGCGCTGATTTAATACTTCTCGTCACACGTTTTTCTTCCCGTTTAAATTAAGTCATTCGGTCGGTTCAATTTGTTGTGTGCGGTGAAAACGGGGAAAAAATTTGTTAAGATCTTCAGGAGACCGGCCGCCTTCAATGTTTTCCACGGCGAGAGCTCTAGTTATGTAGAATGCGAGCTGAAGTTTTGTGTCTACTGATTTCTGCTTGTTTCTCCATTTGTCATGGTGAGGCTCTTCTAAGCATTTTACGTTTAAATAAAAAACGACAAAAAAAAGCTGCAGCCCAGAAGTGTACACGAGATATGATCCTCTTAAAATGTTTATGTTTATTTGGTATGAGAGCAGGTATTTGAAAGCTTCGCATGGAATTATTGTCACGGATGTGTTCGAATGCCTACCGTTTTTTTATGTTTTTTTCTCGTGAGAAATGTATTGAGTGTATGCGACCAGTGTTCCCAAAAAAACTTGGAATTATCTGGGAATTCCATAACGTCGTGGACAAATATTGCAAGCTCCTTGCTGCAACATGACCAGAAGCCACTGGCAGACCTACACGTATAGGGGCCAGGGGCGGATATCTTCAAGAAGCCCCTAAAAGTCTCCAACTATACATAAAAACCTCAATTTGGTAACCTCTAAGGCCTTTTTCCTAATTTTAACCGAGGCCTTTTCCACGTATTTTAGGTAAATTACCGCTGTTTCCACAACCTATCCGCCAAACAGCGCTTATGCCAAGTGTAAACAGCGAATTTCTTCATTTTAGCCTTTTTAGCGCTTTTCGCCGCAATTTAGCGCAAATTAGCCACGGATTAGCGGGGCAATCAACCCCCCCCCCACTAATAAACATACGCTTTTTCTCAACTTTAGCAGCAAAGTACCTTTTTTATCCCGTGAATCAGTGGCGTAGGTACGGGGGGAGGATAGATCCCCCCCTCAGAGCAACAAGTATACGAACGAAGGAACACTAGTACCATAACGAAGAGCCTCATAAAATCTCCAAAAATGAGTGTTTCACGTTGAAATTAGGGGGCTTATTCTCTAACTCCGAAGCAATAGCTTTTTCGAAGTCATATGTTTATTTCATTAATTTTCTTCAAACAAATGAATGACATAAACACAAGGCTGGCGAAAAAAATATTGCTTGTTGTTAGGGAATAGGCCCCTAGGTATAGCAGATTTTCTGGTCTTAAAGCAGCTCGAAAAGGTCCGAGTACGTCCAGCTTTTTCCTTGAAATTCAGACTCAACGCAGTAGTGTACCCAAAGTTGTATACAGGGTGTTCGAAAATTCGATGCTCAGCCGAAAACTGGTCATAGTACAGCTGATTTGTGGTCGAAATCACTAAATTCACTTTTTCAGAATTCAGCTTTGTTTTCGAGTTATTCCACTATCTTTAATTTTTTCGCGGGGCTATATTTTTTTTTGAAATACTTGCTCCCGGCCGCTCTAGAATCAATTCTAGCCCGAAACTAATTGGGTCATTCGAAAGAGCGCACAAGTATCTTCAAAATGACTGAATTGTATTATGAATTTGGCCATTTTTCCAGGGTACTAACACTGCTGGAAATTGATATTTTTTCATCTTTGTATCTTTCCCTTGTTTTTCAGCTGCGATTTTCTCCCACTCCTTAGAGGAGAATATTTTTTTGGGTTTATTGGAAAAACTTCCTCATTTTGTTAGCTTTCAAATGGAGTGAAATAGTCCCGGGATTTTACAACTATTCGCGAAGAAGTAGCTGTTTGAAGAGTAAAAATTTCGCTCCGGCAGCTGGCGGTGAAAGAGTGCATTTCATTATGTATACGGATACCCTAAGCCGTCCCAGAAGTAATAATTTTGATACAATTTTTTGTTTCATTAAGCCGAACTTCTTCCTCTATTTTCACCACCCTCTCTTCAAAATGTCGAAAAGTTTCGGTAGTTTTCCAAGGGCTTTGTAATATTAAATTTTTGTGCCGTATTTTATAATACCTAAACGTGTGAATTTAAGCTTTCTTTTTGAAATTTCATCCCCCATTTCACCCTCCTCCATCAAAGTTTTCGATAAATCTCAATGGAACCCAGGGCTTTTGTTACATTAAATTATTGAGTCGAATTTTAGAGCGCTAAGATGAACTAGTGAAGTTCAACGCTATTTTTACACTTCCACACCGGAAGGACCACCCCCACCACCTTGACTTTTTCGAAACATTAAAATGGGAATCAAAGGCTACTCTAACATGGAGTATACGTACCGAATATGATGCTTCTAGAATCAACTGGTGATTTATAGTGATTTTTTGACCATTTAACCCCTATCCCCCACCCTCCACCTTGACCGATTTGGCCCAAATGCAATACCGACCGGGGTCTTATGACTACTGATTTTTGTGCCAAAGTGGGTTCCGAGAGTTATCGTGCTAACAAGAAAAAGGCCATAATTATATTATATATGTATATGAATCCTGGAGACCACTGAATTCGTGTTCTAGAGGTTTTGAAACGTGAAAAAAACATGACATGACCCATGTTTGCCACCATCACGACGAGACCAATAGTGCATTTTCAGAATGAAATGCACTAAAACCGATGGGCTTTGTGAAGAATAACAGAACTTTTTTACAGGAGAAGTATGTTTTGAAGCCAGAGTTGGTGAGGTGAGAGACAGGGACCTCTCGGAGTGTCTGAATGTAAGCTAATAAATTACAAAAAGCACAAGAATAGCAAAGATAATATTAAAGTAATTGAAAAAAACAGCCGATATTCGGAATTAGTGATGGGCAATGAATGAGGGGAACGATAACTGATTGAGCCAAATGTTCTCCTTGTGTGAAAAGGGACATCGATCAGGAATTTGGCGATGTTTTTGTGCATTCCAAAAAGACGTAATCGTTGAAACGATCGCGAAAAATGAAATGCCAAAGAAGTTTCATTTTCATCATTCCTATAAGCACATTCACTCGAAACTGGTGTTGGTAATGTAATGAGTTACCTTCGTGGCATGGGGATTAAACCCCCAAGACATGGGAACTTCAGCAATTTTAAGTCCCTCATCGGGGTGATCCCTCAGATATCTCCTTAACCTAAAACGTCGAGGTATGACGAACAGAAAATCATTCACGACTCATTCCTCATCAGTAGATTCCTATACACCGAGTATTTGCGGTTCTGTTCTTTTTGAGCGCATTGAGGACGTTTTATATCCGTTGAGAGACCAGTGAAAGTATTTCTGCGTTACTACTAAAAACTCATCCCAATTCTGTTTTACGAAGGCAGCGCCGAATCTTGGTTGATGTCGTTCTACACGTATGGAGGAACATTTGGTTTCAGATGAAGGGTCGCCCTTTCCACAACGAACGGCACTTCGCACTTTCTCCTCATTCTTAATCACTTTTCCTCATTCTTAATCACTTTTTCCTTAAACATTGGCTGTTTTTTCAATTATTACTTATATTATCTATGCTGTTCTTGTAATTTATTAACTTACATTCAGACATTCAGAGTGGCCCTGCCTCTCCCCTCACCAACTCTGGCTTCAAAACATACTTCTAATCTAAAAACGATCTCTCATTCCCCATCAAAGCCCATCGGTTTTTACTATTCAAACAGCTACTTCTTCACGAATAGTTGTAAAATCCCGAGGCTATTGCACTCCATTTGAAAGCTGACAAAGTGAGGAAGTTTTTCAAAAAAACAAAAGCAAAAGTTTAGGTTGATTCGAGCCATTACCAGTACCTGGTCCCTAGAGAAACCACTCTGAGGAAAACCCGTCTGGTTTGTTGTATGCAAAATGAAACCTCGATCTGAGCATTTTAAGTATCTGATCAGTAAAGACAACTCAGGGTCAGTAAATTAGGAATTCCCGACCGAGAGCTGGCGACAGTCCCAGTCAACCGGAAGAACATAGTCATGAAACTAGCTCCATTGGGTAGATATAATGATGAGCTGAGTACGAATATGAACGTCTGCCTGGGGCATTTGCCCTCAGCAGCCAATCTTAATCTCTGGAAATGATACACAAATTAACTGGAACAAATTACAAGTAGAACAAATTGGTTTAATGATTTCTAGGTTTCTTTAGAATGTGTTTCAACTATAGTTCTAGGGGATGTTAGAACAAACCTGCTGTTTCAGACCACATATACCAAAATCTATGTTATTTGTGTTCATTTTGGGGCTCTTGCTTCCATTCCCCCCCCCCCTTGTTACCTCCCGACGACGTCTATAATATATGGAAACTGAAGCCCTATCCCGCAGACCTCACCGCCCACATCTCCCTAATGCCTATGATGCTTTCGTTTTTGATTTATGAAAAATGTTCGCAGAATCAACTAACTAGATGGAATTCTGCAACCCCTTGCCGAATGGGATTTAACTCTCAAAGACAAAGTTTGTGCCCTTCATTTTCAAGAAGAGGACATCTTGAACACTGGCGGACCGACACCTATCGGGGCCCGGGGCGGAAATCTCTATGAGACCCCTTGAGTCACTAAATAAGCAAGAAATAAAATTATTACGTAGCATCAAATTATGGATTTCCCCTTAATTTAGCCACGAGTTCTAGGTATTTATACATCCTATCCGCCAATTAGAGTTTGTGCTCAATTTAAGCCGCAAATTGGATATTTTCTCAATTTTAGTCGGAAAGTAGCGGATGTTTTTACACTTATTTTGCCATGAATTCGCGGTTTTTCTCAATTTTAGCCACAAAGTTGCCTTCAGAATCCGCAAATTTGGGTATTTTCACTAACAGTCGAAAATTTGATATGTACTTTCAATTTTACCCACGAATGATAGCTTTTTCTACACAATTTATCCACGAATTAGTGAGTTTCCTCAATTTTAGCCGCGAATTGGAGTTTTCCTCAATTTTTGCTGCAACTTATAGCTATGTTTTACCTTTTTTACAGCGAATTTGAGAAAAATTCCCAATTTGAGAAAAAGTTATCGTTTCTCTAAATTTTAGGCGGGTTAGTAGTGATTTTTCTCAATTTCAACCGCAAATTAGTGGATTTTTGAACATTTTTGCCCCGCATTATCTTTTTTTTGTTCACTTTCATCCGTGGAAGCGTTTGTCTCAGTTTTAGCCCCAAACAAAAGGCAGATGCCTCGGACTGGCGAACTCGTGGATAATTAAGAAACATCGCTCACGGTATGAAAACGATACTTTGCTGCTGAAGTTGAGAAAATGCGCAAATTCATGGTTATGGGAGGGGGTGGGGCAAAACCGCTAATCTGCGGCTGGAATTGAGAAGAACGATACACTCGGCCAAAATTGAGAAAAGCGCTAATTTGCGGGTAGAGTCCAAAAATCGCCCTTAACTGAGAGATTGAGGCTATGATGAGGCCAGCAAGATGTCCAGATTCAAGAGTGTGCTGGCTGGGTGGAATGATGACTAAAATATGAAATTACCCCCCTCACCTCTCCCTTACGAGATTTCAATCCGATCCCCCCCCCCAGGACAAATTCCTACCTACGCCACTTCCGTGAATCAGCGATGTTTCTTAACTTACCTCGAGTTGGCGTATTCCACAATTTTAAGGGCAAATTAGTGGTTTTTTCCAGCAGGGACCAGGGGATTAGCACTTTACCCAGCCAGAGCTGAAAATTAGCGTTTTACTCTATATTAGCCGCAAAATAGCGGTTTTTTCTTAATGTTTACGACAAATTAGCTTTTGACTTATTATTTCTCAATAGTAAGTTTTTGTAATCGTATCGCAAAAAAATTTACGTTTCAAAGTGCGTAGAATCCAAATCTGAAATTAAAAAAAAAAAAAAAGTCCGTCCGCCGTCCGGAATTGCCCTAGGATTGCTCGAAAAAACTCGTTCTTTCGCACATAGACTCCATTTGGGGTCTAGTTGGTCCTAACATCTGATCAGTTTGATCAAATAACTACCTGGGGTTTTATGGGCCAAAAGCGGGACCAAAATGGGGATTTTCCAAGGATTTGGGATCATAGGGGTGTGGGGTGTCGATTTTCATGTAATTTCAAGCCGGATTTGACTACATCCATGAATAATAAACCCATAAACAGTCGAAATAATGAAGCATTGTTCGATAATTCGCAGCGTTTTTTCTTTTGTTTTTTGTTCAACATATCCATACGCTACGTATTAGCGATTTTTTCTCAGTTTTAGCCGCGAATTGGCGGGTTTCTGCACCGGGCACCGTAGAAGCGTTTCTAGCCTGTGAATTCCTGAATTTTCTCAATTTTTAGCCGGGAATAGCACTTTTTCCCTATTTGAGCTGAAAACTAGACTTTTTATTTATTTATGCCGGGCTATAGTGAATTTTTCAATATTGGCTGCGTTTCTTTTTTATATTTCAGTCCCGCATTGTCATCTTTTCCTTCAATTTTTCCTATGGATTAGCGTTTATTGTTTAGTTTTAGCCTCGGACAGAAGGGTTTTTTCAATTCATCAAGATTTGGTGATATTTCCCAATTTTGGGCCACGGATTAGCGCTTTTTCTCAATTTTAGCAGCGCAGTATGGTTTCCATCGTATGTATTGGCGATGTTCCTCGATTTTAGCCATGAATTATCGTTTTCCTTATTTTCAGATACATAATAGCCATTTTTTCACTTTTAGCTGTGAATTAGCACTTTTTCTCAGTTTGAGTTGAAAATTAGTGTTTTTCTTAATGTTAGCCGCCCTAATTAATATATTTTTTCAGTTTTATCCGCGTTGTTTTTTAGATTTTAGCCCGCATAAGCAATTTGTTTCTATTTCTGCTATGGATTAGCGCTGTGTGGGTCAGAAGCTGTAAGGATTTGCGTTTTCTTGATTAGTTTTTCTCTCTCGATTTTCATATTCAGAAATTAACGTTTTTCCTCAACTTTATCCGCGAATTAGTGATTTTCTCCATTTCAGCTGTGAAATAACGTTTTCTGATAATTTTGCAGCGAATTAGCGTATCTATTCTCTCTTTTTTTTATGTGCGAATGGATGATTCTTCGCCATTTCAGTAGTGAATTTTGCATTTTGGCCCAGTTTTAATCCGAATTAGCGTTGTTTTTTTTTTTACTTGTACAGCCGTGACTTAGTAGCGTGTATACTCAATCGTAGCTGCGGGCTTGGCTCAAAAACAACACTTTTACATTGATTTGTACATTTTACCCGCGGGGTCGTCATACACTGCGAATCGACGATTTTTTCTCAATTTTTGTCTGAAAGTTGCATCGTGATACCACGAATCAGCGCTTTTTCGCAGTTATAGCCACGAATATTGGCGCTTTTCCCAAGTTTTTGCCGCGTCAGACAGTTGTAAATTGCCGATCAGTACATTACTGCGCTTAAGGACCTAGCGAAACTGGGGACGGTCCGTTTTCTCTATGTTTACCATTTTTTTTTTTTTATTACTTTTTTTATATTTACCATGAATTTCCCTCAAGAAGGCGCAAATTTCTGTATTTTAACCACCAGAATAGCACTCTCAGGGGCTCAATGGAATAGTCAGACCACACTCTTTGCTGATATCACTTGTAACGTTATATTCTCCAGGTCTGATATATACTGAAATTCGTAGAAAGGAGCCAAATCGCTGTCCAACCTTTTCACATGAATGAACCTAAAAATCCTCATTTTTCCGTATTTAAGCTTTTCGGAGGCCCCGCCTGACAGGGGGCCCGGGGCGGTCCGCCCCCCTCGCCCCTATCTCGGTACGCTACTGCCAGAAGCGTACCTAGAAATTCTTCCGGAGGGGGCGATTCCGGCAGTCCGCAGCCTACTCAAGGACCGGCGGGGGACGGGTGTTGTAATGAGTGCCTTTCTTTACGAATCAAAGAAAGTCAAATGCACCTTAACTTTTTGCAGGGTAGATACCCCTTCACGACGTTTCCACCACGAAATTTAGGTGGAAAACTCGTGTGACATCCTGAATCAACACCCCAAAATGTCACTAGCTCAGGAGTTGAGTCACTGCCAAATTACCTGACTGGTTGGTCTATAAATGTAGAGGGTTGCTTGAATTATAAAGGAAATTTGGCGCTTCAACGTTTTAAGCCGGATTTTCCTATCAGTGCAAAACACTCAGCGCAGCGTTATTTACATTGTTCCCAGTCGAAAAGTGGACGTGTAGTAACTAGGAACAAATGTAAAACACACTGCGCTCGTTAAGCGTTTTGCGCCGCATTACGAAAACCCAGCTTCACGGGCCGTAGAACGCGTACTTTTCGAGTTAAAGGGGGAGAAAAAAACTCAGGTTTTCGGCCCTTACGAAGTCTCTGTGGGGAAATTTTGGTGGAAAACTCATGAAAATTTACTCATGAGCGTATAAAAAAATAATAAGCGATTTTGTTTGGGCAGAAATGACCATTTTTGAGAAAAAAGAGTGCAGCTTTATACTCTTCAGTGGTTTGACCAGCAAAATTCAAACGATCCTTGCGATTTTGAACATGCTAAAAATCATTAAAGTCTCATGTGAAGCGGTCCTTTGAATGGAACTGAATGTGAACGCTCACCAAAGCATCAAAAGATATCGCTCCGGCAGCTGGCTGTCCAACAGAGTGGATTTCACTATACTAATTTTTGTCGAATACATAATAACAAATTAACTAAAAACGTCGAATTTCGTTGTAGTAAACGCAGTCTATTTGACAGCACATTTTTTGGCAACCCCAAAAGAGAAAACCACGATTTTTGGATCATTTTATCAGTTTTTTTTTGTCTAAACATCCCCTAAACGAGTGGCTTTAGAGGAAAACCTTCTCGTACAAAACATCTAGGGGCTAAACCTACGCCTTTCGTGAATACCTTTAATGTTGGAAGTCTTAAAGTCACCTGTTTCCGACCAATCTATGCGCCGTGAGCTTCATTTCAGGCCATCAACTTTCATTCCATTAGCTTACCCAACTTTTTCAAGCCTCTCCGCCTCGTTTGAAAATGTCCAAGCCCTCTGTTCTAGATTTTCTATAAAAAAGCTGACCATTTTCCTTCCAGAAAACGATAATTTATGAATTCACAACTCCTTTTTCCAGGCTGTTTCTCCGCACACTCCTCTCATTCTTCTTTCCTTCGGGAACTATTACAACCTTGTTTGCAGTTTTTTCTAATTTTGGATGCATTTCGGGCACACGACTGTAGCCCCTCTTCAGCACCGTGAACTGTTGTTTGAGCAATTCACGGTGCTGAAGAGGGGCTACTGTTTTGTGCCCGAAATGCATCCAAAATAAAAAAAAAAACTGCAAGCAAGGTTGTATTAGTTCCCGAAGGAAAGAAGAAGGAGAGGAAGCGATAATTTATGCGTTTAAACTTGACGTTTTGGTGTCCTGGGACTCCCTAGAGTCGGTAACCGGTAATTTGTTAGGGTAAAAGCCTAATTTGCCTGGACTAATACGGCATGGGTGTACTGTACATCCTTATTTGTCTTGAAACATCACCCCAAAATTGAATTAATTTTGGAATCGTTAGAATGATGTAACATCAGGGTGTTGTTGTAAGGGCGGGGGGGGGGAGAGTATTCGGCATTACCCCCCCTATGGTTCAGACCTGGATCCGCCCCTGCCTTCGTATTGGTAGGATTTCCCAAAAACTTGGCTAAAAACGCTGCAAATTTTACTCACGGGTTTATTATTCATGAATGTAGCCAAATCCGGCTTGAAATTACATGAAAATTGACACTCCATACCCATGTGATCTCCAAAACCTTTGAAAAACCCTCATTTTGGACCCGCTTTTGGCCCATAAAAACCCAGGGAGTTAGTTGATCAAACTGATCAGATGTTTGGACCAACTAGATCCCAAATGAAGTTGGTGTGCGGAAGAACGAGTTTTTTCGAGCAACGGCGGATGGACATTCCAGAAATGGAATCTAGACATGTTAAAACGTACTCAGAAAATGTTGGAGGGTGGGTTGTAAAAATGTTTTCTTGATCGAAAACATGGGGGTATTATTCAGAATGAATAATAAACCAAAACGGCCTCCCCGGAGGGGGCGATCCACCTATTGCCCCCCTCTGGGTACGCCTCTGAACATGTCTTGAATACTTTTTGGACTATGGGCTTAGGTGGAACGGGCAAAAAAAAAGTTATGAAAATAGACCTCATTATTTGCGATCAAAAAAATCCCATTTCAAAGTTGACCAGAGGTCCTCATTTAGAAAGAACGGTATTAGACTTAATAGTTTTATGGCCCTTTGGGATCCCCAAACGGATCATAAAAGGTACTACTTTCTAAACTTTCTAAGAACTGATGTACTTTTAGAAGGGGCTTATCACACCTGTCACTGGTGGATTTAAGAGGGGCTATTAGTACGGTGCAATTAGTCCAAAAAACCGGCCCAACCTCAACATCTAAAGTAAAGGTTGCATTCCACAGCCAAATTTGTTCTTTACAACTCACAACACACTTAATTGGTTAAAAGTCCCAACGTTTTGGGCAACGGGAAGAGTGGGAGGGGGGAATAAGTTAATAAATTATTATTTTTCCCCCAGTTTTTCTAAAATATTTTGAGTTCTATGAGCTAAAGCGTGAATATGACTTTTGATGAAAGTAATCTACTAGGGTTGCCAGATGTCAACCCTCGTAAAATTCCTCGGGGGGGGGGGGGGGTGACCAGTCTCATACAAACGAACTAGGTCTGTTCCAGCAAGGTGTTCGGAGCACATCAGTTGCCATGAGACTGACCAACAAAATTTAAGTTGATAACATACATAAATGTTATTGGCTGGTCCCGCCAATATCATCACATCGCCATGCCGTTGATTCATGTCCGAATTTCGAGAGGCTGAGCTCTGAAGGAAAATGCCCCCAGGCAGACGCTAATATAGCGGAATGAGACCAGTTACAATGAAAAAGTTCTTCCCAGTGGCGTATCGAGGTAGGGGCGGACTGCCCCGGGCCACCAATCAGACGGGGCCCCCGAAAAGCTTAAATTCGGAAAAATGAGGATTTTTAGGTTCTATATTCATAAATGTAGGTATGTGAAAAGGTTGGACAGCGGTTTGGCTCTTTTCTACTAATTCCAGTCCATATCCGACCTGGAGAATATAAAGCTACAAGTGATATTCGCCTTAGTCATAATTCAGACAGCGCTGCACTTGACCAACAACCAACCAGATTTTTGGGTAGCTTTCCATTAGATTGAAGCTAGCATTTATTTGTTATTGCGTTTAGACGCTTAAAAGTATCTGCTGTGCTGAAGATTTCAATTAAAAATGGACGTGTGGGTCGATGGGATACACAAAACATGGCTAAATGACTGGGCGACCGTGCCATATTTCATATTCACTAAAAATAATAAATGAGGTCTAGAAATAAATTCTAAAATTAGAAATTCAAAGTTTGCCAACAGATCTTCCCGAGGAACATGATTTTATTGCACAAAACGGCCGGAACACATATGAACAAACGGAAAGGTACCCACAGGCTTTAGTTCTCCAGAGATCCACAATTGGAGCCACCGGAAATATGAAATCGCCGAATCAGCAAAGAGTGTGGGCTGAAATTCGATTGAGCTCCCGAGAACGCTTTTCTGGCGGCTCAAACACAGAAAATTCCCGCCTTCTTGAGGAAAATTCGCGGCTGAAATAGATAAAATTCACCGTCCCCAGTTTCGTTAAGCGCACAAATCGGAAATGTGCAACTTGCTGACGGGGCAAAACCCTAGAAAAAAGCGCTAAATCTGTGCAACTTCTTGATCAAAATTGAGCAAAAAATCGTCGATTCGAGGTGTATGGTGGCCACTTCACGTCTAAAATGTAGACGTTAAAAGTATTGTTTTTGGGAAGACTAAAATTGAGAATACACTGTATTCTCACTGTTACTTGTACGAGGCGGTACAAAAAAAAAAAAAAAAAAAAAAACACGCGGCTTACTTTGACAAAAATAACGCTAATTCTGCTTAAAATTGGGCAAAAATTGCAAATTCACACCTGAAATTTCAAGAAGTCGCACATTCGCTTGTAAAAAAAAAGAATAGATGCTGATTCGTTGCAAAATTATCAGAAAACGCTATTTCGCAGCTGAAATTTAGAAAAATCGATATTCGCTGTCAAAAATGAAAAAATTGCCAGATTGCAGCTGGCATATCGGAAAACGCCAAGTCGTGGCTAAAATTAACAAAATTCGCTTATTCACGTGTTACAAACGCTGCTAAAATTAAGAAAAAGCGATAATTTGCGGCTAAAATTGAGGAAAATCACTATAATTAACGGCTGGAATTGAGAAAAATTCCAATTTGCGTCAAAAATTGAAAATATTGCAATTCGCGGCTTCCGCAGGGAACTTTGAGGTTAAATTGGGCAAAACCGCCAATTTATGGCTATGGGGGAGGAGAAACCCGCTTTGTGGCTAAAATTAAGAAAAATCGCTAATCCATAGTGTATGGTGAACAAAAAATGCTAATTTGTGGCAAACATTTAGACAAACCCGCTATTTTGCGGCTAATGCTTTAACGAGCTTAAGCATGTTAAGAATCACAAAGCTCGTTCAAATTGTGTTGTTCAAAACAAGCAATTTTTAAAGAGAAAAACCATTCTTTTTTCTAAGAAAGGGCCATTTCTGCCGACAAATCGCTGAAGAACTAAAAAAGACGGTGTATTAGTATTTTAGGTCTGGGAGAGTGGCTTAATCAAATTCGGCGCCTGCAAACCCAGACTATAGACCGGATTTGCTCTGCCGGGGGTACGATGGATGGACGAAATCCCACTGATTAGAAACCAAAAAAAAATTAATAAATTAAATTAACTTATGTTATCCGGACGACGATGGAAGGGCATAGCCCAACACGATTCGAGTTTCGAGAAAAAATGACTCCCCGGCGGGATTTGAACCCGCAACCTCTGGATTACCAGTCCAGCACGCTGCCAATTGCGCCACGGAGACGCCTTTGGGAGTCGTACTCCGAGGGATAAGCTAAGCCGATTCCCACCCAGGTCCATTGTTTCTCGAAACTCTAGGCGTTTCTCCTGATCGGTAAACCACGCCTAATTTTATCTTATCTAGATGGTGTTAGATGGATATGATGAGTAATTCTGTCGCCTGAGTAACTGGATATCCACGCGATGGCCGATGGACATTTATAGGTTTTAATTTCGATGAATTTACCAGTTTAAAGTCTTTATAATACAAGCAAATTAATGCGTTTCCTCTATTCTAGCTGTGAATTAGCGGAGTTTGTCAAATTGCTTTGTAAAATAGCGTTCGTTTCCATTTTAGAAGCGAATGAGCGATTTGTCTCAATTTTAGCCTGGAATTAGCGCGCGGCCTTTCTCGGTTTTAGCCATGAATTAGTGTGTCTTATCAAATGTATACGACAAATAAGCGTTACCCCCTCAATTTCAGCAGCGTGTTTCCGACTTTTCTCCATTTTAGCCTAGGATTAGCATTTTTCTTCACTTCTCAGTCATATGGATTAGCGATTTTTCATCTCTATTGCCGCAAATTAGCGCTATTTCTCAATTTTACCCACAAGATATTCACTAGTTTCAGTTGCGAATTATTTATTAATTTTACCCGCGAGTTAGAGCCCTCAGCCCCGAATTAGTGGGCCTCCCAATCCGCGAATTATCGTTTTCCCCCATTTTATAGCTGCGAACGAGAGTTTCTTGTCAACTTATGCCGCGAAATAACGCATTTCTACAATCATAGCAGCGAATAAGCTCTTTTCCTCAATTTTGATGGGGAATAAGCGGTTTGTCTCTGTTGTTTTAGCTATGAGTGAGCGTGTTTCTGTGGCGTAGCGTTTTCCTCAATTTTGGCAGCGCTTTTTTTCACTATTTGTGTCGCGACTTAACACTATTTCTCACCGTAGCTGCCAAATTTTATATTAATTTTACTGGTGAACTGCGAACTAGTGGATTTTCTAAAAATTGATCCACGAATCAGCGACTTTCTTTATTTCACTTGCTATAATACGCGCTTTTTGCCGCGAATTGAACCTTATCTCTATTTTCAGCCGCGGATAAGCGTTTAATTCCCATTTTAGGTGGGAAGTAATTAGCAGTTTTCTAAGTTGTAGCCGTGAATTAGGAGGTTCTCTATTTTAGTGATTTTTTCATGTTATCTGCATGTGAATTAGCGCTTTTACTCAATTTCAGTCCCGATGTTACCTCGAAAAACCGCGGGAATGGGCGTTTTTTTCAATATTAGTTGATGCTTCTGAGTGATTGATCGCTGTTTTTACTTCTAGCTGCGAATTGCGGGTCAAAGAATCATCTGTGCAGCCCACATTTTATAGTAGGCACCATCTTCTTAGGGGGGGTTGAAACCCCCAAACCCTCCCCATTAATCCGCCACTGCCCAGGGTTGAATATATTGCACGCCATACCTATCCTCTCCCACCCCATCCCACTTACATTTTTCGTGCCAAATTGGGAGGCTTGTAGTCAAAAATTACCAGTTGTTCGGAGATTAGTCAAGTCGGTTTGTTTGCCAGCTTATTGGGACGAATAATTTGCGGTGTTAATGACCAGATAATTGTGTGAGGGGGGGGGGTGTCAAGCAATTGTATTTCCCCAAAGTCCCCAAAACCCTCCCCGCCCGCTTAGAAAGGGAGCCTTCTTACTCATAATCCCTTTTTCCACTTGGAAAGGTACGAAAAGAATGCAGGGAGAATTTGCTCTGGCTTTTGACGCCTTATACATAAAATCAGCTCACCAGAGGATCCTCCACTCTTTGTACCGGGTCTGGATTATCAAAAGGAATTACGGAAGATGTGTGTTCAGTTTGTTGTAAATAGCCGTGTAGAAAAAGGGAAAAGGGATTAAAACGCGAAAGACTTGGAATGCCTTCTAAAGATCTAACAAGAACAAGATTGTGTGCGAGAGGCGAGACTAAAAAGAAGCTATGATTGGGGGGGGGGGGGTTATTTCCAAAGGCCGCCTTGAGGGTCTTAAAACGAGAAAAAATAGAATTTTGGCCAAGACTGTACCACCTGGTCCCAACAACAACAAGAGAGGAGCCACTCCCGAGCATCAAAAGGCCTTCCTCACCTTGCGTTATTATAATGATGATCGTTTGTGATATTAAAGGTAAAAAATGGTTGGGGGGGGGGAGAGTAAATGAATCTGAAAGAAATCCTACCAGCCAAATGTTTTGTACTAAGAATTTGAGGGAATTTTTCTCGTTAAGAATGTGAAGAATTTTGGTGAATGAGCAGGAAAAAAAACAGAAACTGTTTTTCATTCCTTTTGACACTATTTGTAATTGGTTAGCCCATTTATTTTACTCATCGATATGAATTTATGTTTTTTATATCCATTAAACACTGATGGTTAGGATACTTTTAAGAGTTCAGGAACCGGTTTTACCTTCTACAAACAAACCAATCCATCAAAGTTAACTTATGAGACAAGTTGACAGGTTCTGTCCTTTTTCCTCTTCTCATTTTTACCTGTGTTTGAGGGCAAATTTTCGTTTTAACTTTGTTGTCCCTGTGGCTTGACTCAATGTGATTTTGTAGTAAGTGAATATTGCTGCCGGAGTGTAACCGAAAATTCAGTTAATTTGCCCGTTTGAAGAGAATTGTTCTGTAATTTTTGAGTACGAAGATTTTTTGGACTCAACAAACGGTGAAAATTGTTAATTTGGCCCCTCTAATAGTAATCATAGAAGTCGGAAACCCCTCATCTCTTACTTTAAAGAGGCGTAAAATTTATTCCTTCTCGAAAAGGGTACAGGAAAAAAAAAACTGCTTCTTGAAGTACTTGCCTCACGGACTGTACTCAACTACTACAGCTTCTTTTCTCCTTTTCCTCAAGCCTTGTTAGCATCTCTTCCATCGTTAATAACTCGGAAGGCCCGCCTCTTCAAGACCTGCAGAGCTCTTCTGTTCCTCAAGGGATTCTTCCTCCTCCGCCTTCCTGTAATATCTCAAGTTCAAGTCCGTTCCTTTATATCTGTGCTGACGAGGTCAGTTTTGAGGTGGGGGGGGGGGTGTATATTAAAACACTTTTGACCTTAATTTTTCACCTCTCTTATGGAAAAATTCAACATATAATTTTTTAAAATGATTTCTTGTATTTTGTTCTATTTTTTATGAGTTTTAGAGTTCATTGCTTGCGCTTTTCGTTTCCCCGCCGCTCTCAGCATTCCGCCCAAGTCAAAATCTCTCGGAAAGAAAGGAGAGGCGCTTCTTGACTCTTTCTGTCTCTCCTTATCGTGCCAAACCGACGTATAAGATGATTGCACCTCTTGTCTAATTACCGCTAAACCTGGGTCTTCTCTGTTTTTATCGTTTTTTATGAGTCCGCTCGATCCTGCGTCTGCTCTGCCGGGTCGGTGTAGTATCTTAATGGAAGAATAGTGTTAGATTAAGGTTTTTCTTTTGTATTTTACAGTGTTTTCACCTTCATTTTTTCTGTTTCAAATGAATGAAGCTTTGGTTCTTTCACTTCGTGGTGTTTATCGTCGTACAAGATTTTCTCTCTGTAAAGGAAGGCTTTTTCTAAAGCGTCTTTTTCGTATTCACTTCGAACAGTTAACCTGGGTTAGCGATAAAAGTACGTTAACATTGTCCAAGGAATGTCGTGACAGTGTGATCTATACTTTTCATCCATTCGTATCCAAGAAGAATTCAACAGTTGAGGCGCTGACCATCGTTTATCGACGTCCGGCTCCAAAAGTGACATGACAGCGTGCCTGTACTGAGCTGACGCCTCTTTCCCTTCAAAACTCACCTTTCTCTCCATCTGTTTTTGTACCATAACTTCTTGACTCGCCGACCCGCTAAATGGAAGTCGCTTATTGATCATGACGTAGGCGACGACTCCCAGCGACCACATATCAGACTTTCGCGCGTCATATCTTTTTGCTCGGTTATTAAATATATCTTTCAACGCCTCCCATTTAAATACTAACTTTCGCCCTTTTAAAACTTCTGGGGCTGTATAAGGCATTGACCCGCAGTGTGTTTGACACATTATTTCGCCTAAAAACATTCACCGAATGTACAGTTTGTCCCACCAAGTTTTCGTTGACTTTTCAATCATACTTCCGTTATCGATTATTGTCCTCGCAAACCCGAAATCGGACAATTTTGCGTTGTACGAAGCGGAAATGAGAACATTCTCCGTTTTAATGTCACGATGAACGATGCCCATAACATGCAGGTACTCCAATGCCGAGGACAGTTGGGCAGTCCAGGTTCGAGCCCGCGTCTCACCCACGTGATTCTTCTTCAAAATGAATTCTAATAGATCCCCTTTTTCGGCCAATCTTGGAATTTTCGACAGGTTATTAGGTTAAAAAAAAAAAGGTCGAAACTTTTTTTCAGAATGAGTCGAATGACCCCTACCTTACCTCATGAAGATGAAAAATCTTGATCCTTTGTGTAGCATACTGAACAGGTGAATAATGTGCGGATGAGAAATTTTAGTTAGAATTTCAATTTCTCGTGTCAAAAATTTTTTAACAAAATTAGGAGGAGCTTGTTTCGTATCGATGACTTTACACGCTAGTGGATGAACTTTGTTACCATCACTTTTTTTGCACAGATACACCTGGCAGACGGCAATTTAGCGCATTTTAAACAGAAAAATAAATTTAAAAAATCACCTTAGCGTAAGACCCTTCTCCCACAACTTCCGTTAAACAGTAGCCCCTATTTGTTAAAATCTGCATGTCTGAATGCGACAACATCTCTGCAGCTGTTTTAGTGCTGCCCATTCTAAAAAATAAAAAAAATAAATTGTTTCAGGAAATCCGTTACTGCTGTTCACTACATCCAAGGATATTAGAGTCGCCAATATTTCCCGTCCGCAGAAAGTTTCAACGATCGTCAAGGTACTTACATGAATTATTTTTGACGCTCTCAGATTTGAAAAAAAACTTTTTTATATAACTTTTTTTTTGTTTTGTCGCAATCAACCTCCAGAATCTGACACCCAGCACATGTTGTACTCCCGTAGCAAAAGTTTTTTCTTTCTTATCAATTGGCCGTGTTTTCCAGGACCTGGAGGATGGAGCGGTGTTGGACGTCTATTACGAAGGGCGTCTCGTCTGTTGGACAGACTCGAGACTGGGCACGATACAGTGCATTACGTATAATAACACTCACGTCGGACCCAAGGTAAGAATTCATTGTTTTTTTTTTTGAATGGTCAAGTTGCGGTGTTGCTAGAACTCCATTGTGTCCTTGGGGGAAATTTAAGAACACGGATACAATTTAGGATATAACGTAAAATTGTATTTAAAAAATGGTAAACAGAAAAAAAACCTCGAATTTGGAAGCTTCTAGGTCAGATGTTGATTTTGTTTAAATGTGCGAATCTTGAAGAATTTTGACGCCAACAATAATTGGGAGTCAAGATTGAACAACCGGAACTGTAATAAAATTGTTCCCGCTCGCTCTGAATTAGGTTGAGCTCTTAAGGGTAGGGCTTGGACTTCCGCCATTTAATACTAAAAACGGATGTTTTGAAAAATTTATCAATTTTGTTTTTAAATGTTGCGCATGCGTGAATTGACGACTTTTGGCGTGTCAATTCTGCAGCTGTAACTATTGCTATTTGACCCCAGTATGAAACCGTTTAATTAGGCCTGCAAAACGAAATATTCGTCTTTAATTTCTCCCAAAAATTGATCATTGACCGTAAAACTCGGACTGTGCCTCTTCACCCTCCAGTGGACCGTTTGGACTGGAAACGGACAAACGTGTGGTTTCTGGACCACAGAAAACGAATGGCGTAAACTACTGTGAATTCAGTCGGGAAAATGTTTTTTATTATTTTAAATTGTCGATTAAATTCACCTAGATGAGTAAATTACCCCAAAATACCTACTGACAACTTTAAGTGTTTGGCCCTCCAATCCACCACTATTCATGTAATCTTCCATAACTTGACTATTGCAGTCACTGGCAGATACAATGAAGGGGGGGGGGGGAGTTTGCGGCATCATGGCTGAAATACGCGTTTTATAGCTGAAAGAATCAGATACTGGAGTGGGCTTGCTCCAGACTTTTCTTGGAAAAGTCATTTCTGGTAGAGAGAGAAAAAAGATATTCCCAAGCCAATTTGCTAGTATCCAGGCCAATTTGTCAGTTTTCTGGCTACTTTGTTAATTTCCAAGTCAGTTATTACGTTTTATTATATGTTTCTTAGTTAGTTAGTCAGTTTCCAGGTTAGTTAGTCACTTTCGAGTCATTTTTCAGTTTCCAGATCACTTTGTCAGCTCCCAGGCGACTTTGTCGGTTTACAGGCCACTTTCCTGCGGATAAGTTCAGTGTTTTTGACGGATATTGGACAGTTTTCGTTGATGGCTTGTTGTTCGGTGTTTTCATTTGAATTTATATGACGATGTAAATTAAGGAACACAAAATGCTGTAAGATTTTTGCCTGATCAGCCTAAACGAGTAACGTACAGTGTCAGGAAATTGGGAGAAGACTCTCAAACATGTCAAATTACGCTCCAAAATCTGGGATATTCGTTCAAAAACGCCCGATCTCACTACAGTAAGATTCTCGCCCACGTTTTGGTCTGAAATGTCATGCTGAAGTTTCTTTGGGTTGTGCTCAGCCCGTCAAAGCTGAGTGACCAAATAAGTGCACAACTATTGGTCCTGAATATCGGAAATTGGCCCCATATAATCGTATAGGTCTGGAATTCACCCCTTGCGCTCAGTCCTGCTGTATCCGCCTATGAATTTGCAGTACTGGGAGGTGCGCTTGAAGTGCCCAGTGTAGGTGTAAAAAAAAATGTAAATAACGAGATTGCATTGAATCCACCAATGGATCGTTGGCCGGCTGGGACGGCTTTGGGTCGCAGAAAGAGCCGGGATGTCCTTGAAGAAAGCACTCGTTCACAGCTAAAGTTTAGAAAACTCCAACTCGCGGTTAAAGTTGAGAAAACACTAATTCGCCTGTTTCTGGAGGTAACCCTCGTGGCCAATAACGTACATACAAGAGATCGCCTGGACGGGGCAATCTTCGAAACCCAAAGCTACACTCGGAAACCGTTAATTTACCCCTTCAAACTGGGCTGATTGGCATTAAAAACAACACAATCTTGAAATTTCGCACGGGAGACAGATTTTCTACGGCAAAATTGGCGATTTTCCGTGGAGATATCGCCAATTTTTGGCAAGAAAGTTGCAAAGTCGTTTGGAAATTGACAATTCCGCCGCCCCCCTCCCTCTGGGAAGACCGTTAATGCGAAAACCTGCAAATTTAGACCTCATAACCTGATTGGTTTGGCTGTCAAATGCAAATTGTAGCTTGGAAATAGTAAATTTGACTCGATAAATGACGGTCAAAAGGGTTTTTTGAGACCATGAAACTTCGGAGGTTTATCTCAAATAGGTCGTGAATTTGTCATTTGACGATTTAATTGGAATTTTGCCTTATGCTGCAGAAACTCATTTGCCGAACTGACGAAGTGAATAGCAAGCGCGAGTGTGTGACCGGTGAACCCTGTTCGCGGTTGCTTTTAGCGAATAGGTTTATTGGCCAGATGTTTGTAAAGTTGCAAGTTTCACGCCTTTGCTCACGCGAAATTGCAAGTTTCCGGTCGTCTTTTCGCGAAATAGCAATTTTCCGGGCCTTTTTTTCTGCAGCGGGCGCAGAGCGGCCCGGGCAAGCCAAATGAATAAACTTGTATTTGCTACAGAGCTAAATGTTTGTGAGTTTGCAAGTTCAGGCCCAAGTAGAGAGATTACACATTTTCTGGCTGAATATAAGTGAAATTGACAGTTTCGGGTCTTTATTCCATTATTCGGAGCCAAACATCACCAGCAATAAAGGGCCCGGCGCACTTATGGCTTATGGCGGTCGCCGGGACACTTATCACCGCGGCCGTAGAGAAACATGAAGCCCTATCAGGCCGCTGCGATCGATTATCGCGGACGACACTGAAAACTGTCGCGCAACCCTAGTTCAACAGCCCCAATACTTGAGATAACTTGTAATACCAGGCATATTATGTTCCGCGTCCCGGGCATGGTCATCCCGGGACGCTTTTTGTCCTGGGTGCTGATCTAAATTTCTTAAAACTAAATTCAGAGAATTGTAATTCTCGTAAGCAGACGAAGCAAAATTGGATTTGAAGACTGAAGTTGACCATTTCAGGTTCGAAATGATAGCCTGGAGGCAATTCCATAGTTAGTGATGTAATAGTTCTCCTGGGTGATAAAGAGCGATTACCGCGTGATTGTTTACAGAAGCCAAAACCGCAAAATTTGGTCTTGGTAGGAGCCAAAACCGTGGAATTTGGTTTTTGGATGAGCCAAATTCGTGAAATTAGGGGTTTCAAAGACCCAGAATTGTGAAATTTTGGCTTTAATGAGCCAAACCTACGAATTCTAGAATAACAATATCCTTCGAACTAGTTTAGTTTATTAGATAAGTATTAAGATTAGACATTCTTACGAAACACATTTTAGCAAGAGTCCCACAAAATTGGCGTATGAATCGAAAGTTTGCAACATTTGGGATAAAAGATCCTTCTAAATCACGAAACTCACGTTTTAAAAGAACCATCAAAATCCGTGATTTTGGGTTTTGAAGGTGCCAAATCCGGTGTCGGATTGATGCGAGCGAGCACTATATCATTGAATTACACTGCTTCCAGGGCCCTAACGAGGGAATTTCCGTGGTAGGGGCAATATCCCCCCTCCCCCGACACACCACTACTAACACCTAACCACAATTACACAGCTAGGCGTGATTCTTCTCTACCGTGGTGACAAAACGGCTAGTACCTGAACCACCTTCATCGGTCTTGATTACATCGATTTCCAGAATCAGCGGATTTCACCCCTTTAAACCCAAATTTCGCGGATTTGGCTCTTATAGAAATCAATTTCCCGCCAACCCAATGCCACCGCTCATACTACGACCGGGAAGGGTAGAAAATTTCCTGCATCATGATGAATGACTATCCCCCCTTTTTTTTTCAGACTGTCTTAGTCAACGGTGGCGTTATAAGGCCCGAAGGAATCGCCTTTGATTGGCTCACAAAGAAACTGTACTGGACCGATGGTGGTACGAATAGAATTGAAGTAATTTCACTAGATAAAAAACATAGAAAAGTCCTATTCTGGGATGAAATGGATCAACCCAGAGCCATCACTTTAGTTCCTATGGAGAGGTTAGTTTTCATCTTTTTTAATAATCGCTTAATTTCTATTATTGTTTATAAATACGTTTCCCCCTCCTCAGTATTATGTTTTGGACTGACTGGGGTGAAACGCCTAAAATCGAAAGAGCCGCCATGAACGGTGATCCGGCAAGTCGTCGAGTGATTGTGTCCGAGATGATATTTTGGCCGAACGGTATCACAGCGGACTATGAAGCGAAGAAAATTTACTGGGTCGACGGAAAACTCAATTTTATCGACGTAAAATGAAACAAGCGCAGCACGCAAGTACTGTGATAATTTGTGTTACTAAAATGTGGCAATCGTGCAGGTTATGGATTACGATGGTCGTAATAGAAGGAGATTTTTGGAAGGGCTTCAATATCCGTTCTCTTTAACGTACTTTAAAGACCGGCTTTATTGGACTGATTGGACAACATGGTAAGCGACGTTTTTAACCATTCAATAGACAATTCTATAAAAAAAATTGTTCAATCGCAGGTCAGTCCATATGTGGAATCGGACGTCGAACAGTACGCGTGAGGTCATACACAGTCCAGGGGCTTGCCCAGTCGACATACGAATAATGGATTCATCGCGACAACCTCCAAAAGTGACGCCTTGTTCGGAAAACAACGGCGGCTGTTCACATTTGTGTCTGTTGTCGCCATTTCCGCCTGGTTATTCCTGCGCGTGTCCAACTGGTGTTCGACTGAATGACTCACATACGTGTAACGATGGTGGGTATTTTCTACCCGGCTACACCCCCAAGTTAGAAGTTTTGACAAAACGTTTTGAAACTTTGTTGTTCTAGGGCCGCAAGAAATGATTTTATTAGTGGAAATTCATGACATTTCGCTAATTTCGTTGGATTCTCCTGACCTTACGAGCGTCTCTTTAGATTTAAAAGGGATAAAAAATGCGATGGGTATCGATTATGACCCGATCAGTGGATACTTGTATTGGACTGATTACGAAGTAAGTTTATGGGTACTTATTTTCTGGTTACTGTACCACTAATTGTATTATTTTTTTCAGGTTAAGAAAATAAGAAGAGCGTTTCTGAACGGTACAAAACAAGAAGACGTGGTATCGTCAGGCCTCCAGCTACCCGACGGAGTGGCTATCGATTGGAGAGCTCAAAATCTCTATTGGACTGACACCGGAACTGATAGAATTCAAGTTTTACGAATAGACACACCTTACACGAAAGTTCTCGTCAACACCGAACTCGTCGAACCGCGAGCTATTGTCGTCTCCCCTGACGAAGGACTCATGTTCTGGGCCGACTGGAATGATAAACGTCCAAAAATTGAACGAGCCCATTTGGACGGCACGTCGCGAACACTTCTCGTTTCGAGTCATCTCGGCTGGCCCAATGGGCTGGCCGTCGACATACCGAGTCGACGTCTTTACTGGTGCGACGCTCAGACGGATAAAATTGAGGTCATCGGCTACGATGGCTCGGATCGTAAAGAGGTGATCACTCACAATGTTCCGCATCCTTTCGGTTTGACTTTGAGCGGTGACAGGCTTTATTGGACTGACTGGCTCAAAAGAAGCGTCGACTCGGGGAATAAAATCACGGGTGGCGATAGAAAAGTGATTGTGGACCATATGCCGAACATAATGGGTCTTAAAGCTGTCAGACCAGTCGTAAAACCAAGTGGAGGATTCAACCCGTGCTCGGTCAATAATGGCAATTGCGCACACTTGTGTTTTAATACGCCCTCCAAGCACAACTGCGCATGTCAGATGGGTAAGTAAATTCAACTGCAATTTTATAAATTGGTACCATCAAAAATACGATTTTTAAAGGTTACGAACTTGAGGCAAATGGAAGATCTTGCGTCGTACCGGAAGCTTTTTTATTGTACGCGAAAAAAGAAAACATTGGTAGAATAAGCATCGAAAACGCGCACAATGACGCCATCATCCCAGCGTCTGGTATCAAAGACGCCAGGTAAGTTCCACCCTTCAAACCTCTTCACTTTTTGTGTTCCTAAACGTCTCTTTTCTTCCTCCAACAGTGCACTGGACTTCGACATTCGAGAAGGTCGAATTTATTGGACCGACGTCAAAGCGAAAATAATATCGAGAGCCTACGTCAACGGGTCAAAAGTTGAAAAACTCGTCGAATTCGGTTTGGAAACACCCGAAGGACTCGCTGTCGACTGGAACTCTCGTAATATGTACTGGACGGATTCCAGCGCTCGACGGATTGAAGTGGCTCGCATTGACGGCAGGTACCGTCGCCCTGTGATATGGAAAGACGTTCAAGACCCGAGAAGTATCGCTGTTGACCCTTTACAGAAGTAAGTTCATTTTTTTTGTTGGTGTTATCGCGATTGTCCTTCTAATTCGGTACATTTCAGTTACATTTATTGGAGTGACTGGGTGAGTACAGGATCCTTGCACAGAGCACGTTTGGATGGCTCTTCGCGTGAAATGCTGCTGTCAAAACTTGGCCGCGCCAATTCACTTTCAATCGATATTATCGAAGGTTAATTTATTTAAGAAGCTTGGTACCCCTAGGGCCTTGTATTTCAACAAATTCTATTTTTCAGGGAGAATATACTGGTGTGCTATTCAGGGACAACTCGAGGCGGCTTCACTTGACGGGTCAAAACGAGCTGTCATTGCTCAATCGCCGACTCCCTTCGCCATGTCTCTTTACAGAGCAAGTCCTCCCCCTCCCCTCTTCCATTTCTTCTTCCCTAAAACTAAATTTTTTCTATTGTTTCAGGATAAAATCTACTGGACTGACTGGAAAACCGGTGAGCTCTACGTTGCCAATAAACACACTGGAGAGAACAGAACACTTCTTCATTCTAACCTTCAACAAGTGACCTCGGTAGTTGTCTACCACGGTTGGGGTCGACGAGGAAAAAACCAGTGCTCGAGCACAGGCGGAGGTCATTGCCCTCATTTGTGTTTGGGCGGTGTTTGTGCTTGCCAGGCGCATTATTCCCTTCACAATGACAAGTGTATCCGTAAGTGCTCTTGTAAATTTGTATATTTTGTGTTTCGTTTCGATCGATTATTTTTTATATTTTATTTACAGCTCCTAGCTCTTATTTTATTTATTCCACGAAAAGCTCAATAAACCGCCTGTTATTCGAAGACGGCGAATGTCCTGACTCACCCCTACCAGTTCACGGTCTAAGAAATGTTGCGGCTATTGACTTCGATCCTGTTCACAATACGTTATTTTGGGTTCGAACAATAAATTCAGTTAATTCATATTCGCACGCATTTAACGTTGTTTTTTTTTCCTACAGCTTGAGGGAAAGTCTCAAAGTATAAAAAAATGGTCTGCCAATGGTGGCAGCGGTGTTATAGTCAGTGGAGGGCACCATGCTTTCTCTTTTGCCGTCGACTACTATTACCGTGTCCTTTTCTGGTCATGCACGGAAGACGGCACCATAAACGCTACGCGTCTTGACAACGAATCAACGTCATCGACAAATGTTGTAGTCGTTCGAACTCACGAATGGGAAAAACCCAAATACCTGGCTGTTCATCCTGTGAAAGGGTAAGTTGTTCGAGCGAACAATAAAAATATGTTATTTAAATTATATTGTTGTTGTTTTTTTCTGCAGTCTGTTATTTTGGACGACGGAAAATAACAAAATATACAGAAGCCAGTTGGACGGCCTCAGACGGACAGTTCTAGTGACGCTCGCTTCGCCCATAACGTCGCTAACGGTTGACAAGACGCACAACACTCTGTACTGGGCGACGCCGCAGGTCATTGAATTGTCCGACTTGGACGGGAAAAATCGCGCTGTCGTCGCGACGGGCGATAAATTTTCGTCGCTCGTCATTTTGGGCAAAAGCCTGTACTGGCCTCATGGAAAGTCAGTTATGACGGCCAATCTCGACGGAGGACGACCCGTCGTCAAATGGACTGGGCCGAATCATTTGACGTCGCTCGTTGCTGTCACTACGTCGGGCAAGAAGGTTAGTTTTTGTTTTTTGTTTATTCGAAATACTTATTTTGGGATCCGGTCCTAGGCCAAAACGCACCAGTTTCAAAGTTTTTCATGGTGATTGTTGGGGGGAGGTCCAAAAGTCTCGAGGGGGGATGCTGCAGCGAAAGTTCTTGATTAGGGAGTGCATAAAGATGCAAGTTTCGAGGGATACGCTTAATACTTAGAAATGAAATTTGAAGTTTCTAGGCAGACATTGCAAATTTCGAAGGACCGTGTAGCCACAAAATCGAATATTTGAAGGATTGGTAGCCGCGAATTACCAGTTCAGTGACCCTAAGCAACGAGTTCAGGGGACAAATAGCCGCGAAATTGCCACACCAGTAACGTTTGAAGGCTTGTTTATTTTTTAATGGGTGAAAGGTGTAAATCCAGCGGTGTCAAAGCCCAATTTTAGGGCTCATATACATCGTACTTCCTCTGATTAGTTGTGATTCGCACCCTCACCAACGCAAGCGTGGATTGGCGTTTTTTTCAATTTTAGCTACGAGTAATCGCTTTCTGTCAATTTTAGCCTTAAATAGCGATTTTCCCGAATTTTAAGTATGAGTTAACGAATTTCTTTATTTCGGTTATGAATTATCGTTTTTCTCAATTTCAGCTGCGAATTAGCCCTTTTGACCCGCGAATTAGCGCCGTGAAATAGCGTTTTCCTCTATTTTAGCCGCGAATTAGCGATTTTGTCACATTCAGCCATGAATTAGCGCTTTTTCAAATTTTTACCTACGCGAAGTTGCCTCCAAAACCGCTACTGAAATGTCCCCAATTTTTGTCGGCGAATGATCGCCTCTGCTTAATTTTAGGGTTTGAATCAGCGCTTTTCCTCTTATTTTTGCTGTGAACTAGCGATTTTAGGTCACCTTCGGCCCTTTAATTACCGCTTTTTATTCATTTTAGCCGGGAAGTTACCTCCAGTAACCTCGAATTAGCGTTTCCTCAATTTTAGCAGCAAGTGATCGCTTTCTGCAGGAGCTGACAGAATCATCCTGGATTTTGTATCGAAAACAAATTTTCTCACTATTTGGTCAGAAATATGGGGAAGTTTCCTATAAAATTATCATTTATCGACCAGGAATCTGTTTTTCGGCCACGGAAGTTTTATTTTAACCAGAAACTAAATTTTTGACTCCATTATCGTCAATTTTAACGCCTTTAGATACTGGCTGTTCACAAAATTTGAACATAGCCCGTGCAATGCGAGTTCTGTAGCTTACTTTTCTTGAAATGCAAATTTTGGGACCAATCATGGCGAAACTGCTTAATTACGGCCGTAAACAGCCCCGCGAAATCGCTATTGGGGGGGGGGGGGTAACAGCGAAATCTCAACCCATTAATTTTGCTGATGAATGACTTAACTGAGTAGTCAGCCAATAAAATAAATTTAATGGCTAAATAACTGTGAAATTGCAACATTGGAGCGCAATTGCAAAATTTGGAGCTAAATATGGACACGGGTTAAACGATATCGACGATGACAGACCCCCCCCCCCTCCCAAAAGTCTCTTTGAGTCACGGAATTACATAATTTTCAGCTTAGTGTCCGCGAAATTACAGGTTTTGGAGCCGCGACCTGAGCACAATATATTAATATATTGTGCAAAACCCAAATATTGCGCAATAAATTGAACGTGTAGGGTACAAACGTCAAAATATTGCACAAATTTATTGCGCTATAATTATTGTGCTTGTACGGACCTCTTTAAAACTATTCCCGGCGTGTTATTTTTAATAGAAGGGGCAAAGGGGAAGCCCATTCGACTGAACTCAAGGGCGGGCAAGAGTCCATCACTAAGTGGACAGACTATACGGTCGTAGAACAATCTTTTTTCTGTTATTGGATGAAAATAGAATGGAAAACGCGGAGACTGTCCCTCAGACAGTGAGCAACAGTGGACTTATGAAGCCGTTTTTGCGGCTAAAATGGAGAAAAATCACCTTTTTGTGCTTTCTGGAAGTAACTTCGTAGCTACAACTGGGAAAAAGCCATAACTTGCTATTCAGTAAGCAACTTTGAGGCTGAAATTGAGAAAAAAAACCATAATGTGCGGTTCTTCGGGCAATTCCGCGGTCAAAATTGAAAAAAAGAGCAGCGTCGTGGGTTCTGGAGGCTTCTTTTGAGGCTTAAATTGAGAAAAAAAAAGTTCCTTAGCGCTGTTCCAAGGGGTTTGTGACTATAATTGAGAAAAAACGCTCAATCGTGGTTAAAACTTAGCAAATTCGCTCATTACCGCTAAAACTGAGAAAACCCGCTCATAGCGCCTGGGAATTGGTGAGAAAAGCGCGGTCGACGTTCGCGAAGCTTTTGGACTCACTGAAAACGGCCGAAAACCCCAAATAACCGCTCCGTCCACAGACCCCCCCCCCTCATCATGTGTCAATAAATATCCGGGGGTCAAATTGTCCTAAAGCCTAAAACAACCAAACTTTCGGCTCGAAAGACCCAGTTATGGGTTGATTTACGGTCAGTTAAGGTAATGAAGTCCCTTATATGTCTAACGTGAAAAAGATTCGATTAGTTTTTGGGAAAAATTTTCTCTATTGACATCTTTCATAAATACAGCAGCGCTCTTGCCGAGCTAAGATGAACTAACAATCTGGGGTAACATCTGACCGGTGCCACTTGCTTTGTTTTGTTTATTGTGGCAGTGAGAATCAGAATCAGAAAGAAAATTATTAAAGTAAACCCAATAGAAAATTGAAGGATACCCCAGAAGGTCGTTTCACTTGGTCGCCAGATGAGCGCTGGTGTATTTATGAAAGATGTCAATAAAGGACGAGTAGCAGAGTTGAACTGTAGCAACTCTAACTAAAACTAATTGACACCGGGTCGGTATTTAATTCAGTAGGCCAAAATTCGGTGTTTTGGCCTACTGCTAATCTGCATGGTGCCAGCTGTTGACGGGAAACGGCCCTTTCAGCGCGAATTCAGTGACTGGGGTTGAATTGACGATTTCCTAACTGAGTTTTGAGTTGATGAATTACTGTCGTGGCGGTATGAACAACTAGTTTTCAATTTGAGGAAGTCAATTGCTCGAGTTTGGCATTTTCAAACCCCTAATTTTATAATATTGGCACTCCAAGAACCCAATTTTGCGGGGGTTTCTCTCTTAAAAAGCCAATTTCGCAGGATTGGCTTTTTAAAAAGCCCCGACGCCTCACCACTGATTTGTAGTCAGGGCATAAAATGGCCACGAAACTGCAAAGATTCAGATTTGAATAGTTATGAAATTGCCACAGTTTCTCGGGGCTAAGTAGCCGCAAAATTAGCTTGTGGTGTCCATGTCGAAGGAACCTTGAAAAGCGAGTAAATAATGGCTAAACTACTTGTTTACGCCAATAAACAGCCATGAAATGCTATTATGTGGTGGGGAAACAGCGAAATTAAATACCTTATTAGCTGAGTAGTTAGTCAATAAACTCATGACTGCAGTGGCGGATTTACGGGGTGGGTTTTGGGGGTTTCAACTCCCCCCCCCTCCCTAAGAAGATGACGTCTTGGCGATTGTCACTACAATTAGGAAATATACACGTGCTATTGATTCGAAATATCTTAAGTGCTGTTTCGCTGACAAAACAGAGAAAATACGCTAACCCTATGTTTTTATAGGCCCAAATTGAGAAGGCGTTCCAATGTGCTAATCTTGGGACCAGGAGTAAGCGAAAAGCGCTATCATTTGCGACTGGAATAGCGAAAAAGTGCATATTAATAGAAAAACATTGAAAAAATCACTAATTCGTGCATGACTAAAATGGAGAAAAACACTAATTTTTGGCCATAATTGAGAGAAAGCGCTAATTCGCAGCTACAAATTTGAGAAAAAACAGCAATCCATCTCTCAGCAGTATCAATTAACGCCACTTCGTGGTTTCTCGCAGAAACATTGGGACTGAAATTGAGAAAAAGGTCTGATTCACACAAGGATAGTAGAGGAAAATCGCTAATTCACGGTGGAGAAAATATTAAATTCTTGGGTAAGTTGGCAAACAGCGCTTTATTAGCGGCGAAAGTGGAGACAGACACTAATTTACGGATGAATTTGAGAAAATCCGCAAATTCGCGGCGAAAATAGAGAAAAAGAGCTAATGTGCTGCTGAAATTGAGAAAAATGCGAATTCAAGGATACATGTTTGCTAAAACCCGCCTAGTCACGACTAACTAATTGAGTTATAGAGCTATAATTCGCTGGTAAAATTGAAAAAAATTGCTCATTACTCGCAGCTAAAATGGGGAAAAACAATAATTCATGGATCAATTTGAGAAAATCCGCAGCTTAAATTGAGCCAACGCAGTAATTCGCGGCTAATACGAAGAAATAGTGGTAATTCGCAGGAAAAATGGAGACAAAGCGCTTATCCGCATGTCAAAAAATTGAAAAAAGAAAAACGCTGAATCGGTCTAAAATGGAGAAAAGGGGCCCATGCGCTGCTAAAATTGAGAAAACTCAAAATCAGGGATGCATTTATGCCAAAACCCGTTTATTCACAGCTAAAACTGAGTCAAATGCAGATTCCGAGAGAAATGGAGAAATGAGAGAATAAAATTGTAAAAAGATACGCAGCTGAAATGGAGAAAAACGCTAATTCGCTGATTTTGAGAAAATCTGCTAATTCGAGGATAAATTAAATTGAATAAAAGTGGTTATTTGCTGTTGAAACTAGGAAATAATTTCCGGTTAAAATTAAGAATTGATTTGCGGATAAAATTGAAAAAAATCTCTCATTCGCAGTAAAATTGGGGGGGGGGGAGCTAATGCGCGGATCAATTTGAGAAAATCCGCTTCTAAACTTCTAAAATTGAGGAAAGGTCCAAAGGTATGATCAGTGGCTTTTTGGCTTTTCAAATTGTTTTACGTATTGAATGACTTCTTCCCCCTCCATGCCGTTTATAGTCGTAAACTATTAGCGACTATTTTGTAGTTTGAACTTCCATTTCAAGAATATTTAGCCTAGACTTGCAATTTCGTAGCTCTTAATGTTAATCCATCGAATTTCGACTCTTTCTCCATAGCTTGCAATTTTTGCGGCTATTTTAAACCTCTAAACTGGCAATTTCATACCTTCTTAGCCCTGAAATCTTTGCAGTTTCGTGACTATTTCAAGGGCTGGCCACTTTTTGTCTGTCATTTGTCGAGTCAAATCTGCTTGTTCTGGACTTTAACTCACGTTTTATAGCCAAACTAATAAAGTTCTGAAGTATTTTGTAGTTTGCTACTTGAATAGCCAGTTTCCAAGCAAGCGACTTTGCTAGTTTTGTTTGGCGAAAATTGACAATATCTCGACGAAAATCGTTGTTTGTGACGTGAAAAATATGTTTTTCTGGTTAAATTTCAAGATTTTGTTATTTTTTAAGGGCAAAATGTTCTGTTTTAATGCTGAAATTTGAATTGGGGACCTCTCACTGGTTTCATCAAGCATAGGGCGCTGATAGAGCCAAAATCAACAACCAAACTTGCAATTTCTCCGAAATGAAGACCCGAAACTTTTGCAATCGCGTCGATGTTGAGCCAAGGCTTTTGGTACCGGGCTAGCTTGCTGTCTAACGTCACAAAATAGGCCCAGAAACTGGCAATTTTGCTTGAATAAAGACCCTTCACTGTCCATTTCACGGGTGTTCAGCCAGGAATTCACTGATATTTAACTCCGAATAATGTAAAAATGATGTAATTTTGCGGTCGCTCATCAAGCTTTGGGCGGTCTCGGGCCCGGCTGGACCGCGGGGGGGGGGGGAGTGGCCACTTATACAACAGGTTCCGAAACTTGCAATTTCGCAGAAATTAATAACTAAATCTTGTTATTTCGCTGAAATTAAAACCCGGAAGTTTTGGTTCTTATACTTTCGGGTCTTACGACACTTTCTGTTTCGTTGAATTTAAGCCCCGGAACTTGAATTTTCACTGAAAATGAGAATCTCCGGTAGGGCCGACTTGCCTGTTGGGTACGCCGACACGAAAAAAAGCCCCAAAACTGGAAATTTTGCTTCTAACTAGAGGGTTTGCGATTTCACTTCGGTTAACATCCGAAGACCCGAAATTTTCCATTTCACGGATATTCAGCCAGGAAACTTGAAATTGTGCTAAATTTGAACCCGTATGTAGGAGAACTCACGAATATTCGTCTCGAAATGTTGCAATTTACACGGCTACTCCTTTGGGTATAGGCGCAGTCGCCGCCGGCTAGCCCAGGGCCGCCGATTTCTAAAAAAATAAAATAGGCCCTGAAACTTGAAATTTCGCGAAAATTATGCCTGGAAACATCCAAATTTACGCGGATATTCGCCTACAAAAATGCCAAAATGTTTCAATTTTGTTGGGGCACGGCGCCGGCGTGTCGTGGGCCTCGTCAGTTTACGACGCGGTCGATCGTAGTCGGCTAGGCCGAGGCGCGAAGTCCGAGCCGCAAAAAACAATGGCAAACTTGCAATTTCACGGATATTTAGCGGCTTTTGACATTTTCATGTCTTTCATATGGCACATAAAAAAAAATCGTCACGAAATTTGCTCACGAAAATTGCTACGAAATTTGCTCAAACGAAAATTGCTAACGAAATTTGTTCCCAAATGGTCCCGTTGCAACGGTTACCATAAGCAACGGTTGCCATGGTAACGGTCCACATAGCAAACGGTTGCCATGGTAACGGTTACCATAGCAACGGTTGCCATGGTAACGGCTCACATAGCAATGGTTGCCCATGGTAACGGTTACCATAGCCAACGGTTTGCCATGGTACGGTTACATAGCAACGGTTGCCATGGTAACGGTTACCATAGCAACGGTTGCCATGGTAACGGTTACCATAGCAACAGGTTGCCATGTAACGGCTCACATAGCAACGGTTGCCCTGGTAACGGGTTACCCATAGCCACGGTTGCCATGGTAACGGCTCACATAGCAATGGTTGCCATGGTAACGGTTACCATGTAACGGCTCACTAGCAACGGGTTACCATGACAACGGTTACCATGACAACGGTTGCCATGGTATCGGTTTACCATACACCAACGGTCAAATCAACAATCAAATCAAGCAAACAATCAATCAAAATATCTCATTTGAAAGCTCCCAGATCAGAGTTTATCAAGGGCACTTAGTCACATGTCGCGGCGCACTAATCATAATGAATTCCAAGGATTTCTTAGAATTTGTGCGTGGTACGCATGAAAATGTTTCAATGTGTTGCAGACTCGTATGCAAGCGTATGTTTTAAATTTTTTGCTAAGCATATTGATATTTTAGCTCCAAATAATTTAATTGAGTAGCTAATTCTCTGCATTTTACCTGCGAATCCAGGTAAAATTGAAGAGTTTTTCTTCTCTGTGAATTAGGGATTTTTCTCAATCTTACCGGCGAGTTGACGTTATTTTCACGTTCATCTGAATTTTATGATTATTATTATTATTATTATTATTATTGTTTTTTTTTTTCTTCAGTCTCAGGCTCCTTTGTGGCAGTGTGTCACCGGGGAGCGATTCCCCTCGCACACTGAGTGTTCCCGTGATCGCCCCTGTTCCGCCGATCAATTTTCATGCACTACCTCACCGGGTGACT
Organism: Corythucha ciliata; assembly: GCA_038030265.1. Lineage (NCBI taxonomy): Eukaryota > Metazoa > Arthropoda > Insecta > Hemiptera > Tingidae > Corythucha > Corythucha ciliata. The sequence goes on from CM075937.1 coordinate 11,233,687, forward strand.
GCGTTCCTTTGAAATTTCGTTGCGACACATTTGCCGACTGCCTCGACGGTAGTGATGAAATGAACTGTCCACAGTGTGGCCCCTCTCAGTTCACGTGTCAACCGTCACTTTGCATAGGTTTGAGATTCGTTTTTTTTTTTTTAACGTTAATTTCTCTTCCATGGTTTTGGCTCCCATTGAATGGTCTATTTCAGACATGAAATACGTTTGCGATGGAACGCCTCACTGTCCGGATAATTCGGACGAGACGTCGTGCTGTGGAGCGAACGGAGGACACCAGTGCAGCGCCGGAGAGGTTGGCTCTCCACCCATTTGTCTTCCTAGACATATGGTCTGCGACGACTGGAATCATTGCCCCGATGGATCCGATGAAAATCCCGAGCTGTGTGCTAGTAAAGGTCAACAGACGAATCCTCCGGACACGCACCCTTATGTTTTAATCGTCTTGTTCGTTGCCGTTTGCGTTTTTATAGTGATTTCGTTCATCATTTACAGGCACGTTCCTTCAAAGAATTGCAAACAAAGAAAATGGTATTTATTTATTTAATTTATTTCTTAGATGGAGGTTGGGACATAGAAAATGTGATGGTGGAAACGAAGTGGTACCTGGTGATCCAGCGCTTGATCCTCTCTCTCCCAGAGGGCGTCGCAGTGGAACAGGCACTAGCAGCAGTACTCCAGGTAGAGGTTATAATTACAATCATCACCACCACCATGTTGGACCCTATCAGGGCGGTAGTACAAGCACCGGTTTTGTCATGTCCAATCTCATGCAACAGCATTCCTCGTCCTGCTCACAACCGTCCTCATCCTCTCTCCCCTACGCCGCCTATCCCTTGAACCCGCCGCCCAGCCCTGCAACAACGGCCAAAGGCGAAGCCATGGCCATGCAAGGACTTAGAAACTTATACCGCCCCCCACCACCGACGCCCTGTTCAACTGACGTCTGTCACGAGACCGACTCAAATTATCAGGGTGAAAGTGAACCTTTTCCTCCACCTCCCACGCCCACTTCAGCGTCACCCTCGCCTTCATCTTCCACTTATTTTCATCCGACACCGCCTCCACCTTCGCCTACAGGATGATAGCTACCATTTCTCTTCCCCTTCTTAACCAGTTCCTAAGAAAAATGAATAGGTAAACATACAATAAGTATCAATAATGTGATATTGACACAATACTATTTAGAGATTGTTTTTACCCCCGGATTTTTGAACGTGGGGTCCACGAGGTCTACCAAATGTCTTAGAAATACTTAAATGGGTTGATTCCAGACGCGTAGCATAGAACCTTCGAACAAGGCCTTATCCCTTACGAGTGTAAAACTTTATTTGTTCCTTTTTTATTTTAATTATTCTTCTTGCCTTTTAAAAATTATTTTTAGACCAAATAATGTAGTGCAATACTACTTTGTACATAACTTGTTGTTTTTTTATAATTTTTTTTCGCCTTTATAAAATATTTTGAACTTTTTATACGCTTTAAATAACACGTTAAAGACTGTTATTATTATAATGTTTTTAAGGAGTACTGGATCGTTTTAATTAGTTTTTCTTTTACGAAAAAGCTAGGATCTAAATGGAAAAAAGTTATTTTTTCCCAAATTTTCTTTTTCCTTTTTAGAAAGCTTCAACTTTTTGGTGGAGTTGTTTTAAAATAACAGACGGCGGGGGAGGGGGGGGGCAAGACATTTTCCTGCAACTTATTTATAAACGAAATGAAGTTATGTGAAAGACAAATTAATTAAAACAGCCCGGTGTCCCCTTAACACAGTTCTGTTTTGTACAAATAAGTGCCAGTGTTGAAACTACCTCTCGTGCCTTTTCTTTAAAGAATGTGTAAATACAATATACATAAGTGCCTTTTATGTATGTAGTACCTTCTCTTTGTAATGTAATAGTTAATTTTTAAATTAGTGCCTGTTGGTGTTCTTCACCAAATTAAACACTTTTTTTTTTCTAAATTACTTCGGCTTTTTCACTCCGGCCCCACTTCAAATAATTGACGGTGTAGAAATCCTAGAAAAATTAGGAAAAAAGCTGTAAGAAGAAAATTAAAAGAAGGTGCTAATTTCCATGTTAGAAGTGAAGAAAGACGCTAATTCGCTGCTAAAATTGAGAGAAATGGTAGTTTGCGGCAAAAATAGAGAAAAATCATAAATTGGCGGTTAAAAAGAAAACAAAACTGCCCCAATTTGCGGCTAAATTAGAAAAACGTCGAAGAATTTCTAATTCTCAGCTAAAATTGTGAGGGGGGAGAGAACTATGTAAATTCGCTGCTCTCTGGAGGTAAATTCGGCTAGAATTGAGAAAATCCGCTAATTAATGGCTGAAAGTTAAACAAAAAAAAATGCAAATTCGCGGCTAAAATCGAGAAATACCTGAATTAGCGCCTAAATAACGGGATAAGAAGCTGCTAATTTCCTGCTACAATAGAAGAAAGGCGCTAATTCACTGCTAAAATTGAGAAAAATGATAATTTGCGGCAAACATTTGAGCAAAAGCATTGAATTGGCCAAATTAATTTGGTAAACTAGCGAGAAATTCGCAGTTTATCGGCCCCAATTCTCGGCTAAAATTGTGGGTGGGAGAGGGGGGTCTCTGGAGGTGAATTCGGTTAAAATTGAGAAAAGCCGCTAATAAATGGTTAAAACTTTTGAAAATGGTCGCCATTTTCAGGGCCGTACGAACCGTTGGTTTAGCCATTTTCAGAGCGCGGGAAGTCAGTTTTGGCTATTTTTATGGCACAAATAGTTGGTTTTGCCATTTTGGAGTGCGATTATGGTCAGCCTAGGATTCTTTATGGTGGGAATAGCTAATTTAGCTATTTTTAGGCAGCGAATGGCTGTCAAGTCATTTTTAGTAGAATTTCTCAAGCCCCTCTATCTTGAACAAATCCTGAATCCATGCCTGTACAGTGGTATTAATAGCATTGATGGCGTGGATAGTTACTTAGCAGGGCTAAATTGCTAAATAACGAAATTTTAGGATCAAACAAATCAGGTTATCGTTGCTTCGTTGGTTTTATTTGTTTGTTTGTTTGTTTGTTTGTTTTTGTTCCTTTACTTGTTTTACTTATTCATTTTATTTTATTTATTTATTTCTTATTTTTATTTCTCAACTATGTTGGACTGAAGTACTCTGGGAGGGGTTCTGACCCCCAAAACCCTCCCCATGTGTACGCCACTGGTATGAACATTTTTAGACGGTGAAACAGGAAAACCACGGTTTTATATCAGCTAATTACCGAGTTGTGGTGCCTAACAAGCACAAAAATTGCTGTGGTGGGGGTGGAGATATAATTTATGTCTGGGTGTTGTCAAATATTGAAATCGAGATGAATTTTTTATTTAAGTTTTAACCATTTATTAGCGGCTTTTCTCAATTTTAACCGAATTCACCTCCAGAGACCCCCCTCTCCCACTCACAATTTTAGCCGAGAATTGGGGCCGATAAACTGCGAATTTCTCGCTAGTTTACCAAATTAATTTGGCCATTATCAGGGCAGCAATAATCTGTTCAGCGCTTTTCAAGGCGCGAATCGTCAGTTTAACTATTTTTAAATAGACCACACACATAAAGTCATTTTTGTCAATTTTATGGCGTGAATAGCCAGTTAGGGCATTTTTAAGGCGCAAATTGTCAGTTCGCCTTTTTAGGGCTTGAATGCCCAGTCTGACCATTTTTAGGGCACGTAGGGTCAGTTTTGCTATTTGCAGAGCGTGAATAGTACGGAAAGGCGCGAGAACCGTCAGTTTGGCCAATTTTGGCGCGAGTGAGGTTGATTTTGCCATTTTTCGAGGAGGAATCATTTATTAAGGCATTTTCAGTGGGCAAATTGCCAGTTTGATCCATTTTTAGGACTCTTGAAGTCAGCTTGGACATTTTCAGAGCGAGAATCGCCAATTTCGCTATTTTTAGCGCACAAATAATCAGTTTAGCTTTTTTCAAGGCGGAATTCATCAGTGTTGCCATTTTTAAGGCGCGACTGGTCAGTTTAGCCATTCATGGTACGCGAATGGTCGATTTTGGTATTCACAGGTATCATCTGTTTAGGCTATTTCCCTCTGGGCGTGCATAGTCAGTTTAACCGTTCTTAGCGCGCAAATAGTCCTCAAGCCGAGGCGCGAATTGTCAGTTTGGTTATTTGTACCACGCGAATGGTCGCACGTAGGCGTTTAGGCCTACGTGCCCTAAAAATGGTCAGACTGGGCATTCAAGCCCTAAAAAGGCGAACTGACAATTTGCGCCTTAAAAATGCTCTAACTGGCTATTCACGCCATAAAATTGACAAAAATGACTTTATGTGTGTGGTCTATTTAAAAATAGTTAAACTGACGATTCGCGCCTTGAAAAGCGCTGAACAGATTATTGCTGCCCTGATAATGGCAAAAACATTCGCGCTTCAAAAGTAGACAAACTGAGCCTTCACGTCTTAAAAATGTCTAATTCGTGCGCTAAATAAATAAATAAAAAACTGGCTATACACACCCTAAATAAGGCATACTCGTACTCAGACGCGGATCCAGGATTTGCTCTATAATCGCGCCCAAAAGGCAAAACTGACTATTCGTGCATTGAAAATGACTATTTGCGCCCTTAAAATTGGCATTTACCACTCTATAAAATAGCCGAAATGACTTCACGCGCCCTAAAAATAGCCAAACTGGCGATTCCCGCTCTTATAATACCAAAAATGACTCTTATAGGCGGCCTGGAAATGCCTCAACAGATTATTCCCGTCCATATTGGCCATTTGCGCGCCAAGAATAGTCAAAATTTGTGCCTAATTGGCTAGAATTGCACCTTGACGAATCACGCCCTGAAAATGGCAAAATCTACCAGTCGCGCGCCAAAAATACCCAAACTGACCACTATCGCTTTGGCTTGACGTCCTATTCGCGTCCTATAAATTTTATACCCCATGACAAGTGCCCTAAAATTGAGCAAACTGGAAATCCAAGCATTCCAATTGGCAAAACTGACTCTATGCGCCCTAGAAATAGCTTAACTGACTTTATTTATCGCTCTAAAAACAGCAAAACTGATCATTTCGACTGGTAAAACTGATGATTCGAGCACGGAAAATATCACACTGACTATTGATGCCTTAGAAATGACTATACTAACAGTTTACGTAATCAAAATGGCCAAACTGGCTATTCATGCCCAAAAATTAGTAAAACCAACTCTACAGCGGTTCATTAATGGTTGAACTGACAATTCGCGCTTTAAAAGGCCCTAAACGGATGATTCGTGTCCTGAAAATGGCAAAATCGACCATTATCACACGTCAATATTGGCCAAACTGAGCTTTCTATGCCATGAAAATGTCTAAACTGACGATTCGTACACTAAAAATAGCAAAACTGAATATTTCAGACCTAGAAATGGCATACTCGTACCAGAAATTCACGGTCCGAAAATTGGCCAGACTGAAGGCTACAGATGATTCGCGTCATCAAAGTGGCTATCGACACCCCTAAAAAGCTGATCCTCCGCACCTTGAAAACGGCGAAACTTCGGGCAATTCGTGCCTTTAAAATACACCCGAACTGATCACCTGTGCCTTTGTAGACGGCTTGAATGACGAATCGTGCCATGCTGCTCGCTCTATAACGTGGCTTGACATTCGCAAGGCAGTTTTATGGTGTGGAGCCCGAATGTGTTGAATTTTTTGCGGACCCAGTGAAGCACCCGGGCATGGCTGGGCGGTATACGCGTACGCCAATGACAATGCGTGGCCACCTGAGCGTCAGGGGCAAATGAATTACTTGAATACTGCGTATCTTGACATAAAATTCCCCTCCTTATGGGTATTCATTTTTTGAAATTATTGAATTGTACTTATGTATTATAAAATTATCTATTTATACATATACTTTTGTAATTTGAAAACCCCTCCAAAGAAAAAGTCCTGGGCACGCCACTGGTTCATACCATAATACGTACTATCCTGTCTTGCGTAGGAGATCCTGGGAACTAACAGCGCCTGCGCGTTAAGATCCTTCTCAATAACATTGTACAGTCCAATCAAGGACTTCCTGTTATTCTCGTCCTCATCTAGAGATGGCTCAAATTCAATATCCGGCTTTTTCAGTTTCATTTTCAATTCAAACAACGGGCTCAACGATGGATCGTTGGCCATTTCACGGCAAAATAGACTAATGCTGAATGGCAGAGGGAGGGGGGGAGGAACAGTTTTATCTTTTGGGGCGATTATGAGTGGGTGGGTGGGTGGGTGGGGGTATTTACGAGCAGTCAATCATTTTCAAAAGTCCTTTTTCCCACGCAGTCATCAACCATGTCCAAATATCTGTCCCAACGTTCGATCTTGTCAGGATTCTTGGCAAACTCTTCCACAAATTTTGAGTATAATTCCTGTTTTTATATTATATGACGGAATATCAGGGAATGTCGCACACACTTTTGTTGTTTCTCTCTTACCGATGGCGTCGGCTCGGGCACCTTAACCTCTTCTTCCGATTTTTCGTCATCTTCGGGCAAACTGTCTCCAATACCCATCGCTTCTGTTGTCGCAGATTGTTCCCCGCCAATGTCACCGATGTTGGAAATGACTGACAATCTTCCGGCTTTGTCTTGTTTTTCGTCTTTTTTCTTCGTTTCTACGTATCGAAAAAGTCCTGTTAAAAGTTTGAACATATAATGTGAGGGGGGGGGGGAGGTAGACTGCGCCCTTAACCTGTAATATTGGTAAATCCTTAAGTAGGGTGATGAGGTAGAAAGTGCGACTGTCCTCCCCCCCCCCAACCATCACTAGTCTTTGGGTGAACCACGTCCTAATTTGTGGTTTGATGAGGCCGTAAGGGTAGGAGAAAGGGCCGCTCTTGGAATTCAGAGCGCCCCCCCCCCAGGGAAAAATTCATTTTGGTGCCCCGTGGGTGCAACGAAGATCCACGAACCGAACGGACACAGCAACAGAAACAACAACGATGAATACGAAGTGAGCTGTTTTTAGGGCATCTCTCCGCCCACCTCCACGTTCCTTGCCAAAACTCGTCGTGCCGTGGTCGTCAGTGCCGAAAACGGAACATTTTTTCTTATCGTTGGTTTTCGACACTAGAATAGCCTATTGAGATGCATATGCGCTGTTCATAAAGAAAATTCAAGTCTGAGATTGAGAAGAAGCGCTGGCTCACGCCTTAAATTGAGAAACAACGATAATTCGCAGCTAGAAATTGGAATACGCCAATTTGTGCATTCTTGTGAAAGCGGATGGTTTCTGGAGTCGAAGTGGTGGTTATATTAGATAAAAAGTTCTGATTTTGGCTAAAAAGAAATAAAATCGCTAATTATTAATGGATAAAATTGATAAAAACGCTAATTCACGGCTTAAACGGAGAAAAATCGCTAATTCACTGCTAAAAGTGCGAAAATTGAGAAGCTTAAATACGGAAAAATCAAAAGGTTGGTCCATTTCCGACGTGGAGAATATAACGTTACAAAGTGATATTAGCAAAGAGTGTGGGCGGAATATTCGATTGAGCCCTCGAGAGTGCTTTTCTGATGGCTGAAAAGCAGAAAATTCCCGCCTTCTTGAGGAAGATTCGCGGCTAAAATAGAGAAAATACACCGTCTCCAGTTTCGTTAGGTCCTTAAGCGCACTAATGTACTGATCGGCAATTTGCAACTTGCTAACGGGGCAAAAACCTAGAAAAAAAACGCTAAATTCGTGGCTATAACTGCGAAAAAGCGCTGCTTCGTGGTCTCACGATGCAACAAATATTGACAAAAACAACGCTAAATCGGCTTAAAATGGAAAATTCATAACTGAAACTGCGAAAAATCGCACATTCGCATAAAAGATAGAGAATAGATGCGAATTCACTGCAAAATTAGCAGAAAACGCTATTTAATTTCACAGCTGAAATTGAGAAAAATCGCTAATTCGCGGATAAACTTCATAAAAAAAAATTCGCGGCCGACATTGAGAAGTCACCAATCCGTATAGCATCTGAAAAGCAGCTTTAACCCATTGCAGATAGTAGGAAAAAATTGCTCGTGCAGGGCTAAATCACTAAATTAAAAAAATCACTAATTAGCGCGGCTAAAATAAAAGAAATACTAATTTTCAGCTGAAATTATGCAATAGTGCTGATTCACTTTAGTAAAAATGGTTAATCTGCAGCTGAAAATGAGGAAAACGCCAATTCATGGCTGAAATGGAGGAAAATAGCTAATGTAAGAGATAGAAACGCTACTGTGCTGAGAAAATTGAGAAAAAACGCTAACCCGCGGCTAAAATTGTGGAAAATCACTTAAACCCCGGCTTAAAATGAATAAAAGTAAATGCGTCGCTTTCTTTCGAGGCTACAAACAAACAAAAAATTTAGTGCCGCTTCCGATATTTAAACATTCCATGATTTTGCACACGAGCATTCGAATACTAGCCTGCAAACGTACAGCATCGATGGCTGATTACGCCGGCGAATTATTAAAATGTTTCGTCGATTTTTTCGAAAATATAAAGTTAATATAAAATAGAGAAATACGTGAGTTAGCGCGTAAATAGCGGGGTAAATTAGCGGGAAATTCGCGGTTAAAAATTAAGAATCGACCCCAATTTGCGGCTAAAATGGAGAGAAGTCACTCAACGTGGCTAAAATAGAAAAAAATGTCTAATTATCGACTGAAATTGTGAAGGGGGGATAACTCTGTAAATTCATGGCTATCTGGAAGTGAATTCAGCTAAAATTGAGAAAAGCCGCTAATGAAAAAAAAAAAAAAAAAAACTGCAAGTTTGCGGCTAAAATAGAGAAATACGTGAATTAGCGCCTAAATAGCGGGGTAAGAAGCTGCTAATTTCCAGCTAAAAGTGAAGAAAGACGCTAATTCGCTGCTAAAATTGAGAGAAATGGTAATTTGCGGTAAAAATGGAGAAAAATCGTTAATTGGCGGTTAAAAAGAAAAAAAACTGCCCCAATTTATGGTCAAATTAGAAAAAAGTCGCCCATTCACGACTAAAATAGTGAAAAATGTATAATTATCAGCTAAAATGTGAGCGGCTAGGGGAGGAGGGAAATATGTAAATTCGCGGCTCTTTGGAGGTAAATTCGGCTAGAATTGAAAAAACCCGCTAATTAATGGCTAAAAGTAAAAAAAAAAACTGAAAATTCGCGGCTAAAATCGAGAAATACCTGAATTAGCGCTTAAATTATGAAAAACGTTTACAAAGTTTTATCAAAATGTTTGCGAATGGCATCTGTTTCCACATTCCACGCGTGGCAACAAAAAACTTCAAGCTTCAAAGAATGGGATGTGGAGTTAAGCACCCAATATTGTATATGCGGCCAAATAGAGGACGCCAAGGCGTAGGCCGCCGTTGATGAAAGGGCAGGGGTGGCCAACCGTGGGCTCGCGAGCCAAAAAGTGGCCCGCTGACTCAGCTGAGCCTTTCACAATTGGCCGCCCATGGCATACAGTGGTTGGATTTTGGCGCCCGTCTGATTTTTTCTGGAAATGGAAATCGCTACATTCGCGCCTCCTTGTGGTGGGGGGGGGGGCAATCCCCAACTTAATCCCGACCAGGGGCGTAGCCAGCTCTTTTGGTCTAGGGGTGGGCAGAAAATGCCGGATGCACCACAGACCCCGGCAAGAGAGCTGGTAGTTCGTCTACTCAGATTATGGGCGCTTTATATCGTCAAATTGATCCCCGGAAACTGAATTTTCCAAAAAAAAGTATCAGAATTCGTCAAAAACAAAGATTTCCGATTGTAAAATATCGTTGGCTACAACGATAGTTTTTGACGATTTGTTCCCAAATGAGGCGATATCTCACTAGAACAGACGATTTGGTGCAAAAGCTCGACGCGTTGAAACCCCAAAAGACGTCTGTACAAAACTGGTGATTTTGCCCCAAAATTTTAAACGATTTCACCTCAAAATTGAGTATTTTACCCCGAAAATGTTTATTTTACCACGAAAAGAACTTTGTTTCACCCGAAAAAGAAAGATTTCACTATTAAAACTGACAATATGACAAAATGACAGTTTCAACTTTCTAAATCTTACGATTTCTTCCTAAAAACTCACGTTACACACACTTAAACTTACGATTTTACCGTATAACTGGTGGTTATCCCCCCCCCCCCAAAGTGATCATTTTACCCCAAAACTGGATATTTTACACCAAAACTCACAATTTCACCAAAACTGACGATTTCCCCAAAAATAGAGTTTTACGCAAAAATTGATGACTCCCTTTCAGTTTTTAGGGAAAACACTTTTTTTTTCTTTACTTCTTTTTCTTTTTTTTTAGGATGAAATCGGCAGTTTCGTAGTCAAAAATCAGTTTTATGGTAATTGTTTAAAGTAGAAACTTGGATTTTGGGTTAAAAAAACTTCTGTTTTATGGTAAAACTACCTGTTTCGGCGCACAATTTTCATTTTTAGAAAATACTAACAAAATATGAACGGTTAGCCCGCCATTATTGTAGTAAAATCTTCAGTTTTGATATAATACATCAGCTTTGGCATGGAACGTTTAGAATTGGCCCGAAATCGTCACGTTTTTAGTTGAAATCCTCCAAAACTAAAGCTCCTCCAAAGCTGAAGATTTCAAGTCAATACTAGTGATTTTACCCTCGAACTAAATTTAATAAATTCCCTCAAAATGAAACGTTTACCACCAAACTGGTGGGTTTACCACAAAACCGTACGACAAATCCGCAAAAATTAGTTGTTGAATTAGGCAACCTCACAAAATTGGTTTTCCAGTCACGGAAACTCACGGCTTCCCCTTGAAAAATTCGCGAATTTCAGCAGTTAGTTTTAAGTGAGCCAAACGCGCAAAAATGTTTTTTGAGGGCAAAATGACGCGAAATCAGGTTTGAAACTTTCAAATTTAGGCTTTTAATGCCAAGTATGAGGAATTTGCCTTTTGGATGAGTCAGGTCTGCGAAAATATATTTTTTGGGCGCAAAAATCCTCGAATTGGTTTTTTAGTGAGTGAAAGTTGAAAAATGATTATTTGGGGGTGGGCAGCTGCCCCACCAAGTCTTCGCTTTCGAGTTGCCCCATCTCTGGCTACCCCCATTTTGATTCCGACCAAAATGGAAGATAACGCTAATTTGGGGCTGAAATGGAGATAAATGGCTAATTAACGGCTGAAATTATTGAAAAAAACAAAAACTGATTCACGCCATGTATAAGAAGAAGTGCTAAATCACGGATAAAGTTAAGAAAACTTCACAGCAAAAATTGAGAAAAAAGCTCTAAAATCGCGGATAGCGTGTAAATTACAGTCATTTGCGTTTAAAATTACGGAACACGCTAACTAACGGATAAAATCGTGAAAAATCAATAATTCACTAATGAGAAAATGCGCTAATTCACGCCTAAAATTACGATTCTCGGCTCATTCAGAACGCAAGTTCGTGGCTCAAACTGCGAAAAAACGCTAATTCATAGCTAAAAGCAAGCGAAACAAATCGCTAATCTTGAGCTAAAATTAATAAAAGTTGCTAATTCATTGATGCCATTGAGAAAAATCGCTAATTAGCGACGGAAATAAAGAAAAACACGAATTCTCTGCAAAATTCAGATAAATCGCTATAATTCACGGTTAAAAGGATGAAAAATCGCAAAAATGACATAAATTGCTAAGTCGCGGCTATAAAATGGAGAAAACTTGCTAATTTATCAATAAAATTGACTAATTCGCGGATTAAATTGAGAAAACGTCAATTCGCGGCTTCTGATCGTAACTTCATGCCAGAAAGTGAAAAAAATCGCTAATCCGTGGCCAAATTTTGGAAAAAAAGGGGGAACTCTTAATTCGTTGATGAAACGTAGAAAAATCCCTAATTAGCTGCTAAGATAATGGAAAACGCTAATTTTCGGCTGAAGTCAAGAAAAATGTATTTTTATGGCGTTAAATTGAAAACATTTGCTATTTCACAGAATGAATAGAGCAAATAGCAAGTCGTGGTTTCTCGAGACAACTACGTGGCTAAAATTAGAAGATTTAGCGCTGATTCACGGGTGAGTCACATCGCTCATTAGCGGCTCAAATCAGGACAAACACAAATGTTTTGCAAGGAAAACCGCTAATTCACGGCTGAAATGGAGATAAATCGCTAATTCGCGGCTAAAATGGAGACAAATCGCTAATTCAAGAATTGACAGTTTTTATCCATTAGAAGGCCACACCGATCGTTTAACCGCGTGCGAAAGTGGAAGTTATTCGTGGAATATTGCCCCTTTTGATGCTAGCCCAGTCAGTTTCTGGAGTGAAATTCGCTTTCTTTGCCGAATAGGGTAAACTCATGAAATTGCGTCTTTCAATGGGCTAATTTTACTCGAAAACTCAACCACTTTGCTACAAAACTAACACTTATCCATAATCCAGTTTATTCAATTCAAACAAGGCATTTGAGTCCCAAAAAGTCTCTGTGACTCTAGTAAAAATTTCAGACAGAAAACCTTTTATTATTAACTCCTTCAAATTATCCTCCTGTGGCCTACAGGAGGGGAATTAGACCCCCCAGCCGAAAACACTGTGCCGAAAACACTGTCACGCACCCTTCTTGAATGGTCCAACCAAGTAAGATGTGGGTCTAGGGTGAGCCTAAGTTGTGGGAGTTCCGGAAGAAGAGAACAGACATTGGCCCTAGAACCCATAAGCATTGATTTGGACTTGTCGAGATTTGTCGTCAGGCTGTTGCTTCGTGCCCAGTCCACAATAGATAGGAGGTCCTCCTCAATAAGGTCAACAGCCTGGTTGAAGTCGACGGGAGAGAATGAGAAATTCAATTTCACATCATCGGCAAACAGATGATAGCGACAATACCTAATAAGGCAGCAGGCCAGGTCGTAGAGGTATAAACAAAACAAAAGAGGGGCAAGAACAGACCCCTGAGGCACGCTGCAGGTAACTCGAGAGCACCTCGAACGAGAGCGTTACTTCGGCATCGAACGAAGGAATTTTCACATTGAACGTGCTATTCCCTTCCTTCTTTGAAGAAGCATCGCTAAAAAATGGCAAACTCGCCTTTTTATTTTGTGAACTCATCCTCGTCGTCAGTTTCAAATATTTATGTACACGTATTCATTACGAACCAAGGTGACTAAACTTTACTATAGGTGCCGCAGATTTCCCCCTGCCCATCGGACGGGAGGGGTGGAGACTGACGTCACCAGCAGTCCTTTGCTCCCGATTGCTCACCCCAGAGCAGCAGAGCAAGTTAATTTTGAAATTGAAGTTTATGAATTCTCAAAAATCACAGACCAGTAACAATTAATAATGTACTGGGTCCAGCGCAATGGCGGTTGGGACTGCTCGTGACGTAGGTGAAGGACAGTGATCTGCGGCACCTATAGAAAATTTAGTCACCTTGATTACGAACCATTTAATAAACTGAACGATCAAAGCATATGTTAATACACAACAGAATGTCGCTAAAAATTGTGGAAAAGCGTTAATTCGCGGCTAAATTTAGATAAAGTGCCACTTCGCGGTTTCTGGAGGTGGTTAAAACTAAGAAAAATACCTAGTATTTCATAAATTAAAGTAAAAAAATTGCTTATTCATCGCTTGAATTGAGAAAAATGGTAACTTGCTGCAAAAATACAGGAAAAACATTAATTCGCGGTTAAAAATGGAGATTATAAGCCCAAATTCGCTGTTAAAAATGAAGAAACGGCCCCAATTTGTGACTAAAATTGAAAAAAGTCACTCCATCCACGGCTGAAATAGAGAAAAAATGCTAACTCTCGGCTAAATTGTAAATTCGTGGCTCGTCTCTGTAGGCTGTAGGCTAATTCGGCTAGGATTGAGAAAAGCCGCTATTTTTCGTAAAATCTACAATTTGCCACTAATTAATGGCTAAAAGTGAAAAAAACGGCAAATGCACTGCTTCAATGGAAAAATACGTGAATTAGTGCCTAAAATAGGAAGAAAGCTTTAAGATGAAAATTTAAAAAAGCTGCTAATTTCCGGCTAAAATTGAAGAAAGGCGCTAATTCACTGCTAAAATTATGGGAAAGTGATGATTCGAGGCTAGAATTCATATGAAAGGCAACTTCGCGGTTTCCGAAGGCAATAAATAAACTGCTAAATCGTGGCTTTCATTTCTTTTTCAAACCTTTATGAAGGTAAACAAAAACGGCTAATCCACGGGTAAAATTGATGAAAACGCCAATTCGCGGTTTCTGGAAGGCACCTTTCGGTTCAAATTGGGAAAAAATTGCTGATTCTCTGCTAAAATTGAGATAAATGGTGATTTGCGCAAAAATTGAGAAAACGTTTTATAATTTGCGGTTAAAGATAAAGATAAGGCGCGAATTCGCGGTTAAAAATGAAAGAAACGGCACCAATTCGCGGCTATAATCGAGAAAAAAAGTTGATTCGCGGTTAAAATAGAGATAATGTAAAAGGCTGCAGGAGATAATGTAAAAGTTAAGGCTGCATAGAAATTATATGTATTTCTTGTTTATTTCGACATCATAAAGGTTGCCTCTCCCCCCCCCCCCCCCGGGGTCGGGTATCGGGGCCCGGGGCTCCTAAAAGTCTCTAATTATACATATAAAGCTCTATTGGTAACCTCTAAGGCCTTTTTATAATTCCACCCGACGCCTTTTCCTTATTTTAGGCAAATTACCGCTATTTCCACGCCAAACAGCGCTTATGCCAAGTTAAGCCGCGAATTTCTCCGTTTTAGCAGCGAATGAGTGCTTTTTGTCAACTTTACCAGCAAATTAGCGGGGTAATCCCCTCCCCCGCCCAAGAAACAAAGTAGGTTTTTCCATCCCGTGAATCAGCGATATTTTTTAACTTTCCTCGAGTTAGATTTACCACAATAATTTTAGCGGCAAATAAGCGGTTTTTTCCAGCAGGGACCAGGAATTAGCACATTACTCAGTTAGAGTTGAAAATTAGCGTTTTACTCAATATTAGCCGCAATATGGTGGTTTTTTCTAAATGTTTACGACAAATTAGCTTTTTTTTTTGTTCAACATAACCATACGCTACGGATTAGCGATTTTATCTCAGTTTTAGCCGCAAATTTGAGGGTTTTTTCACCCATAGCCATAAATTGGCGCTTTTTCTCAATTTTAGCCTCAAAATTGACCGAGAGGAAGCCGCGAATTAGCGTATTTCCAATTTTTGACGCAAATTGAAAATTTTCTCAATTTTAGCCCTGAATTAGTGATTTTCCTACATTTCAGCCTCGTTTCTAACCCGTGAATTAGCGAATTTTGCTCATTTTAAGTGCAAACTGGCAATTTTTCCATTTTTGACAGCGTATTAGCACTTTTTTTTTTTTTTTCAATTCAGGCTGACAATTAACCTTTCTAGCCAGAAAAATTACTTCCAGAATAATTTTAGCCGGAATAATTACTAATTTTCTCAATATTAGCCGCCAATTAGCGGGTTCTTTTCAATTTTAGCACCGCATTAGCATTTTTTTTTAAATTTTAACTATGGATTAGCGATTCTTCTCAGTTCTAGCCGTGATTTTTTTTTACTCATAGCCATGAATTTGCCGTTTTTCTCAATTTTAGCCACAAAGTTGTCCTCAGAAGGCGAGATGGCGGAATTATAAATTCTAACACACTTTATCATCCAATTTTTTCCTCAATTTGAGCCGTGAACTAGCGCTTTTTTCAATTGTAGCTGCGTAGAAGCGTTTCTAGCCTGTGATTTTGCGAATTTTCTTAATTTTTAGCTGGGAATATCATTTTCCCCCTATTTGAACTGAAAACTTTAGTTTTTATTTATTTATGCCGGGCTATTAATAGTG
This sequence comes from Corythucha ciliata, assembly GCA_038030265.1. Taxonomy (NCBI): domain Eukaryota; kingdom Metazoa; phylum Arthropoda; class Insecta; order Hemiptera; family Tingidae; genus Corythucha; species Corythucha ciliata. The sequence goes on from CM075937.1 coordinate 11,249,450, forward strand.
AACTTCTCAGTATTGGATGCGTTTTTTTTTTTTTTTACAATTCAGTCCCGCATTGTCATTTTTTCCTTCAATATTTGCCATAGATTAGCGTTTATTGTTTAATTTTAGCCTCGAACAGAAGGGTTTTTTCAATTCTTCAAGATTTGGTGATTTTCCCCAATTTTGGCCGCGGGTTAGCGCTTTTTCTCAATTTTAGCAGCGCAGTAGGGTCTCCATCGTTTGTATTTGGCGATTTTCCTCAATTTTAACCACGAATTATCGTTTTCCTCATTTTCAGCTACAGATAAGCAATTTTTTTTCATTTTTAGCAGCGAATTAGCACTTTTTCTCAGTTTGAGTTGAAAATTACTGTTTTTCTTAATGTTAGACGCCCTAATTATATATTTTTATCAATTTTAGCCGCATTGTTTTTTATATTTTAGCCCAGCATAAGCAATTTGTTTCTACTTTATACTATGGATTAGCGCTGTTTCTCAGTTTGAGCCTCGAATCTTTCAGAAGCTAGACGGATTTGGGTTTTCTTGATTAGTGATTTTCTTCATTTTGATATTCGCGAATTAACGTTTTTCCTCAACTTTAACCGCAAATTGGTGATTTTTCGCCATTTCAGATGTGAATTTTCCATTTTGGCTCAATTTTAATCCGTATTAGCGTTGTTTTTTTCAATATTAGCCGCGATGTTTTTTTTACTTGTACAGCCTTGATTTAGTAGCGTGTATTCGCAATTGTATCCACGGGCTTGGCCCAAAAACAACACTTTTACATTGATTTCTACATTTTATCCGCGGAATCGGCGATTTTTTTCTCAATTTCTATCTGAAAGTTGCATTGTGATACCACGAATCAGCGCTTTTTCGCAGTTGTAGCCACGAATATTGGCGTTTTTTCCCAAGTTTTTGCCGCGTCAGCCAGTTGTAAATTGCCGATCTGTACATTAGTGCGCTCAAGGACCTAGCGAAACTGGGGACGGTTTGTTCTCTCTATATTTTCCTTGACTTTCCCTCAAGAAGGCGCAAATTTCTGTATTTCAACCACCAGAATAGTACTCGAATTCATTAATTTTAATAAATTCATAAACACTGTAACGTTATGTGTATTCTCCAGGTCGGATATAGACTGAAATTCGTAGAAAGGAGCCAAATCACTGGCCAACCTTTTCCCATGAATGAACCTAAAAATCCTCATTTTTCCGTATTTAAGCTTTTCGGGGGCTCCGCCTGACAGGGGGCCCGGGGCGATCCGCCCCCCCCTCGCCCCTACCTCGGTACGCTACTGTCCATGACTTTGGATGTATACATAGACCAGCCAATTACTGAGGCCTCGTACAGCGACAATGAGGAAGTAACACATTTTCCAAAATCATGCTGTCGTGATAGCTTGGGTACCAAAACTCATGAAAACACGATCCGTTCAAATAAAATTAGGCTCTATATTTTTTTATCTATTTTTAAAAGTATTAGGTTGCGGGACCCTTTTGAAATAGGCTAGATAGACTGATGACGTTATAACAGCATTCGTGTGACCTCCACAATTGCTTCCCACAAATCAAACAATAGGACTTAAGAGAATGGGAAAGACAAGAAGGGGCAAGAAATGATAACAGCAAAGATGCGGAGGGGTGGGAGGGGTCATCACCCCTTAACCACGTCACGAGTCACAGACCGGCCGTTTAAGGTAAGTTCGCTATAAATCGAAATCAATCATGTACGCACTAATATTCAATTTCTGGTCATATTTAGTCATTTTCTTTCTAAAAAAATGTTTCTAGCGATTTTTGGCTTATTATTTCTCAATAATAAGTCTTTGTAATCGTATCGCAAAAAAATTTTTTTGACCCCCCCTCAAAATTTGTAGTTTTACGTTTCAAAGTGCGTAGAATCCAAATCTGCAAAAAAAAAAAATGTCCGTCCGCCGTCCGGGCCATATCTTGCCCTAGGATTGCTCGAAAAAACTAGTTCTTTCGCACATAGACTCCATTTGGGGTCTAGTTGGTCCTAACATCTGATCAGTTTGATCAAATAACCTCCTTGGGTTTTATGGGCCAAAAGCGGGTCCAAAATGGGGATTTTCAAAGGATTTAGGGTCATAGGGGTGTGGGGTGTCGATTTTCATGTAATTTCAAGCCAGATTTGACTACATCCATGAATAATAAACCAACAGTCGAAATAATAAGGCATTGTTCGATAATTCGCAGCGTTTTATTTTTTTTGTTACTTCCTCACTACTGGCTGAAATTGAAATAAAATTATTGTGTGGCGTCATTGTCACATTTTATAAACCACCACGAGAAAACAGATGGTAAATAAAAATAAATAAAAAATCACTTGGCACTTGGAACTTGACGAGAAAAAGAAGTTTGTCCTTGTTTTTACATTTTCGTTTCTTTTTATTTGATTCAATAAATTCCGTTCGTTTTACTGTCGTTCCTAAACGGTTTCATTATAATTCCTAAATTGGTGACCCCGACGTGATCGGGGGTTTTGAACACCCCGATTCGAACAATTTTTTTTTTTTTGTTAACCGGCAACCGCTCGACTGATTGAAATGCAAGCCGCCCCAAACGAAGCTTTTGCTCCAGCTCCAGCACCTGGTCTACCAGAAGCAGTTTACAGAGTTTCAGCCAAGGTTCCACCGTTTATGGGCGGACAAGCCCGCGTTATGGTTCGCCCAGGCTGAAGCTCAGTTCGCTCTAGCCGGCATCACGGCTGACCAAACGCGCTACTATTACGTCGTCTCGCAGCTGGAGACCCAAGCTGCAGCTGAAGTCGAGGATATCATTACTGGCCCCGCGGAACGTCAAACATACGAAATTTTGAAACGGGAACTTTGTCTGCGCCTATCTTTATCCGAAGAACGACGTGTTAAACAGCTCATTAGCGAAGAAGATCTTGGTGACAGAAAACCCTCCCAATTCCTACGTCATCTTCGTGCCCTCGCGTCGTCGTCAGCGGTAAGCGACGGTTTATTGAAACAATTATGGCTACAGCGCCTTCCAAATACCGTGTCAGCAATTCTTGCCTCGCAACCGGAACTCGGCCTCGATCAATTAGCCGTTTTAGCGGACAGAATCGTCGAAATTTCACCGACTCAGCCGTCTGTATTTTCTACCGCTACGAGCTCCCAAGAGGAAAGTGATTTTTCCCAAAATTCGCTTCAAATATTAAATCAACGGATCGACCAACTTTCACAACAACTCGAGCGCCTAGCAACCACTCAAAACGATCGCCAAGGCAACCATGGTAAGCAACGTAATCGTTCTCGCTCCCGAAGTAAACACTACACCCCCGATCAGAAATTCTGCTGGTACCACTCTCGTTTTCAAAGTAAGGCCACCAAGTGTGTCCAGCCCTGTGATTTTCAGGGAAACGAGAGCGGCAGTCAATGAAAGCGGCAACGACTGCCTCAACGACGCCTTCTAAAAACCGCTTATTTATTTTTGAGCGTCGTTCAAAACAAAATTTTTTAATCGACACCGGTTCTGATGTTTCTTGCTACCCTCGACGGTTACTCACGGGAAGGATTTTACACAAGTCCAACCATACGTTGAGTGCCGCTAATAACAATGACATCGCTACCTACGGTCTGTATAACGTATCACTTGATATTGGTTTGCGCCGCGATTTTCGTTGGGCATTTATAATTGCTGACGTTAGCATTCCAATTATTGGTTCAGATTTTCTCGCAAATTACCATCTGTTACCAGATTGTCGACTCCAACGCTTACTCGATGGAAAAACCGGGCTCAAAATCACATGTCAAACGTCGAACGTCGCTGAAATAAGCGTCAAGGCAGTAAACGGTCGCCTCGCGAATGACATTTTCACTCGTTTCCCAGAGACAACTCGCCCTCCTGGTTTAAATCGAGAAATTAAACATTCGACAGTTCATTACATTCGAACACAAAACGGTCCTCCTGTCTCTTGCCGACCTCGCCGCCTCTCGGGTGAACGACTAAGCCTCGCGAAAAGTGAATTTGACGTAATGCTCCAAAATGGAACGACACGTCCATCCGACAGCTCGTGGTCGTCACCTCTTCACATCGTCAAGAAAAAAGGAGGCAGCGGTTGGAGACCGTGCGGCGATTATCGCGCACTCAACTCCAGAACCATCCCGGATAGGTATCCAGTCAAGCATATTCATGATTTTGTCCACAGCATACATGGATCTACCGTTTTCACTCTCATCGATCTCGTCAAAGCCTACCAGCAAATCCCGGTACATCCTGACGACGTGTGCAAAACCGCTATAAGCACTCCATTTGGGCTTTTCGAATTCCCCTTCATGACTTTTGGTCTTCGAAACGCAGCCCAGACATTCCAAAGGTTCATGGACGAAGTAACTCTTGGTCTTAATTTTGTTTTCGTTTACATAGATGATATTCTCGTGTTTTCAAAAAACGAAGAAGAACTCGCCAAACACCTCGATATTCTTTTCCGTCGTCTGTCTCAATTTGGCGTTGTTGTCAATCCAGCGAAGTGTATTTTCGCCCAGTCAGAACTCGTTTTCCTCGGCTACCAAGTGTCCGGCTCAGGAGTCTCGCCTCCTGCCGATCGCGTTGAAGCTATCGTCTCGTTTCCGAAACCCCACACTGTCTCAGAGCTTCGTCGTTTCCTGGGTATGCTTAATTTTTACAGGCATCACATTCCCATGGCCGCTGAAGCCCAAGCCCCACTTCATGGCATCCTCGCTGGTCCCAAGTCAAAAGGCTCGGCAAAAATAACTTGGACTCCTCTTCTCGAAAACGCGTTTCAAACGTGTAAAGACAGCCTTTCGCGGTCCATCCTTCTCTGTTTCCCCAAGCCCGAAGCCCCTCTAGCCTTGTTCACAGATGTTTCCTTGAAAGCAATCGGAGCCGTTATCCAACAATTCGTAGACAACGCTTGGCAGCCACTGGCTTTCTTTTCCAAAAAGTTGTCGCCACGGCATTCCGATTGGCCACCCTTTTATAGAGAACTTCTGGCAGTTTATGAAGGCGTTCACCACTTTCGCCATGCCTTGGAAGGGCAAGTGTTCACGATCTACACGGACCACAAGCCACTAACCTTCGTCTTTTCCCAAAAACGTGACAAAATGCCTCCGGTTCAACGCAACCAACTCATTTTTATTTCACAGTTTTCAACTGATATTCGTCACATCAGTGGATCAGAAAACGTCGTGGCTGATTTTCTATCCAGGGTCGAAGCAGTTTCTCATTCGGTCGATTACAAAGCCATCGCCGACGCCCAAACAAACGACGGCGAGCTGAAACACTGGCTGCAATCAGGTGACACCGGTTTAAAATTGCAAAATGTACATTTTCCAGGTGACAACTTCAAGTTATACTGCGACGTGTCAACCGGTCGCCATTGCCCCTTCGTACCTTCCCCTTGTCGTCGTCAGATTTTTCACCTTATTCATAATCTGAGTCATCCCGGTGTCCGAGCAACGGTTAAATTGGTCAGGGATCGTTTTGTCTGGCCATCTGTTAGGAAAGACATCCAGCCGTGGACTCGATCGTGTCTCGCTTGTCAGAGAACAAAAGTAATTCGTCATGTATCTTCTCCTTTGGGACACTTTGATCTTCCTTCATCTCGTTTTTCACATGTCCACATCGACATTTTCGGTCCCCTTCCCTCTTCGTACGATTTTAAATATTGTCTCACGTGTATTGATAGATTCACTCGTTGGCCCGAAGTCATCCCGTTAAAAGACATTCACGCTGAAACCGTTGCTCAGGCCTTTGTTTCAGGTTGGATTTCTCGTTTTGGCGTTCCGTCTCGATTGACAACCGACCGTGGCTCTCAATTCACGTCAAACCTTTTTCGAACCCTGTCTCAACGGTTTGCCATCGAATTCGCGCAAACAACCAGTTAGCACCCTGCCTCTAATGGTCAAATCGAGCGACTTCATCGACAACTGAAGGCCGCCATCGCGTGTTACGCCAACCCTCTTTGGACTGAAACCCTTCCACTGATTTTGCTCGTCATTCGATCGGCTTTCAAAGAAGATCTTTAATCTACAGCCGCAGAACTTGTCTACGGAGAACCAGTACGCCTTGCGGGAGAATTTATATGTGACCGTTACTCGGACGACTCGACTGACGTATCTCACTTTCTGGACCGGCTACGTCGTCACTTCGTTAAATTACGCCCGATTCCAGCATCGCGTCATTCGAAACCTGGCTCTTTCGTTTTCAAAGAACTCGCCCATTGTACGCACGCTTTTCTTCGCGACGATGCTCCCCGACGACCCCTCCAGCCCCCGCTACTCCGGACCCCATCCCATCCTCAGCCGGGACTTATTAAAGAAAACCATCACCCTTCGAGTGGAAAGCAAAGCCTGCACGGTCTCGTTAGACCGGGTTAAACCGGCATACCTTGAATCACCACACCTCGACACGAACACTCGAATCGACAGCTTGCGGCCGAGTCACCGCGTTCGTTTCTTAATGCCGGCCTCATCGACTGCGTAGGGGGGTGATGCGGCGTCATTGTCACATTTTATAAACCACCACGAGAAAACAGATGGTAAATAAAAATAAATAAAAAATCACTTGGCACTTAGAACTTGACGAGAAAAAGAAGTTTGTCCTTGTTTTTACATTTTCGTTTCTTTTTATTTGATTCAATAAATTCCGTTCGTTTTACTGTCGTTCCTAAACGGTTTCATTATAATTCCTAAAATTGTTCACAGTTTAACTTGAGAAAACGCGCTAGTTAGCCAATGAAATTGAGAAAAGGCGTCAATTCAAATGGCTGAACAGTGAAAAAAACGCTGATTCGCGGCTAAAATTGATTAAAAGAGCTAATACACTGCTATAATTGAGAATACCCCATATTTTCTGCTGACATTATGAAATAATTCATGGCTAAAACTGAGAAAAAGCGATATTTTGCGACAAAAATTGAGAATAAACGATAATATTTGAGAAAGCGCGCTAATTCGCGGTTATATTCAAGAAAACCCTCTATCTAGCGGCTAAAATTGAGGAAAAAACACTATGATTCGCGTTTAAAATTACTGAAGCACGAATTCAAGGTTTTTGAAGGCAACTACGTAACTAACATTTATAAAAACGCTAATTTCAGGGCTAAAATTGAACAAAATGACTGATATCCAGGCTGAAATAGAGAAAGACCGCTAATTCGCGAAGTTAAAAAATGGAGAAATCATAAATAAAAATTATAATAAAAAATAAAAAAAGAGAAAAAAAAAATGTTTCCAGCGATTTTTATTTTTTATGTTACTTCCTCATTTATGACGAGTAACTCCCAAGGGATGAAAATGGGACTTGCAAATTCATCCAGCAGCTGTGCAGCTGCACTCCCTGTCCTCCCCATCTGTACCATTTATCGGTTTCTAGCCCTTCGAAAGGTTCAGTTTCATCTTGGGAGATCGTCCCTTTATTCGCGTTATTCTCTTGTTTTCAAACCATTATTACGCCAGTGTATAGGGCATTATAAATACATAAAATAAGTGCTCCAGCGCATGTAGTCCACTGTTCGACAAGTAGAACAAACCCAAGACCAAAAAGGGGAGAAAAGCTGGGGAGATGGTGAAGGTCAAAATGCTTAGAACATAGGCTTTGGGTGAGTAAAGGCTCAATGCCCAGAAATGAGAGTGACGCGACGAGGGGGAGGGGGGTGTTCTCCCCTTCTTTGTTTAAATACGCGTTTCAGCGGAAGTTCACTATAGCGTGGGCTGGCAAATTAGTAGCTTCCTTTCAACCACTACTTTGTCATCCCTCTCTCATTCAAATATCAAAATGGTGACCCCCCCGCCCCTCCGCCTACTCAAACCTTGGAAGACGTTTGACATAAAGCTGGCTCAAGCCTGACACAGGCAGTGGTCAAAGCGTGTGTAGGGAATAGCTCACCGCTCCTCCTTTTGCGATACACAAATGGAAACGTTTGTCGATTGGAAGGGGGGGAGCTACCAATTATTTGTTAGAACCTTTCTTAAAAACAACAATAAAGCTTGTGAAATTGTGACTCTCATTCCTTGCTAAGAAAAAATGAAAAAGTTTAAAGTTTTATTAATTTACTAACTCTTGAAATCCTAAGGGATCCTTCCAAAGTATTTTTTTGTTATGTTCTACTACCCATAATTTGTTAGGGATACATTATTAATTAATTATAAGACTACCCCTTAATTACATCGAATAACACGCTATTCACCTTCGAGTGATTTACGTGGCACGGGGAGACCGTTTGCACGATGGAGGCTAGGACAGTGCTAGAATGGGATTTACCAGCAAAGGATAATTCCTGGATAATTGTAGACCGGGGGGCGGTAATCCTTTCGGTTGATTAATAATCTGACCCCCACCCGACCCCCACCATAACATACTAACATACCCCTTAACCAAGACTCAGACCGTTTTACGAGGAAGTTTCCCTTTCGAAAACGGAATGAATTTTCAACCTGGGTTGAGCAGGAAACAAGTAGTAACGATGAGGGTGGAAGTGAGTGCCATGGGAGGGGGGGGAGTAAGAACCCGCTTATATGTACGTGGGTGTAATCCTTGTGGATACAGGAAATATGAGTAGAGGATGAGGACATGAAATGGAGGTTTATCGTGGTGGTGGTGTAGGGGGGGGGGGAAGCTCAGTTGTGGCTACCTTGACAGGAAAGGGAATTAAGATTTTACACTCGAGTTCACTTCTGTACTGTGGGTTTGTGGGTCACGCGACTCCGCTATAAATAGAGTCTCTCAAAATTTCCCCGGTCCATAGTAAAGGGTTTTGCAATACTTTCACTGCCACAATCGTTAGAAACATTTGATGTAAAGTCGACACGGCAAAATACAAAGTTTATACACAGTATTGCTTCCAATCATGATAGGTTGAAAACTTTGAAAAACAAAACTTGTTTTTATTGTTAACAAGCATAGTTTTTGCGAGATTTCTCTCTCAACCAACCACAATCACAACCCTGAAACAAAAGCTTTCAAAATTTGAAATTAAAATGTTCCCATGGTACCGCTTTCCTGTGGTCAACCTCGTTAAAGTGAGTTTTGCATTAAACATCAGATCGATGCAGAGTAAAACAGTTTAGGGATTATCAAGGTTTCATAACCGTTCTTCTTAGTTAAAGGTTTGCTTTATGAGGCGCATAATTACGTACGATTTGAATTTAGGGAGTTAATTTGGAAGCCAAATTGGGCATTAACTGACAGTAGCCCCGACACTATATGTATAGGTACTGAAGGAGTAGCGGCCGCTACACCTCTCCAAGGGGTGAGTGATGGTCTATGATCGAGGAGGCGATAAATATCTAAATTTTAGCCATCAGCTTGTTAGTAAGAAGTGCGAAGTAGCGTTTTCTCAATTTTTGTCGCGAAACAGGACTTTTCGTTAATTTTTGCCACGATTTGGAGCTTTTATAATTTTAGCCGCGAATGATTTCTTTATTTTAGGCGCGGCTGACGGCTTTTGCTCTATTTTAGCCGCGAACTATCGGATTTTTTCATGTTGATCCGAGAATTAGCGTTTTTTACCCTTTTTAGGCTGATTTGTCAACTTTAGCCGCGAATGACCGCTGAATCTTAATATTTCCTTCTTTCACTCAATTTTATCCCCGAAGAGTCAGCGGCTTTTCTCAAATTTATCCGAGAATTGGTTTTTTTTATTAATTTTTGCTGCGAATAAGCTCTTTTTGTCTACCTTAGCCGCGAATTTTCACCTTTTCTCCATTTTAGCGCGCAAGGCGGGGCCCCCGAAGATCTTAATTGCTGAAAAATGAGGATGTTTAGGTTCTTTTGGATGTAGTTATGTGAAAAGGTTGCACGGTTGGACTGCGTTTTGGCGCCTTTCTACGAATTTCAGTCTCTCCTGAGCAAAGGGTGCGTGGGCTGAATATTCGATTGAGCCCCGTAAAGCGCTTCTATAAGTGGCTCAAATTTTGGAAAATTCGCGGCTAAAATGGAGAAAATACACCGTCTCCAGCTGTTTCCCTAGGTCCTTGAGTGCACTATAATGTGCTGACCGTCAATGTGAAACTTGCTAAAGCGGCAAAAACTTTGGAAAAAGCGCTAATTTTCGTAGATCGTGGCTATAACGGCGATAAAACGCTGATTCGTGATCTCACGATCCATCAACTTCCGGACCAAAACTGTTTAAAAATCGCAGATTCGCGGTGTATTGATACAATTCTACGGCTAAAATGTAGAAATCAACGCAAAAGTGTTGTTTTTGGGCCCAGCCCGCGGCTAAAATTGAGAAATCACACTACTTATTCAAGGCTGTAAAAGTGAAAAAAACGCGAAAAAAAACAACACAAATTAGGGTTAAAATTGGGCAAAAATGGCAAATTCACAACTGAAATTGCATATAAAAATTCACCCAATCCACATGTAAAAAAGAGAATAGATAATAAATTCACTGCAAAAGTAACAGAAAACGCTATTTAACATTTAAAATTAAGAAAAATCGTTAAAACCACCAAAATAGGATACAAATGAAAATACTGAGAAAACAAAACTCCGTAGCTTTTGAAAGCTTCAGGGCTCAAACTGAAAAAAGCGCCAATCCATAGCAGAAAGTAAATAAAATTGCTAGTGCGGGGCTAAAATGCAAGGAACATCGTGACTGAAACTGAAAAAATCACGAACTATCGCGGCCAAAATTAAAAAAAAAAACTCGAATTTTCAACACAAAGCGCTAATTCGCGAGTAAAATTGTCGAAAATCTCTATAATTCCTGGCTAAAATTGTGAAAAATTTCTATTTGTATCAAACATTGAAAATACGCCAATTCGCGGCTTCTGAAAGCAACTTTGAGGTTAAAATTGAGAAAAAGCTTCCGAGAGGGAGTTTCTCTCTGGTGGGGTTCGCTCTTAGCGTAAGCCTCTCAGGCTAGCTCAGTGGCAGAGCGCCTGGCGCGAAACTAGGAGGTCGTGGGTTCGAATCCCACCCTGGGAGCAATTTTTTCTCGGAACTCAAAACAAGTAAAAAATGGTAAGTATTTAGCTTCAATAAAGTTTAATTCTTTATTTTCAGCCTCCCCACTCCCTCGAATTCACTGCAGGGTGACTTTGGTGGTGCGGCGAGGGGGGAGTATCCCTTGAAAAGTCCTGAGACAAGGGTCGTCTAATTTGCAATTAATTAATTGCTGGGACACATAAAGAAAAAAAAAGGAAAAAAAAGAACATAAAGCGACAATATACGGGCTATAATGGGTAAAAAAAACCCTCTGATTTGCGGCTGAGAAAAATCGCTAATTCATAGCGCATTGATAAACAAAAAAGGCGATTTGTGGCAAAAATTTGGAAAAAAAACAAGCTATTTTGCGGCTAATAGTGAGGAAAATACGCTAGAAAAACGATAATTTTCAGCTTGAAACTGAGAACAGTGCTGAAAAGTCCTGAAAAGTAAATATAGAAAAATTACAAAATTAAATTAAATTATTAAATTAGAAAAGTTAAAAGTGCTGAAAAGTAAATATAGAAAAATTTGCTGATTTGCTGCTGAAGTGGAAGAAACTCAACTTATTGGTGGTGAGGGGGGGGGGGCTCTTGGAGATTTCCGCAGGAGGCTGGTCCACCAGTGTGTGAATTACCGAGTTTTCTCAAATGTGTCCGCAAATTATCATATTTTCTACATTTCAGCCTCGAATTGACGCTTTTCCTAAATTTTCACAGCGATTTGAGCTCGTTTTAGCGATTTTTTCTTCTCTCTCACCACGGTAGTAATATTTTAGTCACAAAGTTGCCTTGAGAAACCACAAATTGTTGTTGTTGTTGTTGTTTTTTTTTTTTTTCATTCAATATTAGCTGAGCCTGCCGAACTGTTTTCACACAACTGTGAAACTGTTCGCTGTTTTTTCACAATTCCACCGCGAATTAGTGATTTTTCTCAATTTTACTCGTGGACTAGCAACTTTTTCCCAATTCGTGCGATGAAATAAAGCTTTTTATCAATTTCAGTCACAAAGTTGCCTTCAGAAGCCGTCAATTGGCGTTATACCTACATTTTATGCATGAATTTTTGCAGTTCCTTTGCGTTTTTCTACACTTCATCCGCTAATAAGCGTTTTTTCTTAATTTATCCGCAAATCAGCGATTTTTTTTTATATTTTAGCCAAGAATTAGCGTATTTCTCTGGTTTAGCCGCACTTTCAATTAATTTTAGACGCGAATCAACTTTTTCTCAAGTTATCACCGTAAAGCAGTGATTGATCTCAGTGCTTTTTCAAAGTTGGCTTCAGAAGCCGCGAATTGGTGTTTTCTGAATTTTAGCGGCGAAATTTAGTGATTTTTTATTTTTAGCTGCGTTTATTAGCGTTTTTCTACACTTTATCCGCGAATTAGCGATTTTTCTTTATTTTATTATCCGCTAATTAGCTATTGCTCTTCATTTCAGCCATGATTCAGCGTTTTTCTCTGTTTCAGCCGCCGATTAGCGGCGAATTGACGTTTTCCCCATTTTTAGCCACGAATTAGTGAATTGTCGAAATTTCACTCATGTATTAGCAATCCCCCCCCCACCCGACTTGTGTTACGGATTAGCGCTTTTCAGCCATAAAGTTGCCTTCAGAAGCCGCGAATTGGGGTTTTTCCACACTTTAGTCGCAATTTGGCGCTCATCTCCATTTCAGCCGGGAATTAGTGGTTTTTTTTGTTTTGTTTTCAATCAATCAATTCTAGCTGTCTATTTGTGTTGTTCACATTTTATCCGTGAATCAGAGCTTTGTCTTAATTCATCCGCTATTCAGCGATTTTTCTCGATTTTAGTAGTGAATTAACGTTTTCTCTATTTTTACCCGTCGATTACCACCGTCCCCTAATTTTAGCCGCTAATTAGTGATTTTTCCCGATTTTACCTGTGAATTAGTGCTTTTCCTTAATTTTAGCCTCAAATTTACGTTCAGAAGCAGTGGATTGGTGTTTTCTCAATTTTAGTTGTGAATTGGCGTTTTTCTCAACTTTATACAATTTGTATCACTTTACACAGTTCCCTCGAATTAGTGGTGGTGGGCAACTCTGCCCGCTGATTACTGATTTTTTTCAATTTTGGCTATGAATTTTAGCGTTTTACTCTGTTTTAGCCGTCGATTAGGAATTTCTCGCATTCGCAGTGAATTGACGTTATTTATCTCAATGTTAGCAGCAAATTAGCGATTTGTCTCGATTTTACCCCTAAATTAGCTTTTTTTTTTCAATTTTGTGCGATGAATTAGCATTTTTTCTAAATTTCAGCCACAATGTTGCCTTCAGAAGCTCCGAATTGGCGTTTTTCTCCATATTACCTCTTGCTATAGTACCACTAGCTATAACTAAGCAGATGCGGCAATGCGGTATGGTGTGACCCCTCCCCCACCATAGTTAGGGGGCTCTCATAGGTGTGGGCCGGGCCATTTTAAGAGTTCTGCTACGACTCATTGAAACCGGTTTCGGCACCACTGCTAACGGATATTTCACCTCCAAAAGTGAAGAACGGAGTTGGGAAAAATTTGCGAATTAAAGAAAAAAACGCGTTGCGTGTAAACTTCATTTTTGGTGGTGAATTATACAAATGCAGTACGAATACGAATGATCCTGTACACTTCTGGCAATTGCTGTGCCACGTAGAATTATTTAAATTAAAAAAAAAAATTGGATTGTTGAGAAGATTCGTGGGTTTAAAGGGTGAAATGCCTCTTATCTGCCCCATGCTTCACTTCTACGCGATTAATTTCAAAATGCACCGAAGCGTGTCATGTTTGATAACTGCACTCTAACCAATATCCGATCGTCGTACTATACACCCTTTACACCTCCACTCCCCCGTCAAGACTGAAACAATCCATTGACGACGAAAAAAAAAAAAAAATTGTTAAACTGCGACTAATCAAAATTATAAATCAAACTTATTCGCGCACGTATGCCTAGCCCGAAGAAGACGTTTGCAATTATATTACCGAAAGGAGGAAAATTCAACCCTCGCACGCATTTTCCATTCCTCTTTTTCTTTTCTTTTTTTTTCACCGCCCAATCACGCAGAATCACAATTTCTTACTGCAACCCTCAACTCTACATCTACAACACGCAAGCAATCCTCAACAAATTCTCTCGAGTGCAATCAGTGGAAATGTCTCTTTTTTTTTCTCTCACTCTCTCTTTTCCGCGCTTCTCCCTTCACTCCCCCCACCCCGGCCGCACCATGCATGGCGAACTAAGTTCCCACTTCCCCACCACATAGTGACTCTTTTTTTTTTTTTTCTTCTTCTTTTGGTCTTCTTCATTGGACTCCATGGGGGGATTAAATCATGAAAATAGGGTGGAATGGTGGGGGGGGGGTCGAGGGGTCGTTCGGAAGAAGTAAATTAAGAGCTTTACGAGGGGTGTCATGGGTCGTATCAAATTAAGTCGAAGTCATCGACTGGTCAATTTGGGAGAGGAGGAAAAAAAAAAAAAAAAGGTGACAGTGAAAAAGGATCGGTGGGGGGGGGGGAGACTGCATGAACAAACTCGTTCACGTTCATGTAATTAGCCCGCGGCGATCTTATTTCTGCGAAAATGAAAGTTTCAGCAAAATTGTAAGTTTCGCGGTGCTAAATCTCCGGGGTATTGCAAAGCAATTGGGTTTTGTAGGCTCAAGACCCGCCCAGGACGGACAACGTCACACACGCGGCTGACACGGCACGTGACGCCACCAACGGGGGTACAACAAAATTGTGCACTTTGGAGACAATATATCGCATAGCGCACAGGTGGCAGACGGTTTGAGCATTTTGTGGTCCATGGAAGAATGTTGTGGTTCATGGAAGCATTTTGTGATTGGAGCATTTTGTGGTTAGAGCATTTTGTGGTCAAGTGCTTTCTCTGTATTTGAGTGTTTTTTTTACTTAAGAGCATTTTGGGTTTAGATATTTCTGTGGCTAGAGAATTTTGTGGTTTGAGCATTTTGAGGTTCATTTGAGTATTTTGTGGTTAGAACATTTTGTGGCTAGAGGTTTTTGTAGTTTGAGCATTTTGTGGTTCATAGAAGCATTTTGTGGTTGGAGCATTTTGGGGTAGAACATTTTGTGGTTAGAGGTTTCCGTAGTTTGAGCATTTTGTGGTTTATGGAATCATTTTGTGATCGGAGCATTTTGTGGTAGGAAGATTTTGTGGCTAGAGGTTTTTGTGGTTAGAGCATTTTGGGGTTAGAGGTTTTGTGGTTTAAGCAATTTGTGGTTCATAGAAGCATTGTGTGGTTGGAGCATTTTGTCGTTAGAACATTTTGTGGTTAGAGCATTTTGTGAGAGCATTTAGTGGTAGGAGCATTTTGTGGTTAGAGCATTTTGTGGTTGGAGCATTTTCACTCTCCACCCCACATTCTACCTGTAAACTCCCCACTGCCAAGCGGTCCACACCGGTAACGTGTCAGTTTTGACCAACTGGCACGGCTGACGGGGAGTGGGGTGGAGATAACCAGGACTTGCACGTGCCGGGTCACTTCCCGGCCGTCATGTCACGCTTAAACCTGGTCACGTGTCTTTCAAGGCATCAAGCCAGGGCGGGAAGAAGGCACAATCCTGGTTAGAGCATTTTGTGGTCAACAGTGCTGTCTGTGGTTGAGTTTTTTTTAGTAATAGCTTTTGGGGGTTAGAGCATTTTTGGTTGTTTGGAGCATTTTGTGGTTTGGACATTTTTGGGTTCGTTTGAGTATTTTGTGGGTTGAACATTTCGTGGTTAAAACAAAAACATTTTGTGATTTGAGCATTTTGTGGTTGGAGCATTTTGTGGTTGGAGCATTTTGTGGTTAGAGCATTTTGTGGTTAGAGCATTTTGTGGTTAGAGCATTTTGTGGTTAGAGCATTTTGCGGTTAGAGCATTTTGTGGTCAGAGCATTTTATGGTTAGAGCACTTTTGGGTCTGTTAGAGCATTTTGTGGTTGGTGCATTTTGTGGTCAAGTGATTTCTGCAGTTGGGTGTTTTTAGTAGTAGTAGCTTTTGAGGGTTAGAGGTTTGGAGCTGGAGTTGGAGCTTTTTGTGGTTCATTGAATTGATTTGGTGGTTTGATCATTTTGTGGGTTCGTCTCACCATTTTGAGGTTGGAGCATTTTGTGGTTAGAGCATTTTGTGGTTAGAGCATTTTGTGGTCAGAGCATTTTGTGGTTAGAGCATTTTATGGTTAGAGCATTTTGTGGTGTGAGTTTTTGAGGTTACATGTTCTTGTGGCCATGATTTTGGTTGTTCGTGTTTCTTGGGGACGCTGCTTTTGGTATTTTAGGGGTTAGTTCTTGTGATTAGAGTTTTTCGAGCTCAGGCACGTTCTTCGCGAGTGCCCTCCATGACGACATCGAAAATCGATTGTCCCGATTTTTTCCTCTTTTGTCCCTGCAGGCTTTGGACGTTGAAGCTTTTGTCCCAATTTTAATTAAACTTCGAGTTGGCAACACCTAAAGTTGGATGTGTCAATGAGTCACTTGTGAGTGTAGGTGAAATTTCAAGTTCAGTGCCTTAGTTTAAGCAAAATTGGCAAGTTGTGGAGCCTTTGTCGTTCGTGGCAGTAAATACAAACAGGCTAGCCGGCCTTAACAGAGCCCACGAGCCTGACGAATACCCAGGAAATTGGGAGTTTCATGGCGACTATCGGGTCTTAATAATTCCTCGCTGATGAACGCACGAAATGATACTTAAGTGACACCACGAACCCCACGAAATTAACATTTTATTCAGAGCAAAATCCACGAAAAAGCTCTTCTGGTGAGTCGGGATCTTTCTACGACTGGACCTCGCGGAATTGGTTTTTATTCAGAGCCAAATCAGCTGCGAATATACCCGCGAAACTCATTTTTTGAACATCAACACAAATTCAGAGACCAATGGTTCTCATAATGATTTCCTGTCCCGGACCCCAAAAGGTGTAGGTTCGCCACTGAACATGATATCGCAGATTTTTTTTTTTTTTTTCTGCCTCAAACCCGGTTTTTTTAAGCACCTCAAAAGAGGCATCGTTAATGCCTTGGTTGGAAAATTGTAAAGAACGCCAAGAGTGCTCTTACAAGGGAGCGCTAACGTTTTCCAAGAAACCTTTACCACCTAAGGCTCTTTTTTTTTTAATTTTTTTTTATTAATAATCAAAGCTCGTGTTTCACCGTATTTCCTTTGGTTTCAACTCCGTTTCCACCAGTTTAACCAATATTGTGCGAAACCTCCAGGGCATAAAAAAAATGGTTCCCTGTTTCTCTGTGTTTTTTTTTTATTTTTTAGGAGCCTTGAATCTAGCTTACAGGGTTTAATTTTTCATTTATTTGCCAATTAACTTTTTCAAATTTTCAAATCGATTTAGAATTGTATTGGACCTCAGTCAAGGTGACTAAACTTTACTAGTGGTGCCGCAGATTTCCCCCTGCCCATCGGACGGGAGGGGTGGATACTGACGTCACCAGCAGTCCTTTGCTCCTTTGAGCAGCAGAGCAAGTTAATTTTGAAGTTTATGAATTCTCAAAAATCACAGCCCAATAACAATTAATAATGTACTGGGTCCAGCGCAATGGCGGTTGGGACTGCTCGTGACCGTAGGTGAAGGACAGTGATCTGCGGCACCTATAGAAAATTTAGTCACCTTGGCCCTCAGTCATTTGAGAGTTCATCAACGAGGACCGCAAGACGAAGATTTGTCCTTGAAAAGGTTGGATATGGAAATAATTTTAAACGGGCCTCGAGAAATTTAACAGGCTCGGCTAATTTTCCTCTCACTTCTATAGGGAAAATATCTTTCAGTAGCATGCTTCTTCTGTTAAAGTTATGCTGGTAGATCATGATTTGGCTTTTCATTATTTTCCTCTCTATTGTCTTTGTTTTCTTCCTCAAAACCAGTTCATCACTCAAATTCAGTTGTGATGTTCCTGAAAAAGTTTAATTTTTTGACGAGGATCAAGATTTTAAAACTTAAATTAGCGCGCTTGAATATTTTAGCATAAAAATGGGAGAAGGGTGTATTTCTTGCGTATAAAACTCCCATTTGCATAGCCGCCACATGCTACACTAGTGCAGAAGACAAGAACGAGGCTCCGTTATTATTTTTTAACGCAGGACATGGAATTAGGGGTTGTACCGCTCCCCCACCACCCCATTTGCCCTTAAAGTCAGTTGAAATTGTTTGGATACCTCTAAACCACACAAAAAACAATGGGAACTATAGGAATGCTATAATGGTCCGTTATAAGTATAATTAATTAGCCGATTTGGGGCCAACACCTCCCTCCCCTCACCAACCATTCACCACTCATATATCAGCAGGTTATGCCTATTATAATCCTCGACGCACACATAGCAGTCAGCGATATTCCCCCATTCCTCTCGCTGCCGTTATCCCTTCACTAAACCCATTGTTACCCTTCGCACTTCCCTGCACCAGTTAAAGGGTGACACGGGGGCACCTCGCCCATCCTGTATGTATAGTCTGAGCGGGTTTTGACTTGTGGAAACAAAAGGAAGGGGGGGGGGATGTGAGCGTGTGTGGAAGATGGAAACGTGGCTGGCCTTGCGGCGTGAGAGGGGGAGGGGAGGCATTGCTAATGTGCGCCGACCGTTAGTAACGAGATATGGTTATATCTATTAATTTACACTGATTGTTCTTAAGACTCGAGAGGGCTCATATGTCATTCAACGAGAAACTGAGTGGGCGGGGGTGGGGTTGACTGAGGATCTATTGTTTGTTGCAGGTGGAAATAAGGTTTCAAATTTCATTTCAGAGCAAATAATGAAATACTCAAATATCTTAATCACGAGGACGAGACCGAGTTCTGTCCTACGTATAGTAAACGAGAATCATGTAAGCTTTCAGAATCCCGGCATTTTATCTTTCTCTTCCCTTGGATCCTCTATCATTCAAAGTACAAGGCTCATGCTTTTATATTGTGAAGCCCTGAAGCTGTGTAGAAAAAGAAGGAAACAAACTTCTTTTCTAGTAATCCATCATAAGGCCCTGCCAGAGGCAAGCTACTTTCATTTTACAAGTTGTAGAAGGGTTTTAACATTTATACTTTCACTGTAGTTTTGAAAAAAAATTGACTCCAAAATTTCTCTCCGCATTGAGAGCCATAAATTGCCGCAGAATGAAGGCGTGGTTCTTCCCGAGCCCCTTTCGAGTGCAACTGAAGGGTTGAACGTCCTCCCTTTTCACAGTAGGGTGTGATTAAATACATATCTGACAGTATCAGAGACGGGTGGTTGAATTTTGAGGAAGGGACTAGAACCTCTGATACTGTCATCGCATCAATCATTTTCCACGACGAACTCCCCTCTCTCCCAACCCACTCACTCTGTCCTCTAACGTTACTATCACTCCCATTTCTTTTGTCTCCAATAAGGTCTTTTTTTTTCGCTCTCTCATTTCTCGTAATAAATCCAAGTTCCCCCCGAAAAAAGTTGAAATCGAGAATCTTCATAAAGTGGTCCCAACTATAAAACGTATATATATATATAATGTTTCTCTAGAGGCGTGTGGTGGAGTTTAGAAGGGCTTGTTTCTGAAAGTTTTTCCACCACCCCCACCCCTACCACTCCACAAGACTTATATAAACTTTTTTGGAAACCCAAACGAATCTTCCGAAGGGTCAAGTTATTCTTTTCCCCCGTCCCCCACCATAAACTACCCGTCAGCATCCTTATACACTGTCTTATCTTTTGAAAAGGAGGAGAAAATTAATAACAAAAGAAAAAAAAAGAATCCAAGTGCCTAACCGTGGAGAAAATTGAGTGAAAAATTGTAAATATTTTATCTTCTGGGAATGTGTAGGTATATTTATTATTATTGGCCTTGCGGCGTGAGAGGGGGAGGGGAGGCATTGCTAATGTGCGCCGACCGTTAGTAACGAGATATGGTTATATCTATTAATTTACACTGATTGTTCTTAAGACTCGAGAGGGCTCATATGTCATTCAACGAGAAACTGAGTGGGCGGGGGTGGGGTTGACTGAGGATCTATTGTTTGTTGCAGGTGGAATAAGGTTTCAAATTTCATTTCAGAGCAAATATGAAATACTCAAATATCTTAATCACGAGGACGAGACCGAGTTCTGTCCTACGTATAGTAAACGAGAATCATGTAAGCTTTCAGAATCCCGGCATTTTATCTTTCTCTTCCCTTGGATCCTCTATCATTCAAAGTACAAGGCTCATGCTTTTATATTGTGAAGCCCTGAAGCTGTGTAGAAAAAGAAGGAAACAAACTTCTTTTCTAGTAATCCATCATAAGGCCCTGCCAGAGGCAAGCTACTTTCATTTTACAAGTTGTAGAAGGGTTTTAACATTTATACTTTCACTGTAGTTTTGAAAAAAAATTGACTCCAAAATTTCTCTCCGCATTGAGAGCCATAAATTGCCGCAGAATGAAGGCGTGGTTCTTCCCGAGCCCCTTTCGAGTGCAACTGAAGGGTTGAACGTCCTCCCTTTTCACAGTAGGGTGTGATTAAATACATATCTGACAGTATCAGAGACGGGTGGTTGAATTTTGAGGAAGGGACTAGAACCTCTGATACTGTCATCGCATCAATCATTTTCCACGACGAACTCCCCCCAGTCCCAACCCACTCACTCTGTCCTCTAACGTTACTATCACTCCCATTTCTTTTGTCTCCAATAAGGTCTTTTTTTTTTTCGCTCTCTCATTTCTCGTAATAAATCCAAGTTCCCCCCCGAAAAAAGTTGAAATCGAGAATCTTCATAAAGTGGTCCCAACTATAAAACATATATATATATATATAAATGTTTCTCTAGAGGCGTGTGGTGGAGTTTAGAAGGGCTTGTTTCTGAAAGTTTTTCCACCACCCCCACCCCTACCACTCCACAAGACTTATATAAACTTTTTTGGAAACCCAAACGAATCTTCCGAAGGGTCAAGTTATTCTTTTCCCCCGTCCCCCACCATAAACTACCCGTCAGCATCCTTATACACTGTCTTATCTTTTGAAAAGGAGGAGAAAATTAATAACAAAAGAAAAAAAAAGAATCCAAGTGCCTAACCGTGGAGAAAATTGAGTGAAAAATTGTAAATATTTTATCTTCTGGGAATGTGTAGGTATATTTATTATTATTACGCTCTTCGTTAATAGCGGTGGCAGGAGTACATTGTTTTACAGTGAAAAAAGGTTTAATATCAGAAGAGCGAGAAAAACTTGTGTAACTGCTCCCTTGAGATATTTTTATTACTTTAGTTTTCTTTAATGAATGAACTCTTATTTTTGGGAGACTAAGTGAAAATTGAGGGGTAGGGGGGAGGGGTACAGAGTTTTGAAGTATTGTTTTTCATTTTGTTGAGATTAATTGGTGAAAAGCACTCCGCAATTACTGAATCTCTCGGGCAAAAGTTCAAACTTCTGGCTAAGTACAAGACCGTTTTCATACAACCACAAATTGATATTATACGTGTTAACCCCTAGATGATGATCTTCAGAAGCTTATGGGATGCCCATTTTCTATTTAAATATCGTAGCAATCTTCATTCATTACATTCATTCATTCTGTGCCATGTGCTTCAAAGTCCAAAAAGTATTGAGTCGTGAGCTTTAATAATAAAGTCTTAAAGTATCTTTCAAGTCTTCAATTCCTTCGGATAGTATCCTTGAGCTATGTACTTGTTGAATGCTTCCGATAGTGGGCCAGCAATAAATTCAGTTGAAGAAAGCAGAACCCTCCCAGTGACACCGTCTATCCTAGAGGTGTTTTTGCGCGCGACGTGCTGAATGTGTAGCAGTAGTTCATCCTCGCCAGTGGGCATGAAGAAAAAGGACGATTTTGGCCGCATTTGCGTACTTATCTCAGAACGTGGAGCGATCAGAGCAGGTGGAAAACTACTCACAATGCTCTCCACCCCATCTACAAAGAATCGATTAAAAGAGTCGGCCACTGCATGAGACTTTTAATGTCCGCCCATTAACATCAATTTCATATTTAAGGTTTACCGACATGTCCCTTCTGCAACTATTAACAAGTTTCCAGGCCGTGCTATGGACATTGGACGACTCAGCCAGCATTTTACTGAAGTGATTCTTTTTCAGGTCGCAAGCCTCCCTCACCAGTCGTTTGCGAGCCTCGCGATACACTTTCCACTCCCTAGTCAGCCTAGATATCCGAGCCTGTCTCAACAGACAATAAACTGAAGTTCTCGTGTCTCTGAGTTTTGGAGAAACCCATTTTCTGCTACTCTGACCGGATTTGGCCCGAGGTGAATTGCACTCTAGAGGGAATGACTCCTCGAACAAACCGCAGTACTGACGATAAAAGGCTGAGAAGCTTTCCTCAGCATCTAAAAGAGAGCCCACGTCGGCCCACGAAGCTAGATTCAACAAATGGACCAAGTTGTGAAAATTTTGCTTTGAAAAACTCCTTGCTAGAGGTCCATCACTGTTGTGAGAGTTACTAGACCCACTTACGAACTCGTGTCTGAGCAGGATAGGCAGGTGGTCGGATACACACCACGGAAGCACCTGAACCGCGGAGGAGAGGTCATGCGCATCAGGCATGATTGTAACGAAACAGTCAATCAGGGATTCTTTTGTTTCCGATATCCTTGTGGGCCCTGTAATATGTATACGAAGACCATAACTTCCAACAAGATCCAGAAACAGGCGCTTCTCGCGACTCTCTTCGCAGAGATCAATATTAAAGTCACCGCATATAAACAAAGGCACAGTACTTAGCGGTGCGCCGAAGACAGATCTCAAGTGACTCAAAAAAATTACCCACTGCCGTAGCGGACACGTCAGGACGTCGATACACAGTTAAAAGTATAAACTCAAACCCTTTAAAAACACCGCGAAGTCCAGAGAGTTCGAAAAAATAATCGGAGCCAACTGGTTCCAACTCGTCTAAGTTCGAAAATGTTACATTCTCCGAGGCGTAGATTATGGTACCACCGAAAGATTCCCCAGATTTTCTCAAGTACGATGTGGCGACGCAGAAACCCTTGATCGAAGCTGATTGCAGCTTGCCGTTATTGAGCCAGTGCTCTGCGAGACAATTATGATTTACATAAGCCTCAATGGCGTCTACTTTATTCAGGAGTGACTGACAATTAAGGAACAGAATATTGAGCGTCCATACATCCGATTTGTTTGCTCTTCGGCCCAGTCATGAAGAAACAGCTTCTCTTTTTGGAGCACTTAGAAATCTAGATGGGGCCAAGAGGCACCCACTTGGCCACATCTTTGGGTCCGCCACATCCGCGCAATGGCTCTCATCAACTATAATTCTGAACGACGAGTAGGAATCATGGCGAGTATGCAATTTCAAACATTCAGGGGGGTTTTCCAGTTTTAGCTCCGAAAGGAGATTTAAAACTGCTTCGACTGATGTATCCGGATGCAAGCGGCTAACAAATAATCCTTTCTTACGGGGAATTACCTTTACCACCAGGTCACTATTATTTGTACCTAAACGAACTTTCCTCGTAAGATTGTGATCGTTTTTGGCGGATCTGACAGGTTTTTCTGGGAATACAGACCGTTTTCCCGAGATCTCCGATTCTTTAATTGCGGTGGAGTAGAACTTACCCTGGTGTCCACAAGGTGGGGTAGAGAGCTCTATTCTTATTGAGTCAGACGACTGTGGCGGAAAAACATCCTTCAATGGTGGAGCAGGGGGGTCCACAGGAACCGGTGTGGGGACTTTTTCACTATCGCGATTGAAATGAACTCCTTTGTTATTGTTTTTGTTATTGTTTCGATGAAGTATATGATTATTTTTACGGTTCCCCCTAGCTTTTGTTACGCAATCAAGTGAACTTTCTACCATTTGCGGATTAAGGGCATTTATATCGCATGCCTGGGCACCTTAACACCCGTCGAGCAGTGGCGTACTCGCCCGGCCAGTTTCACCCGTAGGGGATCGTTGGATTATTCGCGTGTATTCTCAATTGTTGCCGCGGGCTTGACCCAAAAACAACACTTTTGCATTGATTTGTACATTTTATCCGCGGAATGGCCGTCATACACTGCGAATCGACTATTTTTTTCTCAATCTCTGTCAGGAAGTTGCATCGTGAGACCACGAATCAGTGCTTTTTCGCAGTTATAGCCACGAATATTAGCGCATTTTCGAAATCATTGGTTTTGATCACTCACCTAAATTTTTTTACGTTTAGAAGTCTGTATTCTCGACGTAAATTCAGTTATATCGTACTTTGCGTTCCTAGGGGTTACCCTAATCTACTCAGTATTACGCACACATAAAAAATTTTTAATGAATAGTAAATACGCCTATTGTTGAAGGAAAACCTTGTGAAATGAAACGAGAAAACGCCCTTCGAGTTGTTCCACTTATTCCTATGAAAGTTTAAGTCTGATATAGAAGCGAATGGGAAAAGCGTCCAGGAGTAAAATTACCTAACGCAACTGGCGCCTTTCTCGCTCCCCCCCTTTCTTTCCCCATTCGCAGCATCCTGGCAGTATTATGCTCTCACTTTTACCAAGTTTCATCATGTTTCCTTGTTATTTCAGAGTTGCAGAAATGAAAGACTATTGATCGTTTGAAAATAGTTAATGAAAGATAACCGAGCTCAAACGTTTTCAACTCTGTGCAATTTCTACGGTGCTCACTTCCCAATTTGCCCTTCGTAGCACTCCAGATGAGCTATTTCGGGAAGATAAAAGAAAGGGAGACTTGGAAAATGAAGAATTCCGCTTTTTGTATTCATGGTGACCCTTCCCCCCCCCCCTACTTTGAATGTGCACTTTGCTCGATGAAGTTCTAATCTCTGAAATACCCTCCTGTGCTTCACCTTTCTCTTTCTTAATTTTCCAAGCGTTAAAACTAAAATATTGCTCCTCCCTATTGTTTCGGCCATTTCAATTTTCTTTCTCGAAGAGAGATACTAAGCGAAAACACACTTCAGTCGTATATTCAGGTAAAATACAGCCTTAAAATCTTCAGGCTTTTATTTTGTAAGTGGCATCAGTCGGGGGGGCAATTTAAGTGGAATGAAGGTAATAAGCTTATACGCGTGGAACTATTGAAAAGTTATTACTGTAGGAGAAACCTGTCGAAGAGGCTTTCCAGAAATTTATTTGTTTCAATTAAATATTTCTCGGAATTTCCGTATTTATTGCCGAAATCCTTGGAGGTACATGTAGTAATACACTGAATTATCCAACTCCTCCTTTCCACGTCGAAAGAACCACCCCGCTCTAAGTACATTATTCAGTTTGTCAGTTGTTTTGTTGCTTCTAACAAATCCCTCAG
Organism: Corythucha ciliata; assembly: GCA_038030265.1. Lineage (NCBI taxonomy): Eukaryota > Metazoa > Arthropoda > Insecta > Hemiptera > Tingidae > Corythucha > Corythucha ciliata. The sequence continues at coordinate 11,274,582 of CM075937.1, forward strand.
GCCAAACGGTGACAATCACTAGCAAAATTAGACGTGAAGGGCACTCAGAACTGTTTGCGTAAAGAAGTATTAATGGCATTAATCCTTATGGCATATGCAGCTTCTACCGTAAACGCGCAGGAATCCTCAACCGTTAGGTTTACGTTCAAATCCATGAACAGACAAATTAGAAAGTTGGAAACGCGTCTTTATAAGCGTGATTTTGTTGTTGTGTTGAATTTGGGCCACACTTTTAGTGACCTACCCGAAACCGAATGTCTAAAACCCAGATATCGTTTTTCAACCAAATAACTGACCATTTTGTCGATGAATAGTAATTGAATAAGCGACCAAGATTATGACGTATTCTTCAGCCTCAGGGCTCTGATGCGCCACCACGAAAAAGGCCCACAAACTTACAACTTTTTGAAACTAAGGGTAAGGCTCGATTAACACCCCACGACCCGATACTTTCTATGTCGCCGAAATTCAGCCTAGAAACTTGTAATTTCGCTCAAATTTAGGAGCCCGAATTCGCAAACTTACAAAGCACAAATAATTATAAATAAATATTTCTTAATTTTGCAATTACACGGCTATTCGTCAGCGTGTGGGCACGTCGGGGCCGGCTAAAGCCCTCGGTCCACGATCTCTAAGAAAAATTGGCACAGAAACTCGCAATTTCACCAAAATTGGGATGTGAAACGTTGTAATTTGGCGAAAATTGTGGCCGGCAACATCCATATTGTTGCAATTTTGTTGGGGGTGGCGTATCGTAGGCTTGGCCAAAGTTTGTGCCCGGTAAAAATACAAGGCCCTGAAACTTGCAATTTCACTGAAATTAGGACATGAAACTTGCAATATCGCGAATATTCAGTCAATAAGATTCCAATTTCGCGGACGATTGCCTTCAAAATCTTGCAATTTTACGGCTGTTTGTCTGGGGTGCTGTTGTGAGAGGCTAACCCCGGCTCCATTGTGACTTTTCTGGGAACAAATTGCGGCTAAAATTTGCTAAAAACGCTAATTCAGGGTTGAAATGAAGAAAACCCCATGATTAGCGGCTAAAATTAACGAAGCCTTCACGGCATCGTGCCAAGCTCAAGTTTCCCTTAGCGAGGCGGCGCCGGTGAACCCATGCATCGAGCAGGAGATCGACAGGAGGTGTCCCCGCCAGCACCTGGTGTACGTCGGAGCTAACCGTCCGGTAGTAAGCCATGGCTACCCGCACCAGCGCAGCGGCTGCCGCTGCAAGCTGAGGACTTTCTCCCTCTGGGCCTTCGTCGCCGAGCCATACAGCAGGGCGGGTATAAATACCGCCCTGAAGTAACGCGACCGGTAGCGTGGTAGTCCGCACCCCAGACGTTTCCCGCCACTGTCCTATACAGGGAAAAAGTCCTCTCTAGATTCCCCTTAACTACTTTGAGCTGTGGGGTAGTTATCCTCCCCGGGTTGATCTCATCCCCAAGTTAGCGGACCTGCCGCTCACCCACAAGGCGAGCCCCTCCGGTAGGTAAAGAACCACGAGGGGATTGCCCCGAGAGAGCCGACCCCGAATCAGGATTAATTGCGCTGCGGCACCGCGAGAGCTAGTCTGACCGCTCCGCGCCACTCGTTTACGACCCTCAACAGTCGATCTATCGACTTGCCTCCTCCCGGAAGCGTGTCGCGACGACAGCAAGGTTGTCCACGAAGGCCACCCCCTCAAAACCCTCCCACTGGGGCAGCCAAAAAAGCTCAGCAAAGAGAAGGTTCCACAGAGCAGCCGAGAAAACCGACCCCTGTGGGCAGCCCCTCGTGAGAGGTGCCCGAATCTCCACACTTCACCTCGCTATTGCCTTGAAGTACGAGGCGATCGTCGTTTCACCGGAAAGTACCCCGCCGCCAGACACCGGTTATAAAGGTTCAAGTAGACCACCAACAACCGAGTCGGGCAGCTGCTTGAGCATCTCAGAGCACACCCCGGTGAAACCCGGTGCCTTGCCCATCGCCATCCCCCCGAGAGCACCTCGAAGCTCCTCCTCCGAAAAAGGTTCGCCCACTGCAGTACATGGGACCTTTGCCGCTTCCACCCAAAATTCACGGTCTCCGGCAGAGTTCCCGTCAGGATCATCACGCGGGAAGATACGCTTGAGAAAATTTCTCAGTGAATCCTCTACTGTACCCCCACCCTGTGACGCTTCCAGAAACGGGAGGAAGTTTGGAGATCTCATCCTCTCCACGGCGACCCTGTAGGGAATCCTCCAAGGTTTTCCGAGAGGCCCTCCTCGACAAACGCCCTCCACGCTTTCCGCTTTGATCGGGTCGAATGGCTTTTTTAAGATACCTCTTCGCAACGGGCATAGCGTTGCTCCTCTGCTTCCCGGTCCGGCGCGCCAGAAATCAGGCCGGCCTGACTTGTAGTGACTCCCACCTCGGCGACTGCCACCAGCATCGATGTCAAATGACACGAGGCAGTGATCCGCTGAGGTGTCCATATTCAGCCCCCACTTTGCTGTCCGCCTAAGAGCGTAAAGATCAATATACGACTCCCCCGAATGCCCGCGGAAGGGTGGGCCCACACTCAGTCCGGTTGGCAAGCACAAGACCCCTTGTAGACCTGAAATCCAGTGGCGAGGCGTCCGGGCATCGATAGATTCGCCGATGACTAGATTTTTCTTCGGAAATGAAGGAATATTTGTTGGAAATATTTTTCTAAGAAAAGTCCCTTCTTGGAAAGAAAAAAATGATTTAAACAACGAACTTCACTCAACTGAGTTGGTTGCCGGAGTTTTGCGGTCCGGAGGTTTGCGGTCACCATAAAAAAAAAGGATAATCCTATTTCTGTAAAGGACAGTAGAAAGAAATGCCTTGGAGAACTGCGGTCATGTCTCTCCCCAGCTCACCTTACCTTCTGTACAATCATTCCACTACCCTAGGAACACACAGCTTTGCAATCAATGAGATTGCTTGGTAGGTCGAGTTGAACTTCTAGGGACCAGTTCGGGATGCTACAATTATGCTATTAAAGTTTGACGCCGTGTAGCTTAATGCGGCTGTCCGAATTTCTATTTCTGGGTCGCCGCGCTGCTTATATAGCCCGGTGGGGGCACCACCCACTGGGCTCCTAGTGGTAGGGAATGGGCGGTCCTTCCCGGAGTCGGCGCGCGGCGGCCTTTCTCCCCCTCTTGGGGGTTCTGGTGGGTGGCTATGCGATTTTTTACAAGGGTGATTCTTCACCTTGCCGAGATCGGGGGGGGGGGGGGCGTTTGGTTACCCGATCTCATCCTCCCCCCTCAGCATATCCACCGCCGAGCGGAGCCTTAGTGTAATGTTATTTCTGGAGGAGGAGGAAGAAAATAGACCGCCTGAAAAAAACATAACGGTTTACCTTGTTTCGTCAGCGGTCTCCTCTCCGGTTGGGGCTCCGCCAGCCAGATCCATGTTGCGGCGATCGGTAGTCGGATGGCTGTTGTGGGGCCCCCGGGCTTGAGTAGGCTTTGCTCCGAGTGTGACCGTGGGAGCGTGGCTAGAAGGCGGGTAGTACGGGAATCCAAGGCCTGCATGGGGGCCGCCTGATGATTGTTGATGGCGTTGGGCACCGGTGGTGCGGCTGTGTTTTTTGTTGTTTCGCCCAATGCACCATCAAGGCGGAGAGGCCAGGTATGCTTCTGGGCCGTTGGTGTGGGGTTAGCTGCCATTGCTAGCTCCATCTGTTTGGCTCTCGAGGGTCGTCGAACCCTCTGAAGCCTCGCCGTTTCCGCCTGGCCAGCCTCCTTTCGCGGCTGGTCTTCCATTCCTTTTCCGTCGTTGGGGGCGCTTCGGTGTCAGGTAAGGGAGGGAGTTCGTTGCCGGCCATTTTTTGTAGCGGTAGTAGGTCAACTGAACTTCCTTTCTTCTGAGCGTTTTCCTTCTGGAGTTGCTTTCCCCTTTTTCCAGAGCGGGTGTTATTTTGATTCCGGTGAGTTATCTTCTTTCGATTAGATCTCTTTGTTCGCACTTGCAGGGTTGAGATCGTGGCGAGTTTATCACTCCTCACCTTTTTTAGTTGGGGTGAGTGGGCTTGGTTGCCATTTCCGCGGAGAGCTGAAGTTTTCCCCAGCGCATTCTGGGTGTGGTGGCGGTTACTCCTCCGGGGGTCGAGGCCGTCAGAAAACTTGTTGAGTTTGTTGGAGATAGGGTGTTCATTGGCGTACACCTCTTTGCTCTCGCTGTATTGAGTTTTCTGTCGGAACGATGTTCGTGGGGGAAGGTCCCGTTTCCCAACCTTTGTTGGTTTCTTGCCGGGGAAGGTTTTGGCCGAACTCAGCTTGCACGTCCGGCATGCTTCGCACCTTTCGACGTGTCTTCGGGAGTCTCCCCAAAGTCCGGGCCAGGTGTACCGGGTTTGGACGGCACGGACAGTTTTGTACCGTCCTGCGTGGTGCTGCTCGTCGTGGAAGTGGGTTAGGACATCCCTTCGTACTTTTTCTGGCACTACGAGGGCGGTTCCGGTGCGAGTGCGGTAATACAGCCGGCCCTTGTCCCAGCAATGTTTCGGTGATGGTCCGGAGAGGTCTTTGTCGGAATTCCGTGTCCAATGACATTCATTCTGGGCCTGCATCACCTTTTCGCGTAGATCACTTTGTGTCATGACGAGTATTGGTTGCCGTGGTACTTTGTCGTTAGGACCTCTGGAGGGGTTGTGGGTCCATGGAAGTCTTGTCCTACTCTTATCACTCTTATCGCCGATAATTACGTGCCGGGTGTTGTAGTCCAAGACAGCGGAGTTCTTCTCCAGCCAACCTGCTCCGAGAATCAGGTCCCTCAGGAGGCCAGGCATACACCAACATATGACGTCCTGTTCATTTCCGTTGAGTGAGGTGCTGAAGGTGATCCTCTTGTCGAGCCGCTTTTCTTCTTTAGTGGCGGTCTGTACGATTAGTGCGGGGGCCTTTCTTGTCGACAGCTGTAGTTCCTTGACTAGTTTTTCGCTGATGAAGTTGTCCCCGGCTTGCGTGTCCAGATGGGCGGCTACTCTCCTGCCTTTGACAGTGATCCATATAGTGGGTTGCGGATAGCTTCGCTTTTCTGACAAAGCCAGAAGGTCCTGCTCTTGACGCTGGCGTTCCCGGGGGTTTTGCCCCGCATTGTGGGGGTTCCGCGGATATTGGCGTCCAGCGTCCCGGCTGTGAGGACGATTCCCGGGACTCCGGATGGTTTCCATATAATTAATTTTGTTAGTATGATCGCTTAGACTACGAGGGTTAGTAGGTATCACATGTAGCAAATCGAGCAGGCCAGATTGCTTGTTAGCGGTTTTGGATCGTGAAAAATATGCATTATGAGCAAAGCCATATTTATTTTATGAATCACATTTGCCCTCATAACAGAAAAGGGTGTGAGAAGGGGGGGGGGTACACACGTGGAGATGACCGGCCAAAAAGTCCACGCGCCGCCACTGCTGAAGTCCGCACCTGCACGCCCCTCCTCGAAGGCTGCTCCTCCTCGAGCCCCACACAAGGTTTAAAAAAAGAAAAATAATAAAAAGAATAATAATAAAAATTATCAATTTGTGTTGTTCGTCAACGTTGTCTTGTTCATCTTAACATGGCGCAGTTCGAACTTGACGCATAGCAGTCGATAATAGTACGTCAGAATTGTTTAGAAAAATCCTTGCCACGACGAGTCGTCTGACAAATCAGAATGGAGTTTCATCGACCTGAACCGCTCAGTTTCGAAGGCAATATCACTGAGAATTTTAGAATTTTCAAGGAACAGATCGACATTTATTTATTAGCGACGGAAACTCTTAAAAAAAGTCGGGAGGTACAAGTTGCCAGAGTAAAAAATCTGTTGGGACCTGAAGCCTTGCGTGTGTACAACGCGATAACCGATAGACCGGAGGGTAGTGAAACAGTCTCCAGCATTTTGAGCGATCTTGAGTCTCACTGCAATCCGAAGAAAAATGAAATCGTCGAATTATTCAAGTTTTTCAAACGTAAACAAAGAGAAGGAGAACGGTTCGAGAGTTTTTTCGCGGATCTGAAGTCGTTGGCACGCTCATGTGACCTTGGCGACCAAGAAGAAAAATTATTGAAAACTCAAATAGTTCTGGGAATCCATTCGGATGCAATTCGGGAACGGCTACTGCAGGAAGATGCACCTCTACAGAAGTTCGTGTCATATTGCAAAGCTAAAGAACTAGCGGAAAGAAGCGCAAGAACAATTTCCGAAAGTACAGAAATAACCGTCGAGGCGATTTCACACAGCCATGGATCTCGAAAAGGCGTCAACAAACAGCTATTTGGTAACAAAAAATTCTTGCCCCAAAAATCCGTGTGCTCCAGGTGTGGGCGAATTCATGAACATAATAAGTGTCCTGCCTTCAATAAACAGTGCTTTGCATGTGGTAAATCGAACCACTTTTCGAACGTGTGCACCTACAAAAAATTTAATTCCCCGCCGGACCAAAACGCTCATAAAACGTATGAACTCAACAAAGAAAGTACAAGTGATTCTGATTGTGAGCCAGACAGCTACAAAAATTTCGTTTTTACTGTAAATAACAGCAGTCAAAAAGACCAATGGTTCAAATCATTCGAAATTGCTGGGGAGAAAATCAAGTTCAAGTTGGACACTGGGGCTCAAGTAAACATTTTGCCACATTCTGTGGTTGTAAAGTGTGGTCTTCAAAAGGAAATAAGAATGTTTATTGACCATCCACCAAAACTGGAGGCATTCGGGGGTTTCAAAATTTCGCCGCTCGGAAAGTTGGACATCGCCATCAGCCACAAAAATGTGTCTCAAAATGTACAGTTCCTTGTTGTAGATGAAGTAACTTGTGCTCCTATTCTCGGCCTGAAGTCATGTATAGACTTTAATTTAATTAAAAGGGTCGATTCCATTTCATCTGATTATCAAAAAGAAACTTTCTTTAAACAAAATACAGATGTTTTTGAAGGTTTGGGCGAGTTTCCGGATAAATACAAAATAAAATTAAGAAAGGACGCCGTGCCTAGAGCGTGTCCTCCCCGTAGAGTGCCAAATCAACTGAAAGAGAGGCTAAAGAATACTTTAGTTGATTTAGAAGAAAAAGGGGTTATTGCTCGTGTGACTAATCCTAGTGAATGGGTCAGCAATATAGTTATCGTTGAAAAACCAGACAAGTCTTTGAGAATATGTATTGACCCTATTGAGTTGAATAAACATATTCTCCGGGAGTACTACTCGATACCCACTCTGGAAGAAATAAGTGAGAAATTGCGAAACAAAAAGTTGTTTTGCGTCTTTGACCTCAAAGATGGTTTTCACCAAATAAAACTTGATGAGGCTTCTAGTGAGTTGTGCACGTTTAGCACTTCCTTCGGGTGCTACAAGTATCTCAGGGCACCTTTTGGGCTGGTTTCCCTGCCAGAAGTTTTTCAAAAACTGACCCATAAATACTTTGGTGACATTGAAGGTGTCTTTGTATATTTCGATGATATTTTATTAGCAGGGGATTCTGAAGATGACTTGAAGAAAATAACTTCGAAAGTTTTAGAACGAGCAAGAAAATACAACATAAAATTTAACAAAAACAAAGTCCAATATTTCGTAAAAGAAGTGAAATATTTTGGCATGATAATTGACAAAAACGGGATTAGACCAGACCCAGAACGCATCAAATCAATTCAAAATCTTAAACCCCCTCAAAACAAAAAAGAACTACAACAAATTTTGGGTCTAATCAATTACCTTAGACCTTTCCTTCCAAATTTGTCGGAAAATATGTCTTCTTTGTATGATCTACTTAAAGCTAAAACCGATTGGTTATGGATCCCTGCGCACGACAAACTTTTTGAAAACTTGAAATTTCAGATATCTAATTTAAATTCCTTGACACCGTTTGATCCAAATAAGAAAATTGTAGTCCAGTGTGACGCATCAAAATCAGCTTTGGGTTGTGCATTACTCCAAGAAGGCAAACCAGTGTTTTTTGCGTCGCGAACAATGACTAATGCTGAAGTGAATTACGCACAAATTGAAAAAGAGTTACTCGCAATTACCTTTGCTTGTGCGAAATTCCATAATTTGCTATACGGCCATAAAATAACCATACAGACTGATCACCAACCTCTTGTGTCCTTAGTAAAGAAAGACATGGAAAAAATTCAAAATAATCGACTAAAAAGGTTGAGACTCAAACTTTTGCTCTACGATTTCGAACTCGAATATTTGCCTGGAAATAAAATGTTCATTGCGGATCTATTGTCACGGAACTTCAAGGAAGAAATTGCCGAAGAAGACGAAAATTCAGGTGATGTTATACATGCACTGAGGGCCTATTCTCTAGAAATCTCCCACGATAAATTGAAACAACTTCAAAAAGAAACAAAATCAGATGAAGTGCTCTCAACTGTTCTTGCATGGTACAATGCAGGGTTTCCTCGCAAGGTCTCGGGAGAAAATGAACTTCGATATTTCTTCAAAATAAGAAATTCCCTTACAGTTGAAAACGATCTAATTTTCTACGACTCTAAATTGATCGTTCCCAAGTCCCTTCGAAAAATGACCATCGAGACACTACATGAAACCCACCTTGGAATAACTAAAACTTTATTGCTTGCCAAAGAGCATTTCCATTGGCCGGGCATGGTTTCAGAAATTGAAAATTACATAACCAAATGTCACGTATGTCTAAAATTCGGCAACTCGAAACGAAAATTACCTTTGAAAAGTCATGAAATACCATCCATCGCTTTTTATAAATTAGGAGCTGACATAGCTGAACACAAAGGAAAATACTTCCTCATCATCGTTGATTACTATTCAAGATGGCTGGAAGTGATGAAAATTTCCACAACAAGCAGTGCGAGTGTAATAAAATGCATGAAGGACGTTTTCAGCAGATCGGTATACCACGAACACTAGTGGCGGACAATGTGCCTTTCGGAAGTAGTGAAATGAAGACTTTCGCAAGGGAATGGAACTTCGAAATAATCACTTCAAGTCCATTTTACCCACAGAGCAATGGGCTAGCCGAAAAAGCTGTTGGAATTGCAAAGAAGATGATAAAAAAGGCAGAAGAAAAGCGCCAAGACTTGCAGTTGTACTTGCTGAACTACAGAAACTCTCCTCTAGCCAGCCTTGGTTGTTCTCCAGCCCAATTGCTTATGAACAAGAGTCTGAGAACAAAATTAACTGTCAGGACATCTTCATTAAATTCAAAGCTCATTCCTCAATTAAAAATTCATTCAAAAATGTTGGCGAATCAGGAAACGCAAGCAAAAAATTATAACAAAACGGCGTCAAAAACAGAAGAAGAATTCAAAACTGGGGACAACATTTACGTTCAGGATCCGAAGACTAAGATATGGGAAAAAGGAGAAATACTGGAGAAATTAGATTTCCCAAGATCATATACTGTGCGAACATATGCTAACAAGAGGGTCTTGAGAAGAAATTCGCAAATGATTAAAAACATATAAAAAAAAAAAAAAAAAAAAAAAAAAAAATAAAAGGAACATGTTTTATATAGAACACATGTTTAAAAAAAACATGTTTAAAAAAAGAATAATAATAAAAATTATCAATTTGTGTTGTTCGTCAACGTTGTCTTGTTCATCTTAACACCCACCCTGATCAACAATGGTCCTGGTTATTCAGAAAACTGAGAGTTCTCTTGCAATCCACCCCTTACTCAAGTCCACCCAATCCTTTTCACTATTTCTCTCTCAATCACTCGCTCTCTCTCTCTACCTTCTCTATCGCTTTTCCCTAGAGGACTAGACAGTTAGCTTCTCATGTCACCTCCATCCCATTCCGTCTGCCCCTTTCACCAACGGAACACTTTTCTTACGCAAACTCCCCATCCTCCCCTATGGTGATGACGCTTTTGTTGGCGGCTTTTGACTAATAAGAGAAAGGGTACTCACGTCATCTCTTCTGATCACACTGTTGGTTCGATTGGAGTGGAAAGAATGAAAATTTTCCTTGCTCATACTTTCCTTTGAGAAAATTCATTTTATTCTTAACAATACCATCGATTGAGGTGAATTTAACGGTATTAATGATATTTGAAGTTTCCCGCGGAAGATTTTACTTTGAATAATGATAATGAAAAAAATGATTTTTAATATAAAGTTTTTTTTGTTTTTTTTCTGCTCATCCGAGTGCAGCATGACCCCCTTTGCTTATTGGCCTCTTCCTTTTAGAATTACAAAGGAATTTTTCAAGCTTGAAAACTACCGGCCGTCGTTTATCTATAAATAATAAAAACATTGTCAGACTGAAATGTTGAGAAATTGAAGGATGAAAAAGGTAATTCTTTCTTATTCTCATTATCTTGTGTTTCTCCTTCTCCTCCTCCGTTCGTCAAACCCCAGACACAGTCTGGGTCACAAAGCCGGCCAATTATTCTCTGTCGCCCCTCCACCCCTCTTCCATATTAGCTCAATCAAACCATTTTTGTTATTGTAAAAAATCCAGTGGGAAGGGGTTAGGGGAGTTGATCGTTGAGTTGAGGGTGGAAAACGTTATAAATTGTTAATTGGCAATTAAAATAAAAGAGAAAAGGGTGGATGGTGGTGGATAATTTTTAAAAGCAAAAGTCTTAAGCCATTAATGAGCGAATAATTGAAATATTTAAAATGAGGGGGGGCGTGGAGCCAAAAACCGAATGGACACGTCTAAGGGATAGATGACTCCCTTTTATAGAGAGAGAGAAAAAATATTGAAAATTGAGATTTGAGGTTTATTTAAATTCAAATTCCAATAATCCGGTACGAGATACATTAATTGGAAACTCCGCCCAAAAGCTGTAAACGTTAAAGAGTGCAACACATTTCGATGGTGTTTTTTGGCTCATAGTTTTTTTGTTTTTTTTTCTTTAATTGACAAATAATTAAAAAGCCAAATAAAAAAAAAGTGAGGAATATAAAAATAGAGAAGAGTCAATGCAATAAAATGACAATTTCAAACGTCAGTGTAACCGCTGGTCTGATAGACAAGAAAGGAGAGAGATGGAGAATATAAAAGTAAGGGGAAAATGAAGAGAAAGAAACAGAAATAAATAAATAATAAATAAAAAAGAAATAAGATATATAAAAAAAAAATTGTGAAGATGATGAGAGTGTAGTGAGGGACTGAATGAATGAGTGAATGGAAGAATGAGTGAAAGAAAAATGGTTCCAGCGCCAAATTGTTTCATCTGCTTGCCGTAGTACGTAGTAGAAAGTTACCGGACGCTGAGCGTCAGGTTATGGAGTGGGGGGTGTCGGAAGACTAAAAATGTCGGGGTTTCGCCTATATCGTCTCCCTTTGCAAAACGTATTTGCATTAAATTCTGAATAAAAACGTTCCGCACAATCCTCCCCCCCCCCTCATTATGAATGATTACAGAGATAGGAAAAGGGCCAAAAGTACCATTCAGCTTTCGAATGTTGTACGATGTTTGGATTTCTTTGATTTTCACTCTCTGTTAAAACAGCTGAAAGTGTCAAAAACAAGGCACAAGTAAGAAATAATACATCCTACTGACGTTTTTTCTTCATAATTCAAAATCGATGCTTATGCGAACCAGTATTGACATAAAATAAGGTTGTTAACAGCGTTGAACTAGCACATAGTATCACTTTTCCCCGCTTGAAATCGTGCCCTCTCGTACTGTGCTATAATTTGGTCCAAAATACATGTTGATGCCCACAATGGAGATTTGGCGGTCGATCTTTGATGCCCACTCCAAAAGATCTTTAGGATTGTTTATACGGCAACGACAGATGCGGAACGGTGGTTTCCTGCTTTTCCAGGAGATTTATTTTGACAATTTGCTTTCTCTCCTCCCCCCCTCGAGGGATTTTTCATTTCTTTTCCAGTCAAGTGAATAAAAAAGTTTACGGCTTTCGGATTCACATTTCTTCGTGTGATGCCATTCTTGGTTGGTACAGAGGCGACGTTGTTCAGTGGGGGAGAGAGTGAGTTTAAGTTTGGAAAGGTAAAAATCCCCTAAGGTTTACAGCCCATCAACGGGTATTTACCTTTTCCCATTTGGGCTCTTTCTTTCCTTTTTTTTTTTTTTTTTTTTTTTTTTTTTTTTTACGCGTTTGGCTTTCTCTCGAAACCCGTAGGGGTGAATGAGAAAATAGCGTAAGTCAGTTTCGATGTTCCTAAACAAGACTGTCGATTAACGGTTATTGAGAGATCCCTGAGAATCAAGTTTTTATTCCGAAACACCGAGTGATATTTAGTTAAACCAGCCTCTTTCTTTTACTCAAACTGACACGGCGTTCGTTAAAAGCTTCTTGGTGGTTACGAGCACGTGTGTATTTTGGGGGGGGGGGGTTCTCCATCCACCGCGTCCTTCCCACTAAGTTGTTGGTAAAGGCCAGTCTGACGACGTAACATCATGAAAGAGAGAGTGAGTAGAATTAAAGAATGGGGAAAGGTAAAAGAAGGAAGGTGAGAGAGAAGGACCAGGGGCCTTTAAAAACATCCCCTTGGCATGCTCCCCTCGTTTTACAACGCCTGGCAATATAGCCTCGCCGTTTAATGCATATTAAAGCTCAACCCTCTCCCCTCCCTCAAACCCCCTACTTCTTTCGCACATGCCCACGTCCTCGCATCCTGTGTATCTCTCAAACTGTCGCCTCTGTACACATCTTGGTGGTAGATGAAAAAGGGGTGGAGAGGGAAAAGAACGTGAGCTTCCTAGACATGTCGTCAAAGCAATTACTATCTCCTTTAAAACACCTGGGCCTCTTGTGGACTTTTTCATCCCTTCGCCATTTCATGTTTTTTCCTCCTGTTTGACTAATCAAACGCCACGCTATATACGCAGTGCTAAACCTCGCTAATGAAATCAATCGAGAAAATCATCGATTGTAATTAAAATATTGACGTTTATATGAAACTAGTCGATATATCGACCTATCTACGGTCTGCATAGTTGAATGAAAAGGTCCAAGTTGAATAGTAATTTCTAAGATTCTAAGATCATCAATGACCTTTAAACAGACAAGCAGCAGTCACAGTTTCATGTTGTAAAGTGCGTTTTATAAGGAAACTACGAGTCATTTTATTGTGATACCAGATAATTGTTTATTCTTCCCTTATGTCTTTGTTGAAAAAAAAAAAAAACACCTTGTGGCCACAACACACATGAAGTACGCCCGAGGGAAAAACAGATTTTACTCCTCCCATTCCTCTTTCTCGTCTTTTTTTTTCTCACTGGAAAATTTTGAATGATGTGACAAAATGAAGAGAAAGGTACCTTCAAGATTTTTAGGTCTTGAGGGTGGTTGCCTAACTTTTTCAAAGGGATTACGTTGAATAAATAAAAAAGGTGTTACCCCCCTTTCACAGTTCTGCATTCTGTGAAAATCCAGTTGGTAAAATTGCGGAACAGTGATAAATCTAACACAAATTACAGGTCAAGGGCTGGATTAACACAGTGGCAGCTGCGGGCATGTGCCCAAGGGCCCCGCGCTTTTATGTGTCTACTTTTTTATTTCACGGGAAGCAAGTTCGAATAATAGTATATTACGATCCAAGGGCGGTATGATGCTCATTGCAGTCGAGGGAGACAGTAAGTGCCCGAGGTCAAGCCGAGGGCAGTTGTCGCCCGAGATCGTAATGAGTAATACCGCCGCGAGTGTTGCACGCTATTTTTTGTACAGCAGAAGTTCATAATTACTATATTAATAATAATCATAAAACCTAATCTTTAAATCCCGTAAGCTTTGTGCTATGCATCTGTAGAGTCTATGCAACCAATCAAATTAATTATTTCGAAAAATATAGCATTTTGATAGGTTGCACAAACTCCACAGACGCATAGCATAAGGTTTGTTTAATAAACTTAAGTGAACCCATACTCTAGCCAGCGAACGGGAGGATGACGTAGCTGGTACAGAGAGAACTTAAATCGCCTCTCAGCGTAATTTACAGTGCTTATTTGTGAGTTTTTATGGCTAATGTACAATTTAAAAACAAAAACGCTGCGAATTATCGAACAATGCCTTATTATTTCGACTGTTTATGGGTTTATTATTCATGGATGTAGTCAAATCCGGCTTGAAATTACATGAAAATCGACACCCCTATGATCCCAAATCCTTTGAAAATCCCTATTTTGGACCCGCTTTTGGCCCATAAAACCCCAGGGGCCTTATTCCGAGCAGTCGGGACAAATGCCGCGAGTGGGATCCAAGGACGCTACATCAGAAATAATACTATCCCGCCATAGCAACCACCTTACGTGAGTTTTTCCCGACAACTCTAACTACGGCCCCAGGGAGTTATTTGATTAAACTGATCAGATGTTAGGACCAACTAGACCCCAAATGGAGTCTATGTGCGAAAGAACGAGTTTTTTCGAGCAATCCTAGGGCAAGATGTGACTTGGACGGCGGACGGACATTTTTTTTTATTTCAGATTTGGATTCTATGCACTTTGAAACGTAAAACTACAAATTTTGTGGAAGGGGGGGGGGTCAAAAATTTTTCTTGCGATACGATTACAAAGGCTTATTATTGAGAAATAATAAGTCAATAGGAAGATTTAAAAAAAAAACAAAACAAAAAACAACAACAAAAGGACTAAAAGAAGACGCAGCGGGCTGATATTTTTCTTTTCGCTTGACCTACGGAGAAAGTGACTATTTTCACCATGGCAACCTCACAATAAAAGACACACTTTAATCTCAGCGTGTATTTGGTTACTTTAAGTCACAGAGTGAACGAAAGTACTTTACGCCACTGCTAGGAGTGATGTAATAGTACATTTCATGACAAGTGCGGAAAGTAAGAAATATCGTGCGAGTGTTGTTAGACGAACGAGACGCAGTCGAGTGAGTCTATTACACGAGCGCATGATATTTCACTTTCCGACGACTAATGAACGACGTTTTTCGCACGACGATGGGGAATTTACAGGCAGGTGTTTATTCTGGAAATGTTATGGTATTTACGTGTGAGAAACCCAAACGCAGTGAACAAACCAGGCACAGACAGGAAGAGGAACAAAAAAAAAAAACAAACAAACAAAACAATAACAATTAACGTCATATTACAGAATTCAAGTTGAGACCTCCAAGATAACATAATCTGTGGACAGCAAACATTGGTTAACTTTTTAAAAAAAGCCAAATCAGCAGTTCTCCCAACACACACCCGTGCCTTTTTCGTTCTTTCCTCACGGGTTGACGTAAACAGACACTTTCGAGGGAGGTTTTCAGTGCGGTTCTCATCACTTCCCGTGCAAGTCGTGCGAAAAGTACTTTCCGTCACTGTTAGGAGTGACACGTGTGGAGTGAGTCGTAGTGAAGTGTCTCCCATTTGGTAGATCAAGCGTTCGCAACTCGTGAGAAGCGTCTTTACGGGCTCATTGTTAGTAATTAGCGAACTCGGCTTCGCCTCGATCGCCAAACACAGCTCGCGCGTAAAGTGACGCTTTCCTCACTCGTGTGAAAGATACTATGACGGCCGGCCGGCGGAATGAACCTCATGTCGCCTGCTCAATTGATAATGATGGAGTGGAAATTGAAATTTCAAGTGAATAAAATAACTGCATCCAACCGAGAACCACGCTCTCAAACGATTTCATTCATCGTGACCGATTTTGGGACCAATCGCAGCAAAGGGCTAATTCTGGTGGCATTTTGAAAACTTGAACGCCCACTTTCCACTCCTTTGGAGTTGAGGTTTGGGCTGACGAGAAGTTAGGACCAACTGGGTATTGGCGATTGCAGCTAAGGAAGACGCTGTCTGCCGGTCATAGAGAAACTAGTGATACCGATAGTGTAAGCGGTATGTTAAATTTTGGATTATTTTCACGTCTTTTTTATTTTTTTTTTTGCCATTTACAACTCGTGGAAAAGTGTGTACATTTATTAATTACGCTAAGGTCGACTAATAGGGCTCAGTATTAGTGCGAGTTGTTAATGAGGGGGTCACTGGTTACACACGAATATGATGGACATGCACTTCACGCGAGCGTACGTGAACGCGACGGAGGAGTCCGACCTACGGGTGTGCCGTCGATGGAACAACCGCTCAACAACAGAGTCAACGGAGCCGCAGCGAACGCCCGGAGACCGGCGATCAGCAATTGGACGGCGTCGGGGCACAACAGAGAAAAGACCGGTGCTCGCTCGTTTTCTCATGTTGCCCCCTGAAACGTCCCTTCTTCCCCACGGTTTTATCCTTTGCTAGCGTTGCCGCCGTCGAGACGACTTTCCCCGAGCTCGGGTGCTGGCCCAAAAACTCCCGGTCTCAGCGGTCTACAGCACGGCGTGGCGCGTCGCTGTGGGGCGGTGGGGCTCCTTTGTGTTGGGGCGCTCCGTGGGGGGATGCCCTCGGCGTGTTCGAGGCTACAGCGTATATCTGGGAGTTGCTTGGACCTTCTCCCAGTGCCGCTACAATGCCCCCACAACCTGACCTAGTCATGTCATGGGGTGTGTGTGGGGGTCGGTGGGTGGGGCCCGAACCTCCAATTAGCCTTGGAGGAGGCTGCCCTGAACCACCAGCGAATAATCCCCCATCGCGCAGTACTGTGCCGGATGGCGACCGGACGGGACCCTGCTGCGCGTTGGGGGGGGGGGGACTGCGCCGAGACCACGGGTATGGTGTGGGGGCTCTCTCCGGGGATTGACCCACACTTGGATGTGTCCCGGCGCCCCCGGTGGTGCGCTGCGTCTGTTATCCCTTCCCTCCTTACTCTTATCACCACTTCAACATGAATTCAAGCAACAAAAAACTCGGATCAGGTCCCAAACCTTCCCTCCCCATGGGTACTCCCGACCCACAAACTCAATCAACTAACACAAAATCAAACCCGCCCAAGTCATCGTCTCCAACGAATGAATCCCCCCATCTTCCTGCTTCGGATGAACTTCCAGCAGAGACCAAAGAAACGTCCCAGTCTAAACGACCTCTTAGTAGAGAAACCGCGGCAAATATCCCCGCTGGTAAACGTATTGTTGAACATGATCAAATGTCTGACTCTACTGTTCTCCTACTCACCCACCCAGCCTTATGGATATTGATGTACCACCACCATCGCAATCATCAACGTCAACATCGACTTCCCAACAAACTCCTACATCCTCTAACCACCTAACCCCTCCTCCCACAACGTGGCAGCTCAATCTACCAGACACGTTCTCTCCATTCTGGATTATAGAATCAACAAAGGAAACTTCCTTTGAAAAAACATGTCCATTCGCTCTTCACCGTCTCCTACGTTCTACATTCGGCTCTCTAAAAACTGTTTCCAAAATTTCCACGG
Organism: Corythucha ciliata; assembly: GCA_038030265.1. Lineage (NCBI taxonomy): Eukaryota > Metazoa > Arthropoda > Insecta > Hemiptera > Tingidae > Corythucha > Corythucha ciliata. Next base: position 11,291,785 of record CM075937.1, read on the forward strand.
GCCGTCTCAATATTCAAGTTACTGACCTCGATCAAGAAAAAATAGTAAAAAATCTGACATCCCTCGGTGATACTCCAGTGAAAACTAGCCCAAACATTCGCCTTAATACCGTTGAGGGGGTCATTTCCTGTAGAGATTTCATAAACTCGACAGACGAGGCTATCCTCGAGGGTCTTGCGGAAGAAAAAGTCATTAAAGTGCGGCGCATAACCCGCCGTGTTGGAAATCCCGACCAGCGTGAAAGTACAGGTTTATTTGTCCTTACGATCTACCTATACCTGAGCTGCCCACTTCTATCAATGGCGCTTTCTACAAACTGAAAGTCCGTCCCTATATCCCGGAACCAATGCGCTGTTTTCGATGCCAGCGCTTTGGTCATACTGCCCCCCCGTTGTCGCTCCGCACAAAAATGCGTCTGTGGTGCTGATATTCATGAAGGCGCCTGTGACAATCTTCACTGTGTGAATTGTGCCGGCGCCCACAAGGCAACACATCGACAGTGTCCGGTGTACCTAACCGAAAAGGAAATACGGCGACTGCAAATAACTCATAAAATTACTCTGAGAGAAGCTCGTGCAATGGCTTCGAACCCTTCAACTGTTCGACCAGGCACTTCATATGCAGCAAAAGTACATATACAACTCCTAAACACCCACCGCCAATCTTCACGCCACCTCCTCCTCACAAATCCCCTCCCCCAACAAAAGTCAAACATTCCTAAGGAGACTTCAACCAGTCTCCCTCCCTTTCCTGCTGAGCCCATCCCCCCAAACCCAACGGGTTCACGGTGCTCCTCGTTGGACCGTGAACTCGAGTCTGATGAGCTCAGTGGTGACACTGACAAAACCTACTGGGCACCACGAGACACTCGGCGTAAGTCAAAAAAAGGGTGGCCAAAGGGTAAACCCAGGAAGCCCCCCCCCCCCAATAGTGTCACCGGATAAATCACAGGACCCATCCGTGTCTCCTGCGAAATCCTCTAAGGATCCTACCTAAGCACTTCTTTTTCAATTATGACTACAAATCCACACTCTTCTCATAGTGCTACCAACCGTCCAAGAAACCACAATATCATACAATAAAAAACTCTATAACCAACTTTGGTCCCAAGGTGTATACCCTTCGGTTTGGAAGAGTTCTTTGATAATTCCCGTCCCTAAACCTGGGAAAGACCTCCAGCAGGTCTCCAGTTATAGGCCAATCTCTCTAACATCCTGTATGGCCAAAATTTATGAAACTCTAATTTTTTTCAGACTCAAGTACTTTATACAAAGGCATAACCTTCTGTACTCTTTTCAAACTGGCTTTCGCTCTAACCACTCTGTCTTAGATAATCTCGTCAACCTGGAGGACACAATTCAAAATTCCTTTTTTAATCGAAATCATACACACGCGATCTTCTTCGATGTCCCACACGCGTTTGATCGCGTTTGGAGATACGGGGCTTTAAAGCAAGTCTACAAATGGGGCCTTCGGGGCCGCCTACCTATGGTCCTTCAAGACTTTCTGGAGCAACGCTCCCTACGAGTTCGTATTGGTTCCTCCCTCTCTCAGACCTACCCGCAGGAGAATGGTGTGCCTCAGGGCTCTATCCTGAGCATACCACTTTTCCAGGCGGCCGTGAATGACCTAACCGACAACATTCCACGTGACTTCCAAATTTCTTTTTATGCTGATGACATAGCCCTCTATAAATCCTACCCGGCAGACCCAACTGGCGAAGATCTTCCGCCGGCAAAATTATCCGTTTCAAGTGGGTTCCAAGTCATTTCGAAATTCATGGCAACGAGGTAGTGGACCGCCTTGCAAAAGACGCCTCATCCACCTCCGTTTTATCCAGCCTCACTACCCCTCCTCTACCGTTAACTGACTACAATAACTATATCATCCGAACTCTTTGGATGAATCAGCATGAAAAATGGGCGACAAGTTCCTCCACATTAAGCCTTATCTTCCCGCAATTGTCAAGTTTGAAAGATATCTACCTCCCAGAAACCAATAGAAAAGAAGAACTAATCCTTAACCGCCTTCGAATCGGCCATACCAGAGCCACTCACAGCTACCACCTAATCTTGTGAAAACTGCGAAGTTCCCTTAACACCAGAACACATCATACTTGAGTGCCCCCAATGGGCAAATACCCGGGAAAACCACGGCCTGCATCGCTTTCCATACGTTGAGTTACTTCGGTCAAAGGACCCTCAGACCCTAAGCCATCTATTCAGCTACCTACATGAGATTAATTACTTTTATCAAATTTAAAATCCTCAAAACAACTCACAACTTGATCACTATAATTAATTAACTTCAAAACAATATCGTCAAAATCTCCCAATGAATCAGTCGATTTCAACTTTATGTTATTAACAACACATTTGATGGGCTCATGACCTCTAGCAGTCGATGCCCCAAAAAGGGGGGTGGTTTTAGCCGGTAGTCTGTCGCTCGGCAGGAGTCCGGGGCACACCGTGCGTAAATGAATTTCCACCTCCCAACCCCCCCCCCCCAAACCAGCGGTTGACATTATGGATAATGATAGAGCTCATGCTAATAGTGGGGCTATCTGTAGTGAGCAATTATCCCAACCCCAGATTGGTTACACGTTATCACCACGAGCTGAATGACTTGGTTTTCCATATGACTTTGGATTCTACGCACTTTGAAACGTAAAACTACAAATTTTGAGGGGGGGGGGTCAAAACAATTTTCTTGCGATACGATTACAAAGTCAAAACGAATAAATAAAAACATATGACTGCTTCTTCATGTGACAAGTTTCTTATTAGGGCAATTTATCGTGGCTGAAATTGAGAAAAAACACTAATTCGCCGGTAAAATTGAGCAAAACCTGAATTCACGGCTCAAATGGTGAATATACGTAAATTCACGGCTGCGAATACTCTTAGAACTGAAATCAGAGCGCAACAATTATTAAGGCGGAAAAGACTCTGAAAAAAGTCTGTTTAAGAAAGTGAGCGAGTGTTACTGTATTCCGGTCATATTCTTGAGAATATACGTCAAAAGAATGGGTCTCAAGGGGGGAAAAAGGGAATCGGAAAGTAAGAGAGTTCGAAGGGGGAAGGGGGTATATGAGAATGAAGCTGCACTAAAGTTGCAGCCTCAAACTGTCGTTCAACAAGACATGAGTGGGCGGGGAAAGCCTCAAGTACGTCATAAACACTCATCAGAAAAGGGATGGGGTGGTTTAAGAATTCTCTTTCTCCCCTTTTTCAATTTTTTTCTTCTTCTTTATTTATTCGTGGCAGAACTTCCTTGCAAAAAAAAAAAATACATACTCAGAGTTGAAACAATAACGGGGAAAAACTGTACATAAAAGCCCAATTTCATCTGCGTCTTTTAGGATTGAATCTAACTTTCCATCAATCACTCTACCCCGCAAGACCTTGGGGTCCCCTTGATACGAATGGGCCTGAAAAAAAAAAAAAAGGATCGATGTCCTTCGAGCTGCAGGACCCCTCCACCACACCCCACCGATCACCATAGTCACTTGCTTAGTCAGTCCAGCTCACAAACGACCAATTCAGCCACTAAACCTTGATTGACCGTCAGTAAAGATTAACTGTATAGGCCACCACGACGACCGCACCAACTTTAAGCCTCCCCCCCCCACCACCATACTTCATCATCCTTTTCGTCAGTATAGCCGCGTTCATTACGACCCCTCCTAGTTCTAGTAAATTGGTAGACTGACATAAAACTTTTGTAGGGAAGTATTCGCAATGGTCTTTCAGTAGGAAACTCTTTGAGAAGTTAATTTAAATGACAGAGTTTAATGTTAATTAATAATAAAAAGTCGGGCGCTCAATACATTAATAGGGCTTTCATTACTCGGATTACATGAAGAATTTTCGCTTTTGAATCAACAACTTTCGTTTTAGTAATTCTGGTTCTGGCTTTAATGCTGACTTGGATAATCCTCTTATTTAAGTCGCTTACTCCGTTTTTGGTTCGCTACTTATACATGCTTTCCAACGATGAATTAAGGATAACTTCCTTAAGAATCTTGACAAATTTTGTCTTTGTTGTTCATTCAGTCATCTCTGAGCTTTTTATTATTATTGTTATTTTTTATTATTAATTATAATCGTCGCAACAAAAGATATTCTGTAAATCTAATGTCGGCTTGGTTCCCTTTGTCTACACCCAAGGGAAATGTTTATAGTCAAGACTTTTAGGCTAATGAATGTACTCCGCAAAGCCGGAACTTATTTGAATTTCACTAATGAAACCAGCCACCGAGACCGTTTTTAGAATTATATCAATGATGAGAAAGAAAATAGCTTTCTAGCGATTTTACTTTCCTAAAATCATCGAACAAAAATGGTATATTAGGAATTGGTGAAGGGAGGGGATTTGAAAGGACTTTTTTCCGCACTGACGAACTCTCTTTTTGTATATCGCGTTTTTTTTTCTCTCTCACTCTATCTCTCTCTCTCCAGTTGAATTTATTTTACGCTTTCAACCCCCTTTTTTTTCTCCCGTACTCCGCAATTCGCCACTCCTCTTCTTCATTCAATACCTATGCTCTTTCGTTTTTTTTTTTTTTTTCTGTTGTGGAAACATTGGGCGTCTGTAAATTAGGGGTTCTTATCTCGTTTCAATATCCTCCTCCTCCCAAATCACTATTACACTCTCGTATTTTCTTTGTCACTCGCTTGCTTCAAATCACGCCGTAATCAATACTTTTATTCCTTTTTGTACCCTTCCCTCTTTTTTTTGTATCTTATACTTCCCTTTTTTTTAATGCAAAATACCTTTTACATGAATTTTCGGTTGCCCCAGTACGTGCTTTCAATGAGTAGATTAGAGGCTGAAAATTTGTTCTCAATAGATTCCATTTATTTCGCAGCACGCAGGAAACAGGAAATTGAAATATTTCTTGTTTTTCCCCACTTTTTTTTTTCATCCAAAGATTATTTTTATGATTGTTTTGTGCAACAAGGCTGTAAAAAAAAGCCTGAGAGTCAGATGCTGCTAATTGCCATTCTCCCTCCTATAACTCATCCTCTTTCCCACGAAGTAATTAAGAAGAAAAAAAAAATCTGTATGAGGCGTGAATGCAAATCGGAGGGCTTTTTGAAATGCATTCAAGCCGTGATGTAGATTTTTAAAGCAAATGCTCCCCCCACTCTTTAGCATGATACCGCTTGTTTTTTAGACAAACATGAGGACTTATGGGAGGAAAGGGTTGAAACATGAATTAATTGCAGTACCGTGTTTTATTATATTGGAAGTGAATGTTGGCCCGAGGATTTAGAACTGAGCGAGTTTTAAAATGACGGTATTTAGGGCGTGGGGTAGTTATAAGGATTTCATTGGTGGAGGGGCTGATACTGGTGGTACTGAGGTAGGTAGTTGATTACTTGTTAGTTCATACGAAGGATTTAATAACGATTCATGCACTCCAAGTGGCAAGGCCCTCCTGGGACGCATTTTGTCCCGTGTTCTGTTCTGTGAATACCTTTAGAATTTCATTTATTTTCAGCTCAACGGTAGTAAACACCAAACAGAGCAGACAAAACAGCGAAAATAATAAAAAAAATTAAACAAAGAACCTCAGAGTAGATACATATATATGGTACAATCACAGTCAGGTATTAGGATTATCACAATAACTGATAATTTTTCCCTTGAAAGAATTGAAAGAATCGGATAAGATATCACAGCTCAGGGGTACAGAATTGGCCAATGAGGCTTTATAAAATTTCACTGTAGCCATCGACTTCAAAGTTTAAGCCATCTTATTAAATAATTGTACCATATGGCTGTATGGTCCTCTACCAATGCCAGAAAAAAAAAGCCTAGCCGAGCCCGAAGCGCTTAAGCCGTTCCCGGCTCATACGCCATGCCCTTAGGGTCGGACTCGGAAAAGCCTAATGCGGGTCAACAAACCTATATACGCCATTCACAAACTGAAGGACTCGGACCCTGTTGTGTTTTTCTATGAAAGCAACGAAATCTGAATCCCTGTTTTATTACCTTTTATTTTTTTGGATACAGTAAAAAAAAGATGATAAAGATCACATGCGAATTAATTAATAATGAAGGGATATAATAATCTCCCCCACTAATCTTTGGATCCTTCTCAACGATTTTCTATAAAATGTAGTCGCTAAGGTAGCTAGGTTGTCGTCTGATTCGATTAGAACGGCGAGGTAATACTTCATAGTTTCGAGATTCGCCATAATTGTCGGTTAAAATCGGGCTGTTATTTTGGGAGTTTTGGTGACTGTGGGTGGACTCATCGAAATTTATGGCGAGTTCATCACACGCCGCGTTTTGAAACGTTTTTTTGATGAATGGAACATTCAGTACCTATTTCCCTATGATTTGTACTCTTCCCAGTTTCATTAGGCTTTTGTACTTGTGTCGATAGCAATTGATTTATACGTCGCTTCACGACTATTCCCGAATCCAGTTTCACCAGGTAGTGACGGGTTCCAAGCTTTCGTATAACTTCGCCGAATTTCCATGATTCCTGATTGTCTTTATAGATTCGAATTTGAGCTCTCTCCCCCACTGACATGGTTCGATCACGTCCTGGACAAGATCGTGGAACAGTCGCGTTCTGGGAACGATTTGGGAAAATAGCGTCTAATTCAATTCGTATTCTCCGTCCTAAGTATAGTTCTGAAGGTGATTTACCGCAAGCAAGAGGTGTCGCACGATGACGCAAAATAATTTGTTGAATTTTCTCTGTAAGCGGTCCCGGTTCGTTGGAAGATGCTTTCAGTCGGTGCTTGAAAGTTTGGACATTTCTCTCTGCTAACCCATTTGTGGCAGGATGACCTGGAGCAATAAATTTCTGGAAAATACCTTTTTGAGTACAGTATGTCCGGAATTCTTCACTTGTAAAAACTGACGCGTTATCGGAGACAGAGTGTTTGGGTAGCCGTGAAATGTGAAAATGTCGTTGAGTATGCGTATCAAAAACTTGCTAGTAGGTGGTCCCCTCAACATTCGAACTTCAAGCCATTTTGATTTTGCATCAACGCAAATAAAAAAATAGTTTCCTTCGATTGGGCCCGCAAAATCGACGTGTAAGCGTTCCCAATTTTCTTCTGGATCATTCCATGGGTGGACTGTGACAATGGGAGGATTGTGTTGAAGTTTTGCGCACGTGTCACAACTTTTTACCAGACGTTCGATGTCCTTGTCAATCCCTTCCCAGTAAACGTACCTTCTAGCTAGCTGTTTCATTTTTGTAATTCCAATGTGTGTGGCATGTAATTCATTTAAAAGGGTTGATCGGAGGGTAGACGGTATGACAATTCGGTCCAACCTGAAGAGTATGCCGTCTTGAATTGTGAATGGAACATCGTGGGAAGAACTTTGAATGATTTTCATAATTTTTTGTAGGTCAGGGTCATTTGTTGTTTCTTTGGCAATAACTTGAGGTGTAATTGTTGCGCTTGAGATATGGTAAAGTGTTTCACTGTGTAATACACTGACTTCTTCATTCATAGCAATGTCAGACGTAATTTGTTTGTTGCATACCGGAGCTCGAGACAAGCAGTCAGCATTTTCATTATCTTTCCCCTTCTTACACTTTACTGAGTAGTCAAAACCAGACAAAAATGAAGCGTAGCGTAGTAGACGAGCAGAAGTCATTCGTGGTAAAGCTCGATTGTGAGAAAATATGCGAGACAGAGGTTCATTATCAGTGACTAATTGAAATTTTCTTCCAAACAGGTAATTGTAGAATCGACTGACTCCAAAGACTATAGCTAACGCTTCTCTATCGAGTTGACTGTAGTTCTGCTCGGAAATGGTTGGGGAGCGAGAAGCGTAAGCGATAAGTTTTTCTAGCCCATTAAATATGTGACTGAGAACGGCAGCGACGCCTACGGGGCTAGCATCTGTAGTAAGTACAACGGGCAGTGCAGGGTCGTAGGGAATCAAAACGCGATCGCCGCATATTTCTGCCTTCAGTTGTTTGAAAGCTAATTCACATGAACTTGTCCATGTAAATCTATGGTTTTTCTGTAGCAATTGGCGCAGTGGAAACGAAATAGTAGAGAAATTTGGGATGAATCTGGAATAATAAGTGACCATACCGAGAAATCTTCTTATTCCATCTGTATTTGATGGCCTTGGCAGTTCTGTAACCGCTCGAATTTTCTCTGGTGATTTCAATATCTTGTTCTGCTCAATCACGTGACCTAGATATTCAATTTTCGTTTGGAAAAAAGAACATTTTTTTCTGTTGACGTGTAAGTCGTATTGAGACAGTCGTTTGAGGCAGCATCGTAGGTTGTTGGCACATTCTTCGACAGTTGCATCGTGTACGATGATATCGTCAAAAAAAATTTCCGTTTTTGGAACATCGTGCAAAATTTGTGACATCACTCTGTTGAATTCCGACGGGGCAATTTTGATTCCGAAACTGAGTCTGTTCACACGGTACGTGCCTTTATGCGTAGTTATCGTCTGTATTTCACTACTTTCGTCGTCAACTGGAAGGTGTAAGTAAGCCTTGTAGAGGTCGAGCTTGCAAAAGTACTTGGAGTGACGTAAGCTATTCAGCACATCCTCTATTTTTCTGATAGGAAAATTTGCTGAAACAAGTCGCTCATTTACTCCACACTTATAATCGACACACAAACTCACGGTTCCGTCAGCTTTTGGAATTACCACTAACGGTGATCCCCAGTCGCTGGTGCAAACAGGAGTGATGATGCCCTCTTCCTCCAAGGTTTTCAATTCTTTCTCTACCTTTTCTCGGAGAGCAAAAGGTACGTCACGTTCTTTTGTAAATACCGGTTTTGCGCCGTTTCTGAGAGTCAATGATATTGTTACTTGTTTAGTGCACCCTATCCTTTCTTCAAAAATTGATTTGAATTCGTTCAGAATTTCTCTGATAGAAGGGGAAGAAGAATAAGGCGAGTCATTTGATATGTTTTTGTCGACATTATGCAGAGTCATTTCTCTGTCAATCTCTTTAAGCTCAATATCAAGTTCCCGAATCCAGGCACGACCGAGAAGGGACCCATGGCCAGAAGGTACTATGTACAGTTCAGCTGCGTTAATTGTCCTGTTCTGGTACTCGACAGATACGTATACTTTCCATTTGCATGGAACTATGTTATTTGAATAGGTGCGAAAACTAATACCAGTAGGTCGAATGGGCGACGCTAAGTTGAGTGACAAAAATTTATCTTCTGGCATTATGGAATATCTTGCCCCCGAGTCAACTTCCATTGTTTGTTTTTTACCATTAATTGAAACAGAGACCAAATACTTTTCAAAACTGGATTTTAGTTCAAAAAGATCGACAACATGATTTAAACTGGAACTTGGGTCCACGTCTTCCACTTCCGAGGCAGTGGGCTGGAAGCCGTACGAGGAAACCAGCTTGCTATCAGCTAGATTTTTTTGTAGGGTTGTTATGCAAACTTTTGCCAGGTGACCTGTTTTTCCGCAAGCAGAACATTTTAATTTCTTCCGTTCGATGCGACATTCATTTGAGCGGTGATTTGGTCTGGCACAGTTAAAACATAAGTTTTCAATCCCAAGAGCCCGGTAATCTACATTTTGTCTCCGAAGGGTTTTAATTGGATTGGCTTGAATTTTTCTTGTCGAACTTTGTGGATTGAGGTTGAATCGTCATCGTAAGAAGTATAAGGAGTAACTTGTGGCTGTAGTGCACGGCTGTTGATCCTGGAAGTTTCGAGAGTGATGGCCTTGGTTAAAAGTTGTTCGAAGGTATCAGCATCTGATTGAAGTAACTGTTCGCGAATACTGGAATCTCTGATGCCGCGAAGGAATTGAGCGCGCAAGAAGAGGCTGGCTGCAGATATTTTGGCTTGGCAAGGGCACGTAAATATGAAATTGCAATCTGTTAGATTCCGTTGGAGTTGTGCGACGAATTCGGGGATGGATTGATTTTCTTTTTGATATGTTGATAAGAAAAAATGTTGAGACACGGCGATGTTTTTTCTGGGAGAGAGCATATTCGTGAATGCTGCGACAAGTTCAGTGTAATGTAAGTCTTTTATCGGGTTTTCGGGACCCGAGAAAGCCGACAAGTTGTTGTAGTGCTCGGAGCCGACGGACATTAACAATAATTGAGCTTTTTTTGTATCGTCGGTGACGTTCTTCATCTTTAAAAAAATTTCAAAATGTTCTTGTAGCACGCGAAGTTTTCTTTCTTCGGATCGTACAATTCGAATGGATGCAAGTGTGCTGTGGGTGCTGCGACATCATGAGTAGTGAGGCGTTCGAAGAGTCTCTCTTGACTCAGAGTTATGACCTGTGCAAAAGAGTCCAGTAAGGTCCTGAGAGAGTCAGCGTCCATGTCTGGTGGCCTGTGGTCACGGTGTTTAGCCCGTCGCCAAATTGTTGTGTTTTTCCATGAAAGCAACGAAATCTGAATCCCTGTTTTATTACCTTTTATTTTTTTGGATACAGTAAAAAAAATATGATAAAGATCACATGCGAATTAATTAATAATGAAGGGATATAATAGACCCCCTCGGCCCTCGAGAATGTGATGCCTGCCAACCTATCTGTCCCGAAAATGCGAAAACGAGTAGCCGCATACCTCTCACACTCCCCTACAAAGTGCATAGCCGATTCCTCTTCCAACACGCAGCCCGGACACAACGGGTCTGCCACCATTCCCATTATGTGGAGGTGCTTACGTAGCGGATAGTGGTCTGTAAACATCCCCACAACCCTCCGCATGCTGCCTCTACTTAGTGATAGCAGCCACATCGTCGCCTCCCTGTCCCATTCCCGAATGCAAGTCCTCGCTTGCCGACAGGCTGATAGGCTATTCCAACTCCTGGCGGCCTCCCTATCCGCCCAATCCTTTATCTGGGCTCTCCCCACAGTCTTGGAGACCGCAATAATTGGCTCAGGTCCCCATACTTCCTTATTCGCCCCCTGTTTCGCCATTTCATCAGCTTTCTCATTCCCCTCGTATCCCCTGTGTCTAGGGATCCACGCGAGGGTCACTTCATTACCGTTGTCACTTCTGTAACCTTGTAATGCCCCGCCGACAGTCCGCCACCAAGGCCGACTCCACCACCAGACTGGCCACCGCCCCCAGGGCTGCGCGGCTGTCCGCGTATATCACCACCTCCCTGAACCTTACATGAATCCTAATTAGCTCCAGGACATAGTCATTTATCGCCACGTCCTCTGCCTAAAAAACCGTGGCCAAATTTCCTAGAGGCCTACAATCCCCACCCTCAAACTTCGGTATCCAGAACCCGGATCCTATCATTCCTGATTCCAACTTAGACCCATCCGTGAAGCAATTCATGGTTCCCTCTTGCACCCTGAATTCCTCTCTCGTACTAACTCGAATCCGTACCTTCCTTCCCAAGTCCAATCGCTTCAAGGTTTTGTCACTTCTCATCTGGGTGGCAGGCGCCACCCGCTGGAGCTCCGTCGCTACTTCCCTGTGTCCCAAATCTCTCCGCCTAACCGCCCATTTCCCATGGACTTGCAACCCATAACATGTTTCCATTGCGGGCATCTCGACCTCCAAATATAGGGGTCGCAGCCGAAGCAACATTTCCATCGCTGTCGTTGGAGTCGTCCTGAAGGCCCCCAGAGTCGCCAGACAGGCCAGACGCTGGACCCTGCCGAGCAACTCCCGCCCCAAGGACCACTCCACCACTTTCCACCAAGCCAATGCGCCATACAATATTCTGGGCCTAATTATACCTGTGTATAGCCATAGCATCCGTTGAGGGGTTAAGCCCCAGGTACTTCCCACTACTCACCTACATTGATGAAATGTTCTTACCGCTCGTATACAGTCCTTCCTCCTCACCAATATCACCCCATCATCCGCAAAGAACTGATAATAAATACCCTCTCTCTCCAAAACTCGAATGAGCCCCTCTATGACCAAACACCAGAGCAGGGGAGAAATGCAGGAGCCTTGAGGGGTTCCCCTCTCAGCCTTCACCAACACTTCCAAAACCCCCCAGCTCCGCCACCAACCATCTGTTCCGCAGCATCACCTCTACGAACTCTATCAACACATTGTTCACCCCGAACTCTCTCAACGCCTCTGTCATACACTCCCTGGAGACATTATTGAATGCTCCCTCTACATCTACGAATAACCCCAAACAGTACTCCTTACAGCCCAGACTATCCTCCACCCTCGACAGTAGCGCATGCAGCGCCGTATCCGTCGACCTCCCAGCATTATATGCATGTTGATGCTCATGCAACCCTCTCCTAGCAAGCACTTTCTACCGGATATACAAATCTATGACTCGCTCCAATACTCTTAAGCCTACACAATTAATACTTATAGGCCTAAAATCCGCCGCGTGGTTACATGAGCATAACACCACCTTTAGGTAAAAATTTCACTCTTACCCTCGTCCATGCCGTGGGGATTTCCCCCCTTACCAAGCAGTTCACCATCAGTCGACGAAGACTTTCTTTCGTCCCCTCATTTGCTTTCTGGATGACGATCGGGTATATTCCGTCATGCCCCGCCGCCTTGTAGGCTTCCAACGTCGCCAGCGCCCATCTGAAGCGTTCCCCTGTGCAGATCAATTCGCTCTGTGCCCTCCGACTTCCGTCTAAGTCAGGCACGTCAGTCTCAACCGCAGTCATCTGCCTCTCCTCACACCCGGGAAAATGAGTGCTTAGCATATGATCCAAAATCCCCTTATTGTCCACTATCACTTCACCTGTCGGCAGCGTGATTGATCCCAGCTGCCATTCCACTTCATCTCTGATGACCTTGCTCAGTCTTGCCGTTTCCTTCGCCGACTCCACTTCCTCGCAGAATTTCCTCCACGCCGTCCTCTTCATTCTCCGGAGGTCCCGCTTGTAAGCCTTTCTGGCATCATTATACTGCTGCCAATCCACCCCAGCCTTCGTCAACCTAGCTCTATTAAAGTTAGACCTCACTTTTTTACGCTGCTCCCTGAGCTAGGAGTTCCACCACGGCGCACCCGTTCCGCGAATGCGTCGGGCCGGACAGGCTTCCTCAAACGCTTTTTTCAACGATCTAGTCAGCTTGCTTTCTTGAAGTTCGACGCTATCCTCCTGCAGATCCTGCTCCCCAGCTTGTTGTTGCTGTAGCTTCCTCTCGAATAAATCCCAGTCCGCTCGCCTGGGATTTCTAACCGGCTTCACCACCAACGGCTTCGCCCCAACCTCGAATCTAATTGGCCTGTGATCAGAGGAAATATCATTACACACCCTCCATCCAGTTATCACGCCTCCCGCCCCCCAGAGCAGAATGTGGCGTCAATCACCTCACTCCGACTCCGAGTCACGAACGTGGGCATGTTTCCAATATTCATAATTACAAAATTCAGCCTTACTAGGTCTTCCAAAAGCTTCTTACCTGCCCTATTCGTATCTGTCGAACCCCATGCTACGTTATGGGCATTCAAGTCCGCCCCGACGATCGATATCGCCGTCTCCCGGACACAGATCCCCATCAATCTTTCCAGCTCTTCCGGGATCTCTGTCCTTCCGTCGTAGGCCCTATACCAGGAAGCTACATAAATAGTCTTATGTGCCCCCCCCTCGCATTTCAATATTTATACTTGTCACTGCCAAGTCCGGCGTTGAATACCCACTTACCCTCACCGGCTGCAAGATGGACTGCACCACCACACATGCCCTTACCCTATCCAGTCCCTCCGTGGCGTGAATCACCTCATAGTTTCGATTCCGGAGCCCTCGCACCCTCCCCTTAAAGAGATACGGTTCCTGAGACAACCCCACCTGGATCTCCAAACCAGCCTCCAGCACCGCAACATCCGCCGTCGCAGTCCTGCTGTGCTGCAAATTAGCCTGAAGCACCTTCATACCCTACTTCCTCTCCGTTCCCCTCGCGCCATCCGGCCCCCCACCTACTTCCCCTGTGGCCCCTGTTGTTCCATCTGGGACCTCTCCAAGTCGGTGACCAGGACCGCTGGCCTGATCACCTGTTTTTGCCGATTGAGTTGGTCTTCATGTCCAACCACCCTCCCCCCGTCGGCGGGACTACCTCATTGGGCCCTGCCTGACCCTTTGGAGGGATCGTATTCCTCCATAGCCGTGTCGTTGGGTTCATTGTTCCCCCCCCCCCACTAGCAACTCATCATCCTCGCCACACTTTCTCTCGGAAAGCACCCAAAACCTTACCCTCGTAAACTCCACCCTCAAATGGCCCACCTTCCTGATGATCTCCGCGTCCTTATCGGGCACCTCGATCGTCAGCTCAGTTGACACGCCATTCGGGTCTCTACGGAATCCTACCAACTGCCAAGACCCTATGTCCTATGTCCCTATCCTGGTTAACCAGTTTCATGTACCTCAATACCTTCTCTTTTGCCTGCCTCATACCTGTGACAACGCCCCTTATCCTAGTCGGTGTCGGTATGTCACTCAGTAGGCATACATTCAACTGCCTCTTCCTGCCCGGTTCTTTTAAGCACTCCACAAATCTCCTCGCCGACTCAATGTCCCCACAAGTAAACAAGTAAATCTTGCTATCCTCCACTAGCCCCGATTCCATAAATCGGCTTACCCCACATTTGCTGTCCAACATCGCCTCCATGGCAAAGTCTCTCAGCTCCAACGCCTCGTCCACTCCAAACGGCGCCTCATCCACCTTCCTGATCGTGACCCGCGCCTGTGTGGGCACTTTCACTCTCTTCGCCTGGCTCACCGTTTCTGGCCCGGCTTGAGTTTGCGATACCGCCCCCACCTCTTCCCTGACCATTTTTGTGGGTCCCTTCGCCTCTGGAAGAGTGTTGTGCGATCCCGTTCGCACCCTCTTCCCCTCTCGCCAATCACTATCCACCCGCCTAGCCCTTTCCTCTTCCTTCTTCCTACGCATTTCCTCCATCTCGATTCTCTGTCTCTTGAATCGACCGCTAAACCCCGTTTGGACTTCCCTTTCGCGTCTTTCCGCTTTCCTACGCTCCCTTTGGGCCATTTTAATACGTTTACGGGCCTCTTTACCGTCCCTACGCGGCCTCCGTCCAACGTGAGTGAAGTCACCCTCACTCTCATCGGCTAATGGCCCTTCCTTTTCATTCGCGCCCGGGTTTACCCCAGTACATTTTTCACTACCGACCTTTCCGGTCGTCGATTTCTCGTCAACCAGGTCATCCATGGAGGGTGTCGACGTATCGTCACCCGTTGTGATTGAAAGAACCTTGGTTCTTTCCACATAGCTTGGGGGGGGTCCTCCTTCATCCCTCGCCCTGCCACCATAGATTGTCTTCACGCGCCCGTAAACTTTTCCACAGACCAACCCGTGTGTATTATTTCGTTCACCGGCACTTCACTTAATCCACCCGATGAAAAAAACTCGTCGAAAAACCACGAAAAAACTCTCGCCTCTCATCTCATCTCGCCTCTAATGCCAGTGTAGTCACGGCATATTCGACGACGATCTGTTTTCAACTAAGCCGGTGGGTAAGAGATTGGTTTACTGTAGGGAATTGGATTGCTTTTCGAGTTTGACTGCTGTAGGCGATTTATGGACCACCAACTCAGACCATAAGCGGATTCAGTAAACATGTAAGTACGGGGCGAATTCCCGACGTCTCCCGAGCACACATTGCTCTATTGGAGCTTTTGGGGTCCGTATTACAATTCCGGTTTGATACTCCAGTCTAAAGGCCCGGCTACCCGGCCAGTCTTTCCCTACGGAAAGTTTGAGTGTGTGGACGGCAAAACTGACTGGCTCGTTCAGGCCTCGGGATCAGCTTGATGGAATTATCATCAGTACTCAAGCTTTAGAGTATTTAACCAGACGATATGACCATCCTGACATAACAAAACAACATTTCCCAGGATGAGTGGTCATTTTGTGCCACAAAATTGTCCAAGATGGTGAGTTGGACCATTTTCGGGGCGTCGAGAAGTGAAAGAGTGTGGTTCGTGGGGGCTAAATTCCAGTTTTCTGCATTAATAGTCAGCGTCTAGCGCGATATTATCAAATCTCTCGAGTAAATGTCATCGTTTCCGTGGAGGGTTTGTCGAATAATTGTGACTTTTCATGATATTTATTTTAGGTAGGCTAATTACTCAGTTTGAATGGCTGAATTGTCAATTCACGAGTCGGGGCGTGCACGAGAATAAGCTCAACAGTCAGTTTCTAGGGTCAATACTCTACATATAGTTTGAGTCTAAATTAACGGTTTCCAATAACTGGCAATTAACTCATAGTGGTACAAGCACATTGCAGCATTGTACATCGTAAACCAACAATAATACGGCCAAAAATTGCTATGTTTACCCAAAAACATAAGAAAGTATCGTGATTGACATTACAAGAAACTAAAAAGTATCGAGCCAAGAAACGGGCACCAGTTGCTTGACATTATCACGCTGCTTTATGGGAGAAATAGGGACATATTTCAGGCCGCAAATGATTAGCTTCACGCTACATTCTGGACGAGGGACACGTGGCTGGAGGGGCAAGAGAAAGCAGGATCCAAAAACTGTTTTTACGGGGTGTGGTGGGAGGGGGCGAATGTGACCGCTCACTTGATGACCCAGGGGTTCGAGTTCGATGCACGCAGATGTCGCTGCACCCATGGGCGTTTTCTGATGGGTGGGCAAAGACTATCAGTCCCTCTCATAACCCATACTGCACACACATTACTGATGTGCGTGTGAATTCAATTCCGCTTCTTTAGGTTTTTTAAAGTACTCGATTTTATGGATTATTGGTGCTCCAACCAATAAGAGAACCAAATTTTGCCAATCTTGCCCGCTCAAGATAGTCCATTATTATACAGAGGACAGCACCTTGCAACAGGTGATGTAACGATTTTACTATTTTTATTTTAAGTAATCTAATTGGGGTGGGGGGGGGGTAAACATGGAATCACAGTTTGCACACGAAATTTCGATAGGCAGAACTTTTGACAACCAACTAGCTACAACTTCAAAGAACTGGTTCCAGGGAACTTGAGACAGATCTTTCCATTTCATGCTCTGCATTGCAGGGCCTACAACTTTCCCTCCTCCTCCTTCAACACAGAATTTCGCCAGCTCGTCCCTCTCAAGACCGCGAATGCTGTATTATTTCTTGCTTTTGACCCATCCCTCTCAATTTTGAGGGGTTGACTTTCTGAGAAAAAAATTCCAGGTCCTCTAATTAAATATCTGATTACGTAGGGGCATGTCACACAAAAGAGTTTGTGTATCACGAAGTCAGCTCGGACTCAATTTTTCACCCTAGCATTGCACGTGCAGCGAACTCTGTATTATTTCGTGCTTTTGACCCACCTTAAAAGCAATTTTGCAGGGTGGGCTGATTAAAATAACGAATTTCGCTGCCATGACTCTTCCAGCAATTCAGCGGGTCTACTGTCACTTACAGAAACCAATTTCGTGGGTTTGGATTCATAAAAATCGAATTTTCTGGGGGTTCGCTCATTAGAGACCCACTCTGTTTCTCGGCTGCTGATTGACATAGTGAGATAAAAGCCCCCCCCCCACCCTATAACTTAACAAAGCGCTGCGACTGTCTGGTTGCTGTCGGGGCACGTGCCCCTTGACACTTTCTTACGTACGGCTCCAAGTTCTGACTTGGCTTCTGAGAGAGGTCGCTCCGAAAATGAACTGACAGAAGTGTTGGGCATACGACTCCAAAAATATTCTGAAGAAAATTGTATCAATTAGAGACTATACTGTATTTTAATAAATTCGAATGGTGTGATGGGGCGAAGCAAGAGGTTTCGTTGAAGTGCGATCCCCCCTACCCCACCACACCAACATTCGCAGTCGGCGCCGGATCGTTGGGTCTGGCCTTACGCACTAGTTTCATCACTCGAACCATGATACAACGTTGTGTTGTTGTTTAGATTAAGAATCCAAAACATCTATTATCTGTCAGTGACCACGGGTAGTACACACAGACCGTCGATGAAGTTAATAATTCTTAACAAGCATGCACGCAGGGTTTGTGTACATTGAAGGCAAGCTGTTCATAACAGCCAAAAGTTGATCAGTACCCCATGTTGACTGCTGCTGAACGTCATCTACTTGGGAAGAAACAGAGCAGAAATAATATAGTTTATTGATTCGTTACCTACTTCATTTATTTAATTGCTTATCTACTGATTTTGTCGGCGGGCAAGCCTATGAAACAACCACAATGAGGAAGTAACATAAAAAATAAAAATCGCTGGAGACATTTTCTTTCTGAAGAAAATGGCTAAATATGACCAGGAATTGAATATTAGTGCATAAATGATTGATTTCGATTTATAGCGAAATAATAAAACTTGCCAATTTTTTTTGTTACCATAAACGGCCGGTCTGTGACTCGTGACGTAACTAAGGGGTCGTGACGCCTCTCAACCCTCCGCATCATGGCTGTTATCATGTGTTGCCCCTTCTTGACCATCCCCTTTCTCTAAAGTCCTATTGTTTGATTTGTGGGAAGCCATTGAGAAGGTTATGCGAAGGCTGTTATTGCGTCACCAGTCCATCTAGCTTATTTCAAATGGGTCCCGCAACCCAATAGTTTTAAAAATTAATAAAAAAATGTAGGGCCTGATTTTATTTGAACGGATCGTGTTATCATGAGTTTTGGTAACCAAGCTATCAAGATGTCATGATTTTGGAAAATGTGTTACTTCCTCATTCTAGTTCTGTTATGTGAAATATGCTTTCCCGGCGCGCGCAGGCCGGCTGTCAAGTTTGGTTTATTTGTGAAATCAACTAGAAACTAGAAAGAATAACAAAAAACAGGAAACTCGAGGTAAAGTACTTCAGCAATCTTGTCATCGGTGTGTATTTTCTGAAAACCAATCCCAAGTAGCAAAGTTACGTTAATTTTACGTGAAATATTCGACGAGAACTGCGTAAATGTTACGTGCATTTCACGTGTCATATCGACGTTAAAATCACGTGAAAATGACTCCCTTTTCTGGTAAATATTTCGTAATTTTGATGGGTAATTTTTCGTATATTTCACGTAAATTTTTCGAATACTTTACCGTCAATTTTACGTAAAATACACTGACAAATCTACGAATAATTCACGGTGAATATTGCGCAATATTAGTGGTTAAATGTACGAATATTTAACCATTAATTTTACGAAAAATACACCGGCGAATTTACGAATTATTGACAGTGAAATTTTCGCATAATTAGTGATTAAATGTCCGAACATTTAACCATTAATTTTACGTGAAGTGCACCGGCAAATCTATGAAAAATTCACGGGCAATATGTATCCCTCCATTTAATTGGCTGGTCCTATGGCAACTCTGCTCCAAAAACGTTTCAGACACCTTGCTGGAATAGACCTAGCGAATGGCAGTACAAAATTAGGCTGATCTTGATATAGCTGTAAAAAATGTATTGTCCAATTCACAGAAGAAAATAAATATGAAACATATTCATACCTATATCAGCAATGATGATCATTTTGTTGTCCCTTCTCTTCAAAATAGCTTATGATATTGGAACCACCGATTTCAAAATATAATTTGATATTTTTAGTAAGATCGCTTAAACTACGAGGGTTAGTGGGTAATGCATGCAAAGTTGTAGCCGTAGAAGCCCACGTTGTCAGTCTTTCCTCGTTGAGGTGCGTAAAAAACGGACCGGTTTCGGTTGCTCGCCATCATCAGCATATAGACGAAAACTGTCAGGCTCTGCGAACGCACATAAATAATGTTTCACGATTATAACTCAAATAAGAGCACGATAAAATGGCTATGATGGGAGGGGTGGCTGGTGCCGCAAAAGATTGGCGAATTCACTTTGGTTTGAGAAACGCTCTGTGGCCACAAAAAAAATTGTTGTAAAAATCAACAGCTGGGGGGGTTTCGAAGCTGATTCAATTTCTATTGAAATACGGTACTACTAGGTACGGTTTGGGGACAAAATCTATTTTATTCGATATCTTGGAATTCATCAAATATTTGGACTGGGTACCACAGAAATTAGAATTTTCGAGAGGTATATGAACGTGAACGAGTAGCGTGGTTATGAGGGGCGGGGGGAATATTACGGCTCTGGTACACGATCAATAATACTGACAATATCAAATGGCAAACACGGAAATGTAAAATACATCGAAAAGTGTCCAACTGTGTAAACTTCAGCTGTAGTATATTATTGATCGTGCACAATGGCCTTTCATATGGGTTTCAGTAAACCCAACCGTTTGGAGATCATCAGAAATCGGTGCCAAAAGTGATTCTGAAATAAAGGCGTACCACTTTACTAGAACTAGAACTACGACTGAGATGTCGGTTTGGACACAATTTTTCCTGCAAATACCGATGTAATTTTGTTTTTTAACATTTCCCCAGAAACTTATAGGTTTTCCTTATAGGAAACTTATAGGAAGGATCATCCTCCGGCCCCCGGAAGCAGCCGATGGAGGTGGATCAGGTAGCCGCTGCTGTGCGGGGTCCCACCCCCGCACCGCGGCAGGAAGAGCTATCTGTGGGAACAGCGGTTGGCGCCACGGCATCCGGGCAGTCAACGCAGGTAGCTCCCTCATATGCTAGGCCATCGACTAGCAAGGCGGGGGAGAGAGGTGATAGTGTCGGACCAGCGGGGGGTGAAAGAGTCCCGAAGGCGGCAGGTCGGGCACGGAAACCCCACCCTACTCCGAGTAAGGCGATGCTGAAGAAGCAATCGCGGAGTGGGGTACATAAGGGGAATAAGTGACCGCTACGGGGTTGCGCTTCCTCCAGGTGAATCTGCATCGTGCGGCAGCGGCGTCGGCCGTCTTGAGCAGGGTGTTCACTGGGGGAAGCTATGACGTCGCCATGGTTCAGGAGCCATGGGCATGGGAGAGGCAGGTCAAGGGCCTCTCTGCGACAGCAGGTAAGCTGGTTTACTGTAGGGATGAGGAGCGGCCACGAACTGCGCTGTTTCTAAGTCTCGCAGTGAAATTTTTAACTATGCCAGAATTTCTGTGCAGAGATTTGACAGCAGTCATCCTGGAAGCCAAGGACGAGGACCGGACCCGGAGGTGTGTGGTAGCTTCCGCGTACTTCCCGGGGGACGCTGAGGTGACGCCGCCGGAGGAGCTTCAGCGTTTGGTCCTGTACTGCAGCGCGAGGAACCTGCAGCTGATTGTGGGTTGTGATGCGAATGCTCACCATACCATCTGGGGAAGTACAGATGTCAATGCCAGGGGTGAGTCACTCTTTCAATTTTTGATGACGCATGACCTGGTGGTGGTAAATCAGGGCTCGATCCCTACTTTCGTGACAAGTGCAAGGAGTGAGGTCCTGGATGTTACTCTGGCTAGCCAGTTTTTGGCCAATAGTGTCAGAGATTGGAAAGTCATGTCAGAAATATCAATGTCTGACCATAGGCTGATTTCGGTTGAGGTCGAGTTTCCTAGGGTTAGAAGTACAGAGTATCGGAATCCCAAGAACGCGGATTGGGAGGTCTTTAAGGGGCATCTTGAACAGGAGTTGTCTGAGATGGACCTGGACATTCAGTGCCACGCCGATCTCGATAGGGTGGTGGAGGCGATAAGTTCAGCGGTCCTCAGTGCGTATGAGGAAAGCTGTCCTGCTGTCCTGTTAAGGTGAAGAAGGGGAACAGGGAAGTCCCTTGGTGGAACAACGAGCTGGAGATGCTCAGAAGAGAAACGAGGAGGCTTTACAATAGAGCCAGATCACGTGGGGAGTGGGAGGCTTATAGGCACTCCCTCACGGAGTATAACAAGGCCCTTAGGAAAGCAAAGCGGGCCACGTGGAGGACCTTCTGTGAGGGGATGGAGAATGTGTCCGTTATGGGCAGACTACAGAGGGTCATGTCCAAAGAGAGCCCGGGCCAAATTGGTCTAATAAAAAAGGCAGATGGGGCGTATACGGAGAGCGCTAAAGAGACCCTGGAGGTCCTCCTGCGAAGCCATTTTCCTGATTCCAGGGATGCAGGGGCCTCAGATGTTCAGGGCGAAGTGGTGGCTGACTGCCAGCCAGCAAATAATGCAATATGGAGCGCATCGGGGAAATTGTTTACGCCCGCGAAAATTAAATGGGCTATCGGCTCATTTAAGCCCTATAAATCCCCTGGGCCGGACGGGATATTCCCGGTCATGTTACAGCGTGGCCTGGAGGTCCTGGAGCCGCGTCTTAGAAGGATATTTAGGGCAAGTTATGCATTATCGTATATACCGAAGGCATGGAGGGAGGTCAGGGTTGTGTTCATTCCTAAGTCGGGAGCAAACTCCTCGGCCCAGGCAAAGGCGTACCGACCCATAAGCCTCATGTCCTTCCTCCTTAAAACAATGGAAAAGGTAATTGGCCTGGATATCAAGGACGGTTGCCTTAAAATTAAACCAATCCAGAGGGGGCAGCATGCCTACCAGGCGGGCAAGTCTACTGAGACCGCCCTAAACGAACTGGTGGGTAAGGTTGAGAAATCTCTGGAGGCGAAAGAAACTGCGCTGGGCTGCTTTCTGGACATAGGTGGTGCTTTTGATAACACCACCTATGACTCTATGGAGGCTGCAGTAAGGAGCAGAGGTGTTGATTCATCTTCAGTGAAATGGATCAAGGGGATGCTGGAATGCCGCGTCGTGACTTCGGAGCTGGGAGGGGAGACTGTTTCCGTGTTGCCCTCAAGGGGGTGTCCCCAGGGGGGTGTGCTCTCTCCTTTGCTCTGGTTGCTCGTGGTGGACGAGCTTCTCGCTATCCTAAAGGAGCAGGGTTATGAGGTAGTTGGTTACGCGGATGACCTTGCGATTCTAGTTAGGGGCAAATTTCATGATACCATATCCAGTAGGATGCAGGGTGCCCTTAACATAGTGCAGCGATGGTGCAGCAGGCATGGTCTCAGGGTTAACCCTGAGAAGACCACCCTTGTTGCGTTTACCAGGCGGAGGAAGCTGGCATTAAAGGTAGTTCGACTGAATGGAGAAGTGTTGAAGGTAGGAAAAGAAGTCAAGTACCTTGGAGTTACCCTGGATCAGGGGCTCAAATGGACCTCGCATATCAAGAGGGTGCTGAATAAGGCCACGTTCGCATTGTGGGCTGGTCGGAAAATGTTTGGCGAAACATGGGGTCTAAAGCCAAAAATGGTGTTGTGGCTGTATACAGCCGTTGTTAGGCCTATCGTCACCTATGGCTCACTCCTATGGTGGCAGAAGACGAAACAAGGGACAGTCCAGGCCTTGCTGAGTAAGTTGCAGCGCCAGGCCTGTCTTGGAGTAACGGGTGCTATGCATTCGTGCCCGACGGCAGCCATGGAGGTGTTACTGGACATGCCTCCCCTGCACTTTCATGTGCAGGCGACCGCATATATGGCGGCGGTGAGACTGCTGCGGGCGGAGTACGTGAAGCGGGGTGTCCAGGTTGGGCACTTGCGTGTTCTGGAGGAAGTTGCATGTAGTGAGGCGGCTGAAGTCGTTACGGATCTCATGCATGTGAGGATGGATTTTGAGAAACCCTTTAAGGTCGACATAGGCAACCGCGACCTTTGGGATAAGGGTTTGCCGAGGTTTAAGCCCGGCACGCAAGTATGGTATACTGATGGATCTGTGAAGGATGGGGGTGCTGGCATTGGGGTCTTTGGCCCCAGGCTTCAGCATTGGGAGTCCCTTGGAACGACCGCCACCATCTTTCAGGCGGAGATCTATGCTATAGAAGCCTGTGCGCGGAAGATTAGTGAGAGGGGTCTCCGGAAAGCGAAGATCTTTATCCTGTCTGACAGCCAGGCGGCTCTTAAGGCCCTAGGCTCAAGCGTCGTGAATTCGAAGCTAGTTTGGGGATGTCTTGAAGCCCTCAGGCCTGTGGCAACGGCAAACAGCCTTACTTTGATGTGGGTGCCGGGTCACAAGGGGTTTGAGGGGAATGAAATGGCTGATCAACTCGCGAAGAGAGGATCAGAGATGCCTTACGTGGGCCCGGAGCCAAGTCTCGGGGTCACGAAGTCCTTCACGAAGAGGCAGGTGCAGGCGTGGTTGGACGAAAGGCATCGTGAACACTGGGTTAGACAACCAGGTCTCAGGCAGGCCAAGCTCTTTGTCACTCCAAAGGGACGATCGGAGAAGGGCCTGATCTCTCTGAGCCGAGGAGACCTTAGAATCTTGGTGGGACTGCTAACGGGACATTGTGCCCTTCGATATACACTCAGACTAATGGAGAAGTCTGACACGGACATTTGCAGATTTTGCGACCTGGCCGTGGAAACAGCAGAGCACGTACTGTGTGAGTGCCAGGCTCTGGGGCGGTTACGCTTTCTACATCTTGGAAATGATGTGCTTCAACCGGAGGACATCTCCAGGATGGCTACGGGAAATATCCTCAACTTCGTTAAGGAGTGGTGGTGGAGGACGCTTGAAAGCTAGCGTCTTTCTTGGCAGGGCAACCTGAGGGGACACTACAATAGATCTTATAGGTCGAGTTTGGTAGGAGATAGTTTCTTCTGGGCTTCCCTCCCCGTTTAAAAAAAAAAAAAAAAACAACAAAAAAAAAAAAAAAAAAAAAAAAAAAAAACCTTCCACAGAAAAACCTTGTGCACAGAACAGCACAAGATGGAGCGCAACATAGAACAAAATTATTTGAGTACGACCCTTACACGCGTCAATTGCCTCTTAATCCAAGACAAATAGTTATTTCAACGTGCAGCTCTTAGCAAGTTCACTTACGAGTACCTAGATCCCAGAGCATGGAATTTGAACAATTTTACCCTTTTTATTGACGGGTTATTTTTAGGGTGGGTATATTTACATTAAATATTTAAATCCATGAGATTCCTCCCATGAGCGGAACGGAGTTTCTATCAACATACAAATGATATCCGCAGGACGATTCATTTTTACCTCAGTAAGAGGACTATTGAAGTATGTATTAAAAGCGTCAAATAGAATAAAAAATATTGACTAAACGATGTTTTTCTACTCATCGTTGGGAAGAATCAAGAACAGAAACGGAAATAATTAATCAGGTACAAGAAGGTATCACACTGCCGCGACCTGCCGGCCCGATAACTCACGAGATTGATAAAATAATATAAATATATAAATTCTAGTCTTCACCATCCGATCATAACGTTTATTTTCTACTTGTTAGCCGTCGCCTAACGAACTCACGCGCTTTAGGCGAGGCAGAGGGCACCCCCTGGCCACTTTATCCTTTCCTCTACTCGTTCACCATCTAGGCACCTTAGGCAACGGTTAACATTTTTCCTCGCCCATCGGTTTCTCAGGGGGGATCTTTGGATCTGCACCTCTACCGTCAATGAAGCGGACCAATTCAACTAATATAAGTGTCCATTTAGCCGCTAGAGGACATCCGAGGCAAACTTAATTTTTGTGACCGTACATAATGACTTTTTTTCATTTTTAAAACCAAAAAAGGATATTTTTTAAATTAATTTAACCCTTGATTTCTGTTGTTTTTCTTCCTGAGGCGATGCCTACCTTGCTTCAGCTGAAAAACCGCCACTGCTACAATATACAATTCTGTAAAGCGTGAATAGAAAAGAGTCGGAATTTGAAATCTAACCACACATTGCACGTTGCACGTGGATACGAATACGATAACAACGGAAAACAACCACCTTATCAGTTATCAAGAAAGCTCCAACGGACGTAAAACGTCATGAGTTCTTCGAGTACGATTCTTTTCTTTCAAAGTTAAATTAAATTTATTGTTGTGTAAAATGAATTATATTTCATTTATTAAGATGGATTTCTTCCCCCCTCACATCATGAAAGCAGGCCAGATCATTTTAAAAATCGGCGATGGTCGGGAGGGCATGTGGTGTGGCGAATAAAAGCAATATTTAACGCTATTTCAGACCTATGCAAATTCCTCATTATTCCATTGTGACGAAAAGAGAATTATTCAAGTTAAATCAGAAATTAACGTCTGGAACGTCGGATTCCTTAACGTTCTGTTCGTCCGGCAAACGTTCCATGCGATCTGGGAAAGCCCAGGGGAAGGGAACAAGAGGGAAACGGAGCAAATGTAGAAGAATCAAAAGGTAGAAGGGAAAGCACATGTCCAGCGCACGTGGAGTGCCACCACTACCCATTTGCCCTTCTCACAAATTAATGCCACTTGATTATCCTTGTGCTTCAAAATTCTGCTAGAGAATTCAAAATAAAGACCTTCAAGTACTATTTGTATTTTCAGAAAGGTTTAAAGTTGGTGGGGGATAGCAGGGGACAAATGTTTGAAAAGATCGAGAAATCCATGTTATTTCTGCTGGCGCTTCAGAATTCGTTTCCATAATTGTATGTAACACACGTCTGCATTCACCGCGAGAAATTTCTCAACAAAAAATTAAGGGGAATGGGTATTGAGAGATTACATTTAAAAAACGCTGAATTTCACTCGACTTGGGTAAACGATTTTGAGGAAAATATAAATGATTGGATAGAATGTTTGGCCCATTTTCACCATGAAAATTGATCACGCTTAAAATTGATCGTGATTAGGTGTCAATAGCGATCCATATGAATTCTGATGAAATTGTTTACGTAGTAATCATGATTAGTCGTTGATCGTAGTTAAGACTGAGCATGTCAATAATTAGAATGTACTGTACACACATTTTTAAAAACAGAAAATTCCTGTTAACTGAGGGAAAATACATGTACGTGCAAAAACCGTCAAAAAGTTATCGTCAAATTGACGTAAAAATGCGCACGTGTTGGTATTTCACCAGAAATTTACATTAAATTCTGGGAAAATACATACACGTGCAATAACCACAAAAATATTATCGTCAAATTAACGTTAAAATTCACACGTGCGATATTTTACCAGAAACTTAACGTCAAATTAAGGGAAAATAAATTTACGTGAAATAACCGCTAAAATATTATCGTCAAATTAACGTTAAAAAACGCTCGTGCGTTATTTTACCAAGATTTGATATTTTTTAAATTCACAACGTTAAACTCACGTACATTCACAACGTTAAATTCACGTGAATTACGCACTCGTTTAATTTACGTTCATTAATTCACGTTAATATTTCGTGAAAATAACGAAAAATACGTAATTTTCACGGCCAACACCAAAAATTAACGTAAATTTCACGTGTTTTTGCTACTTGGGATGGACTACGCCATTCATTTATGTACGCCGATAATATAATCACTTTTAAAAAGAATGTTGAATACACGCACTGTTACTTCGTCACACCAGACAGATTTTCGTTTTTCCAGGTTTACGAAAAATGAAATAAAGTGAGAAAACGTGAAAATAAAGTCACTGCGAGGCGGTTCAAATTAAAAACATGGATAAATAATGTCAAATGAGAGGTTTCCGTCTTTGACATGTTACCCGGAAGGGTAGCTTCACTTGAAAAGATACTTATCCCTTCAGTTATGATTTGGTCAGGGATTTTGGAAGACACTCCCTCCATGTTATTCCTCCTCTATGCATGAATCGTACCTGATTCCGTCAACCGAAACGTTCGTTTTAGATACAGGTCACATTAGGACTTGATTGTCATCCTTTTGCAACACAACTCGAGCAAATGAAAACTAATTAAAAAATAAAAACCCATTATCTGGAGCAATCAACCACGTTACTAGAGAACCTATAATCAGACAGGTAAAATCACAGACGCCATGTTCGCTCTTATCAATTATCAGCCTTGTAAAATCCACCTTTTGTTCATGTTTTGTGAATGTCAACAAACCACCCCCAACCTATCTTATTAAACTGATAAGAACGAACATGGCGCCGTATGCGTCTACTCGTCTTTAAAGGTTCCTTAACGTTACCATTCACACTTTTTATGGGAAACCTATGACACCGAAACCTTCAATCTTCCCGCGACTCCTTCACTTAAATCCGCCTGAGCGCGCTCCGGTCCACCTTCCCGCCCCGAATACAACAAAACACCAATCACAGAAGAGCAATACATCGCTGTCGCCTCAGGGACATAGACGGTCCTTTTATTCGCGCATTTGCCAGGCTTAAAATATATCTCAAAATTTGTTTTTTTTTTTCGAAATGAAACTTGATTTGAAGCTTTCCAACAACAAAATTCCTCCACGTAAAACTTCTTATGGTTTAAATTGAGGCGACACCACACCAGGTACCCCGCCGTCAGGGAATGAAAGGGCGAACGGGTAAAGCTATTGGGAGGGGGAAGGTGTACGGACCATCAATCTTGAAGCCAACCAAGACAGGCCGACAGTTCTTGGTCTACCGCGAGGCAAAACAGATGAAGCCTCGTGACGATTACTCATTTGTCTCAAGCGAATAGGAAACGTGCTACATCCCTATTACTGACAAGATTAGATTATTGCTGACATATTTTGACGCTGTTATAATACAATGTTTTACAGGCATTCTTTATTTTTCTTACAAAAAAGGCTTGAGAGATGGGGGGGAGGAAGTTATTAAAATGTTTTACATTAAAAGTTGATTAAAAACATAAATAAAAAATAAAAATTAGGGATAAATATCTCGTGAATTACGTCTTGAAAGTGTCTCCCTAAGGAGCAGATGATGAAGCTTCAGGCGGACCCTAAGCGCTCCAACTTTTAATTAGCCAGGAAACTCCAACTTCTGTAAGTTAATAATTTAGGTAGGTACTTTTAAAAATGAGATTCAGCCCTAGAGCTTTGTAGGTCTTTGAATGTTCGAAAAAATTACTTTTCCTATACCAAACGTATACGCGATATGCACGAGTTGCTAGGATGTTTTTAATCTGATTAATTCCGTTATCCGGCCCATCCTCTTTTGAGAGGCGTTAATGCTTTATTATCAAGTTTTCAACGCCACTCGCTTTTACTAACGCTCGAGTGGGCCCTTTTAGTGAAAACAGCGAAAACACAGAGCCCGTTATTATGCAGAAGACAATGACGGTGACAATGTTCCTTTTCGCTGTTCCCCGAGAGTTGCATTTTAAATACCGCACGAGAGAAGTTAAGCGCCGCTTATAACGCAACAGCATGCGTTGCTCTCAAGCTGACTTCATGTCGAGGATTTGCATACCATTTTAGCTTTCGCATTTGAAGGAAAGAACGGTTGAGGAGGTCCCCCTTTTGCAACATATCACTTAGCACTTTTTTTCAACCCCTCCGTCGTTTCTTTGGTCCCTCTTCAATTGAGGGTAAAATGAGGTGAGTTATGTGGGGACACATCAACGCAAACTTTCAACTAGCACCTGCGTTCAATGTCCTGTGTGCTAAGCCTAACAAATTACTAAAGAACGTTTGGGAGTGAAAGAGAAAAATCAGCGATTGAAATTGTGCGTAAAATATCGAGGCTTATAAGCTCCCTACACAAAGGAAACTCGAGTGCTCTCTAAATATCATTGATCTGGTGCCCTTAAGTGTAAGCGGGCACACTCCCAAACTCTCCAAGTGTACTTATGAGACGAGCTCCAAATGAGAAGCGGCATTTTATGAAGCAGCGTTTAATAGTTTTATGATAAGGACAAAGAGTGGTAACCGCGGGGAAGGGCCAAGTGGGGGAGGGGAGCAAAAAGGGCTTGTCTTGGCGAATTCGAAGAGGGGGCTTTTCGAAGTGACTTTATTGTGAGAGTATCAACAAACATTCCCCTCCTCTCCCACCCATCACTATAGGAATCGTTGTGCTCTCAACCGCAGGTCGCTCTTGCCCTCTCTCTTCCCTTTTCTGTCTGCTCACAAGAGGCTAACTCTTTTGGGGCCTTTTATGTTTATGATAATGGTGGTGGTGAGGGGGGGGGGCGAGGTTCAAGCGCCGTGAGAGGAGGTTTCCGAAATGTGGGTAAAGGTGGTAAGGGTTGGAAAGAGAGGGACAGGTTTTTAATAATTCATGCGGGGAATGGTTGTATAACGGAGTTGACAGAGAGAAGGGGCGTACGAGCGAGTAGAGGATTAAGGGTATCATACTACCGCTGAATTTCACATGATACGTATTTTAATGGATAGACCTACAAAGTAAATAACATAATCATCCTTTCTATTCATTTTGTGAAACAAGAACCGGAAAGTTTTTAATTTTAATTTGAAGAGAAGAGATTTAATTCGTCATTTGA
Organism: Corythucha ciliata; assembly: GCA_038030265.1. NCBI lineage: Eukaryota > Metazoa > Arthropoda > Insecta > Hemiptera > Tingidae > Corythucha > Corythucha ciliata. The sequence goes on from CM075937.1 coordinate 11,321,728, forward strand.
TGCGTATCTCGAAATTAATCATAAAATTAAAATTAATTAGTGCAGCCCAAACGGGCGTTGAGCACTTAAGAGCGGAATTTTGCTAGTTGGCCACTAAAGCGACCAAAGTCTGGCAGAAACCCCGCAAAATGGAACGTCTTAGTGAGAAATATCCGCGAAATTGGAAGTTTCCTTGCTTTATCTACAAAATTAATATTTTCGAGTCATGATTTCAGCGAATTTGAAATTTGATTTTAGCAAAATGGCAAGTTTTGAGCCCTTTTTTGTTGCAGTCCAAAACCTGCAGGCCAAAACCTGACGAATTCATTAAAACATTTGGAAGTTTCCTGGCCGATTAGTGATTATCCGCACATTTGCAAGTTTCGGGTCTTAATTTCCTTAACCTCAATTATAGCCGCGATTTTGCGTTATTTTCCAACTTTTAGGCGCGGTATCGACCCCAAAAACAACACATTTGCGTACGTTTCTTAATTTTAGCATGTCTAATGACCTTCAGAAAACGTGGCATTAGAGTTTTTTCATCCTCAATTTTAGCTGCGAACTTTCCTGTTGGTGCCACGAATTAGTGATTTTTCCTCAATCATATAGCGGAAAATTAGCTCTTTTTATTAGTTTTAGCGGAAAAGAATGCTTTTAAATAACACTTTCCCTTAATTCTTACAGTGAATCAACGTTTTTTCTCTATATTTCAGACCCGGACTCGCACCTCTAGAACGGCACATAAGCAATTTTTTCGATTCGTAGCCTTCAAATCTGGTTTCTTGGCCCTGCAAAACTGGCGATTTTGCGTCAATATTTGCCCAAGGAAGCGTCTTTGAGAAATCGTGAGCATCGCTCAACTAAAAATGGCCAAACGGAGCCATTCTGTTCCTTAAAATAGCTAAACTGGCTATTACCATATATAGGTACGCGCTCTACAAATGATTAAACTGCCGATTTTTGCAGCCCTTAAAATGGCTAAAAAGTAAAAATATTATGATTCCGGCCCTGAAAATGGCAAAAATGGCCATTTGCGCGCCAAACATGTCCAAACTGACCATTCGCGCGCCATAATTAGCCAAAACTTCCGAAATATTCGCGACCTAAAATGGCAAAACTTACTAATTCTCGCCTTTTAAACGGCTAAACTGACTATTTGCACGCTAAAAATAGCCAAACCGGCGAATCCCGCTATAGAAATAGTCGAACTGACTTCGCGCGCTCTAAAAATTGTTAAAACTGCCGATTTTTGCAAAACCTAATAATACCTGCCCTGAAAATGTCCTTGGCTTGACGTCGCTACCTATAAATGGAAAAACTGACTTTATCGCCTTAAAAATGATCTAATTCGTTATTTAAGCCATAAAACTAGCAAATTTGACTCTGTGCGCCCTAAAAATAGCTAAACTGGCAATTCACGCCTTGATAATGTCTGAACAGACGAATCGTGCCCCGAAAATTGCCAAACTGACCATTCGCGCCTAGAAAAATGACTGAACTGACTATTTGGACCATAAAAATGACTTGAAGGGCTGTTCGCACCATAAAAATGGCCAAACTGAGCCTTCAGGGCATTGAAAATCGGTCGGCGTCTTTGCGCTTGTCCCAGATACTCGGGGTCAGTGAGTGTCCCTCGACGCTGACTGTGGATCTTCCGGATCGAAATTCGATTAGCGCCCTTGCGCTCGCCAAAGGTCCCCTGAGTCGTCAGTGAGTGTCCCTCGACGCTGTCTGCAGGTCCTCTGGGCCGACGTTCGGTTAGCGCCCTTGCGCTTGCCACAACCAGCCTTCTGCTTCTGCCGTTAGGGTGAGGACAGGGATGACGTTCGGTTAGCGCCCTTGCTCCAGGTCCTCGCGGTTGGTGGCCAGTTAGCGCCCTTGCCCTCGCCACAGGTCCTCCGGGACGTCAGTGACCGTCCCTCGACGCTGTCTGCAGGTCCTCTGGGCCGACGTTCGGTTAGCGCCCTTGCCCTTGCCACAACCAGCCTTCTGCTCCTGCCGTTATGGTGAGAACAGGGATGTGGATCTGTCACTCACCAGGAGTTCAAGGGCATCCAATTAAGGCGCTAAGCCCTTAAGGATTCACCCGGGGTAGTAGAGGGCTGAAAGGATGGCCTTCGTCGACCAGTAGCCGGGAGAAGAACCCGCCACCACAAGAAGGTGGATCGGTGTTCGTCAACCCACTAGGGGGAGAGCAACCGGGGGTACGACGGAGTTTCGCTGGGAGTTCCACTGGTTGGAAGTTAGCGCCCTTCACGCTGTCCGTAGTTCGTACGGGTTGGTCCTGAGTCCGGCGGTCCCTTTTCGGAGTTCCCCTTCAGCCTTGCTAGCGTCCGTTTCACTTCCTGGATGATCGTCTGGTCCCTGTCCGGGTTGTCCCTTCGATGTCCTCCAGTTCGGCCCTTGGGTAGGTCCGTCTTCGGGGTGATCCTGTCGTCCTCGAGTGCGGCCGTCCGAGTGAATCTTTTTGGGTCACCGCACGCTTGTGGTGGGTTGCGGCACCCACTGCCACCCACTTGGCTTTCTGGGAGTTGGGAATTGGCGGTCCTCACTTGCGTCGGCGCACTGCTGGTTTTTTCCCCTTTCCCCTTGGGGCCCTGGTGAGTGGCTATGCGGTTCAGCTAAGGTGTTTTTACTCCTTACTGAGATTGATGGGGGGGGGGGGGCGTATGGTTACTCGATCTCAAGTTCCTACCCCAAAAAGCTCCAAACCACAGCAAAGTATCAATCCCAAAATCGTTAACAAAAATAAAGCTTCAAACACAGTAAAGCTCCGATCCACAGCAAAGCAACAAACAACAACAAATCCTCAATCCCCAGCAGGCATTTTATGGCGTGAAATTACAAGTTTTGGCGCTGGATACATTATTTTGGGGATTTCACGATTTCAAGATTCAATTAACTTGAGACCCCCGCTCGTACCCATCGAGCGCTGTCCCTTCCAGAACCCACGCCACGTGGATAATTGGGAATCTTCACATTGGAAGCCTTTTTTATCTTCTTTTTGCCCTCCAGCACGAGGTTCTTAGAACATTCACGAGCGTTTTTCAGAATATTTCTCAAGTTTCAGCATTTTAATTATGTTCTCTGTTTCAAACCGACATCTGTCGTTGAATTACAATTGACCTCCAGTCCTCACCCCTACCATTTGATAGTAGGCTCTCTGGGAAAAGGCATAGAGTTTGCCGGATTACAAATCAAGACCCCCTTAGTTTTACTACCCTCTGGGAACCTCATATTAAAAGCAGCAAATCCGCCTGCCTGTCGTCCCTTTATTCGCCATCAGTATAAAGTCTCCAATTCTCGCGGGAATATTAAGTGATTCCCCCTCACCCACCCGCCACTCCTACATCCACAGTCCCTCTAATCTACCCCCTTCGCGGAAAATCGAGAACTTATAAATTCTGTTTCAGGAAGCGTTGGTGCGGAATTAAGTCGGCAAGCCCACGCCCCCCTCCCTCCTATCAACCAACTCACATTTTGGTGTATTTTGTGGAGTCGAGGTGAGGAAACCGGGTGAAAGTAGCAGCTTCATCTAAATCTTGTCTTGATAAAGAGTGAAAGGGAGTTGTAATTAAGAATGAAAGTTAATTCATTGAATGCTTAAATTGGTTCTGACTTTTCAAACAATTCATCTTGCTTCCACAGCAGAACGCTGTATTTTTTATAAGGGATAAGAAATCTTGTGACTTCTCTGATTGACGTTTACGATTATGTTAATTGTTTATTAATGAAGAAAAGAAAAATCCAAATCCTTACCCATTCTTTACTTTAACGCCTTATTCCGTTGGTTAAAAAAAGTAACGGCTCTTGGTATTTGTTTATGAGTTATTACCCCTCCTAATTTTTAATATAACAATGATATCCAATGTAAAAAAGCTTTTTTGTGATACAAAAGAAAGAAGGAGAAAAAAAAAAAGAATTCAAATTCTTCCCCCCCTAGAATGAATGAATTGCACAGATGAAAATCAAGAGGGGTAGGTGCTAGGTGATGGCTGAAACCAGGCGCTTTGAACAAAAAGGCCCCTGAAGGGAGGATTTCTTGGCACCAAGCTTTCCATTGGGCGTAAATCAAGACCCTCAGGGGCAGTTTAATTGAATATCGGGAAGAGAGCCTCTTCCTCTACTTATAGTTTCGGTGTACGTTCCCTTTTCCCAATGAAAAGAGGCAACAATGAGGTTGGCATTTAACCAAGGTGTAGAAGGAGAGCCATTGTTAACTTTTATGGATACGGTGGTAATGGGGAAGGGGAGGGTCTGGACAGGAGGGGATTCAACATTCTTCACTCTTCTCGGAGCTCACCTACGTGCAACCCTAGTAGTTGTATCTTATTTAAAATGGGTTTTACCAAAGATTTAACACTTTTTAAAAGAATTATTCCACTTTTGCGCTCAGCAATAATTCAAAAGGTTTCCCCCACGAATACCCAACGCGCCCCTGCTTTCCATAGCTCTATTAATTCAGAACCACGCAACGTATCATACGTCATTAAGCTGCAACATTTAGAGAGAACATCGTCCCATTGATCAAGGGGACATTCTGGCGAATTTGCGGTGCCACACACCTCTCTCCCTCATCACCACCACCCCTCCCACCGTCACCGGCCAACCCAAACGGCGTGCCACAGGCTTCGACGATCTCAATATTCGAGGCTCTGGTCGTTTTCACTAATGGAATGGAATGAGGGAACCCCTTTTTTACATCAATCATTTCTTCACGTCCGAGCAACATATTGATTTGATGGACCAGTCATTTTTAATTACAAATTGACAGTTCAAACATTTTTTTTTTTTTTAACTTGAAGGTTTTGATGAAACAAACTTATAGTATAAAAAAGTTTCACGGTCATATAAGGGAGGGAGGTTTATAGAGAAATCAAAAGGGCGGAGCTTTTGTTTCAGACAGCTAGCATTATTTATGGTGCATTTTCACCGCCCTCCTATTACCCCCGCCTTTCATCCTTAATTCAATTGCGTTTAACTCGCCACTTGAGTCGTTTTATGGCACTGCAAAGGCAAAAAGCAGCTATTAATGCCTTGTATCGATTACTGCTTATGGCTCTGACTGTTATGACCTTATGAAGAAGGAATAACTTTTTTTCTTCTTCTTTCCAGAAAAAAGGAAAGTAGAAACCTTGGAATGATTGATGTCACGTAGTAATGTCACCATCCTCCGTTTTCCGCTTTTCCTATAAAACCCTGCCGATGGTGAAGCCCTCCCCACGTTTCTACTACATCTTTGCAATAAATGAGAATGTCAGAAACATAGCTCGCTGACCGGTCGTAACTGAAAGATGACTTGGGACCCTCCCCCCGTCATTCACCACCAACCACACTCTTCTTCAGATATCATGTCTCGGGAAATCGAGAGTAATGAGAATGAAGATTCAGAGATACACAATACGAAATGTTCTTTGTCATATACAACAAACAGTACTATAGCCGAAGGAAAACGGTTAGGGAAAGAAGGGGTTTTAAGTCTGTCATAAGGAAGAGCTCGAAGAGAATTCAATTAAAATGAGAATGAGCACTCAAAATGTCACCATCAATCAGGGTTGGAACAACGCTTTATGGAGGAAATTTTGTCTTACCGGTAGGTTGGCCTTAAATTACATTATTTCACGCGCTACAACTGCCGAAAATCGAGGTAATATAATTCTTTCTAAGGTAAATTTTCAACTGCTTAACATCTAAAAACGAATTGAAGAAAGACGGTGTATTAGTATTTTAGGTCTGGGAGAGTGGCTTAATCAAATTCGGCGCCTGCAAACCCAGACTATAAGACCGGATTTGCTCTGCCGGGGGTACGATGGATGGACGAAATCCCACTGATTAGAAAAAAAAAAAAAAAATTAATAAATTAAATTAACTGATGTTATCCGGAAGACGATGGAAGGGCATAGCAGGCGGGATTTGAACCCGCAATCTCTGGATTACCAGTCCAGCACGCTGCCAATTGCGCCACGGAGACGCGCCTTTGGAAGTCGTACTCCGAGGGATAAGCTAAGCCGAACCCCACCCAGGTCCATTGTTTCTCGAAACTCTAGGCGGATAACATCAGTTTATTTAATTTATTAATTAAAAACACCGGCGACAGAATTATTCATTATATCCATCTAACCAAAAAAAAAACTCAAATTTCACGGGTATGCTCATCAAAAAACCAATAGCGAAGGGTTAGCCCCTTCATAAACGATTAAACCAAATTACGTTTGCTCGAATTTCTTAAATATATATATATATAACGCGTGGTTGGCTCATTTGAGATCATTTTGCAGATGTAGCGCCGCGCCGGCCCCCGGTTGAGTAATTTGAAAAGCTACTCGATTTCAGCCAGGAGTTGTTTCGTGGCCTCTGATTGGTTAATGGAAGATTCAATGCCGTTGTAGTGGTTATCTTGTTTATAATTATATCATTGATAAGACAGAATACTCAAGTTCAACAGTTTTAGCGCACCGCGAACATTTTATTTTCTTCGCATTAGGCCCAGTGCACTCTTGCGTTTTTCCAAGCTGCGGCGCCGCGGCGGCACCGCTCTGGCGGTCTGTATTGTCTTAAAATACGTAAAACGGGGTGAATAGGAACGTCGGAGTCAATAGGGACAATGCTCTGGGAAATTTGCTTCAACTGGACGCAAAGGACCCAAAAATGAAGATAAGGACACGGTTCTGGTGGGAAAATGTTCCTCTTGTTCTTGAGAAACGCAAGGATAAAGTTTCAAATCTCTTCTCCATGTTGGTTACGAATTGATAACGATGGATAACAGCTGATTTCACCAACTGTCTCCTACTTTCCTCTTGCTACTGTTCACCGACAGGAATCCGTAAGTAGACGTATTTTTTACTAATAAAGAAGTCTATAGGAATGTTATTAATTTTTTAAAATCTTGTCTACATCAATCCGTACAAGAGTTACATTTATTTTCCAAAAAAAAAAAAAATGTTTGTGTGTATCAAAACGGGGTCAATAGGGACACCCAAGTTATTATTTTTCCAGACCCCGTTGTCTCAATATTTCAGTCGCTCTAATTGAATTTTCGTAAGTACCCCTTTTCATCCCTATTATACTGATGGTAACCTGTGTTTCTAGGAGGCGAACAGCCACCATGCGTGAATACGTACCTCGAGGTACCGTGAGGTACAAGAAGCATCCCCCTGAGGCGCTCGAAAGGGCCCTGAAACTTTGCCAGCAGGGGAAATCCTTGAGAAAAGTGAGTGTTATCACAAACATTCCTAAAAGTGTCATCTTTCGACATTTGAAGAGCAAGAACAAACAGACGTTACCCATGAAAAAACAAGGCGGTCAAACTTGTTTACCAAGTGATGTTGAGGAGGTACTTGTCACTCGAATCATTTTCATGGGGGAGTGGGCTACCCTCTTGATCCCTTTGATCTGAGACGCCTCGTAAAGTCCTACCCAGATCGTAAAGGGATTAAGTCCAAGCGCTTCAAGGACAACATGCCTGGGTATGACTGGGTTGAATCGTTTTTGAAGAGGCACAAGGCACGACTTGCTCCACGCATGTGTCAAAACATCAAGAGGTCCAGAGCGGCTGTTTCACCCGAAATTATTTCTGCTTATTTTGACGAACTTGAACAATCGTTGGCTGGTGTTCCTCCGTCAAACATAATAAATTTTGACGAGACGAACCTTAGCGACGACCCTGGTCGAAAGAAGGTGATCGTGAAAAGAGGCAGCAAGTACCCGGAGAGGGTTATGAACCACAGCAAAGCAAGCACCAGCCTAATGTTTGCTGCAACTGGCGACGGTGTTCTCTTACCTCCCTATGTGGTGTACAAGGCCCTAAACATGTGGAACACATGGACTGAAGGGGGACCTCCTGGTTGTCGCTACAACCGCACAGCCTCAGGATGGTTCGATGCACGGTGCTTCGAAAATTGGCTAGAAAAAATCGTCGTACCTTTTGTAAAAACCCTTCCACCAGGGCGGAAAGTTCTGATCGGCGACAACTTGTCGTCGCATTTGACTCTCGATGCCACGACGCTGTGCGAGAAACATGAAATCCACCTCTGCTTCCTCCCAGCCAACTCAACACATCTTACTCAGCCACTCGATGTCAGTTTTTTTGGTCCTATGAAAAAACACTGGCGCAGAATCCTAGAGCAGTGGAAGATAACTGCTGAAGGGAAAAAGCAGGCGACCGTTCCCAAGGACCGATTTCCCCATCTTCTGAAGTTGCTGATTAATTCAATGACTGAAAATGCCCAACGTGTTATTCAATCTGGTTTCGCCAAATGTGGGATTTTCCCTCTAGACAAAACCCCAGTTTTGAGCAGACTCCCGAGCGGGTGCAGTAACGCTCTCGAAGATGGTGCTTCAACTTCTACAGCGGGGGTTGACGTGGATTCCTGCCTGATCTCCATTGTAACGGATATGCGCTATTCAGCCAACACGACGAATAGAGGGCGCAAGAAGAGAATTGCGGTGCCTGCCGGAAGAAGCGTCAAGGGGGCAGATTTTGCGGAGTCATCGTCTGAAGAAGATGAGGAAGAAGCAAGTTCAGATCCCGATTCAGACTTGATGACAGGTACCAGCAACTCCCAGAGCTCAGATGAAGAAGAGGAAGACGCCGGTACTACCAGTGGCCCCCAGCCAGAAGAGGAGCTTCATACAAAATATTCAGGGATCAGCAGACTCGAGAGAGTCGAGATTGGGATGTGGGTGTTGGTCCGATTCAAAAAGAGCTCCAAGTCCAAAGCAAAGCAGTGCTTCCTCGGACAAATTGATTCCATAGATGATGACGTCTACTCAGCTAATTTCTTAAGTGAACATCCCTCAAAGAAGGAGAATGGAAGACTGTTTGCATGGCCCACCGTTGCGGACTGTGCTGCATTCGAAAAAGATGACATCATTAGGCAAGCTGCACAACCTACTCCCTGGCGCAGGGGAATGCTGATGTTCAAGTCATTAAATTTTAATGATTGGGATTGACGGGTTTTTTCGTTTGTTGGTGGAGACTTTATTGAAATCCCCTCAAATTTTGGAGTTGAAAATATTTTTTTCTGTTGGGTCTCACCCATTTTTTCTTGGTGATTATTATGTGTTCCCATTTTCACGATTTCCCTGATCGTTAGTTTGTTTTAGTTTTGGGATTTATCACAACTTAGTAGTTTTGACGGGTAGATATTATGACATTCCAATAAGTTTTCCATTTCTATCAGTATTTGTTAGGAGAATTTTAGGGTGAGCCCTAATAATTTTGATCTCTTCCTAGTCTATCACTGGCCAACGAGCCTTGATTTAAAAGTTTGGTCATTCGTTTTAGTTAATCTGTGACTTTTTATGTGATATTGAAACATGTAAGAAAGTCCTTCTTCCATAGGACTACCAAAGTGCCTTAATTTGACATTCAGTTCCTGTCTCAGTGATCATTTGGAAAATTATTTTCTATGAAATCAAAAAATGTGAATTGATACGCTTAATAATATATGTTTTTGAAGCTGAAATTGAATTTTTTTCATCCAGTTTCAAGTCTGATAATCTGCTTCCTTTTTTAAAAAAATTTACCAAGTCCCTATTGCTCCATGAATGCGTCAGAAAAGGTTTTTTCGGTAAAAAAAGTAAGTGTCCCTATTGTCACCGAATAAGGTGTGAATGGGGACAGTTTTCAACCAAAAAAAAAATATGTTTCTGAATTCCGAAATTCAAAATCCATTACATGGTTGGATTTAGAATTAAGTCCAGTTTCCAGAGGAAGAAAAAAAAAAATTGAAAGATCGCGATTCAAACCGCAGTTAATCAGGAAAAACCTCCAAAACTGTCCCTATTCACCCCGTATTTGTTGCTATGTTGAAGCGTAGTTGCTATGAAGCAATGCACACATGCGGTTTTTCTAGTCGCGGCACCGCTTTCAAATAAGTAGTTGGAGGGAACTCGAATTTCAAAATTTATATCCACTCGATTGAAGCTCTTTGCACTTTTCAGAAATGAATTGGCGTGTATAGATGTTGCTAGGCAAAATGTGCCGCAAATCAACCGCCGCCGCGGCGGTACCGCAGCTTGAAAAAACGCAAGTGTGCACCGGGCCTTAATCGCAAAAATTTGCAATTACGAATAATTCAGTTATGGCATGTACGACAAATACCAGTAGTGAGTTTAATTACGGCATGTATTCAGCCGCGAACGGGCAACTTTTTCAGAATTTCGTCGTTGGTTTACGATCACGATAGTGAGGTACACAATTTCAGTCGTTACTTTCTGAGGATTTATGTCTCCGATTTGTACCAGCGACGGGTGAATTATAGGGGTGACATTTAAAAGGTAAAAATTAAATGTATCTAGTCATTCATGATATTTAGTTATCCCAATGTTTACGTTTTTTAGTGGGCAATTGACTCAACTTCAGGCATATGCCATATTCACGCAAGTTTTCAAATAGGTAAGTTGGTTCTCGATCTTTTCCCTTTCACGGGCATGAGATCACTTGACTGGGCAAGAAGCTCAATTCTGTAATGCAAAGGAATAATTTTGGAATGTACATTAAGAACGAAATATTTTGCTTGTTTTCAGTCTTACGGTATAGAATTCTGGCATCCACCAATTCTGGTTATCGTCACTCAGGCTTCAACAACTTTCGAAGTACAGCGGAGGGGAGACAAATTCATGTCGTTAATATTTTGAATTACACGTGGATTGTAGGAAGGCTCCCTAATAATGGGAGCTATGGATTCTGCCACTTTATTCATCTTACGCTGCTTGCTGGTTGCTGTTTATTTTTGCGACTGTTTTAACAAAAAAAAATGTGATACGCAAGCATAACTCACGGTAATGCCAAACTTACTGTTACAAATACAATTAATAGACTATCGCGTTGTCGAAGATTGTTTAATAAAATACCTGAGGATTAAATAAGTCTTATTGTTAGTCGCGATCTCTCTAAAGCAAACATCGACAAGTTTTTGTTGGATAATACTACCTACCTAACTAATCCAGTAAATAATGTATGTATCCCAAAAAAACGGTTTACCTTGCATCCCAACTCCTCAAGGCCCACCTCTCTCAGTTGAAAATGTTGAACCTTCCTGACCAAAAAATAAGAAGATTATTACGACTATACCTACTTGTAACACGAACAGCCAAATTCTCACAGCAAAAGTTCAGATATTCCTCATCATATCGTCATATTTGAGCCGTATTTCACCAAACATGAAAAAGTAAATACAGATATTTCCGCGTCGATCTTCAAATGTACCTAATCACAGAAACACTTTCATATAAGTAAAATTACCCCCCCCCCACCATCACCCTCCTCATCACTTACCCATCCAAAAATTCCCCCGAATATCCCTAAATAGCACCGAAATTATGAAATATGTGTACTGAGGTAAAATGGTTTAAAAAGGAGGAAATGGGGTAAAAAGGGTTGTGTAAACGGTAATTTTTCGCGAACATCAATGATTGTGTGGCGACCAGTCAACATCGTCCCTCAATTTTCCTAATATTGTAAATAATGTAAAAAATATGTTTTTAATAAACAATCCGTTTTTGGTGTGAAACGCGAGAAAAATAACTTTTGTCATATAAGAACGACCTGCATCTTATATCTGGTGACCCCGACTCAAATCTCTGTTTACCATGAACAACGAGCCCCAAAACGAAGTCATCGGACGCGTCGCAGTCAAAGTTCCTCCATTCTGGCGTAATCGACCTGATTTATAGCTACGCCAGGTCGAAGCCAACTTCCGGCTCGCTGGCATCACATCCGACGACACCAAGTTTAACCACATCGTCGGCAACCTCGACCAGGACGTCATGGAACAAGTCAGTGACATTATCAACTCGCCGCCGGAAGTACAAAAGTTCGACGCGATTACTACTCGGCTCGTAGGAGTTTTCACAGACAGTACTGAACAACGCATAAAACGACTCCTCACAGACCTCGAACTTGGCGACCAACGCCCAACGCAACTTCTTCGTGCCATGCGACATTTAGCCAACAACTCGGTATCTGACGACCTACTCAAAACACTTTGGCTTCAGCGGCTGCCTCACAGCATTCAGACCATCCTAGCAGTCAGCGAAGGAAATCTCGATAAATTGGCAGAACTCGCCAATAAAGTGATCCAAGTCGGATCTGAACCTCGAACGATCTGTGAAACTTCCTCCCTCGCCCTCGCCATTCAAGACCTTACATCTCACTTTGAACGCCTCGAAGCTCGACTACTTGAACGCAGCCGTCCCGTTTCTCGAAACCGTTCCAATCGTTCGAAATCTCGAGATGCGCACCATCGACGCCGTTCTTCTCTCGACACCCGTAACTCGTGCTTCTATCACGCCACGTTTGGAACCAAGGCACAGAAATGTACCGGCACCCCTTGTCCTCACTTCGTTCCAAAAAACTAGACACCCTTCAACAGTTGGCGGCTTTTGGAAGGGTCAAAATCAATCGCTTTTTCATCAAGGACAAATTAACAAACTCCGAATTCCTCGTTGATACAGGAGCCGACGTCTCCATTCTTCCCGCCTCAACAGCAGACAAGCTCAAACCAACGTCGTCTTATTCCCTTTTCACCGCCAGTGGTCAACCGATATCAACATACGGCGAAAAACTACTCACGCTTGATCTCGGTCTACGACGTCCCTATCGCTGGTCTTTTATCTTCACATCGATCAAAACACCAATCTTGGGAGCTGATTTCCTCAAATTCCACAACCTCCTCGAAAATTGCTAGACGGTGAGACACACCTCGCCGCTAAAGTGCGCTACGCTCCCTCGATGGTTCCATCCATATTAGCCGTCGACACAACCAACCGGTTCGCCGCCATTCTCAAGGAATTTCCTGATATCTCTCGTCCTCCTGTTTTTCCCCGCTCAACACCGCCTCACAACACTACTCATGTCATCCAAACTACCGGCCCACCCATTCACTGCCTTCCACCCATTCCTGTCCGCAACGCCGGCCAAACGTGTCAACGCTTCATGGACGAACTGTTCGGCTCTATGGACTTCGTGTTCTGCTACATCGACGACCTCCTCATCTCGTCGACATCACTTGACGAACACGAAAAACATCTACGAATCGTTTTCGCTCGTCTTCAAGAGTATGGTTTGTCGCTCAATCCCAGCAAATGTACCCTCGGTGCTTCCTCCGTAAACTTTCTCGGCTACCGCAACTCAGCAGATGGAACTTCACCTCTCCCTGATCGCATTGAAGCACTAACCAAAGCGGAAAAACCATCAACCGTTCGCACTCTACGCAAATTTCTCGGCGCTTTAAATTATTATCGTCGCGTCATCAAACACGCCGCTCGACACCAAACCCCACTGCACAACCTAATAAAAAACTCGACCAAAAAGGATGCTTCGATCCACTGGACTCCCGAGTTGACCGCGTCGTACGATGCCTGCGTCAACAGCCTCGTCGAAGCAACACTCTTAGCTCACCCTCACCCCAATTCACCCCTCAGCCTACTAGTCGACGCCTCCGACATCGCTGTAGGTGCTACCCTTCAACAAAACGTCGGTGATTCTCCCCAACCTATTGCATTCTTTTCGAGAAAGTTAACGCCAACAGAGACTCGTTACAGTACGTACGGTCGAGAACTCCTCGCTATTTACGCTGCAGTCAAACACTTCCGTTACATGCTCGAAGGTAGTGAAATCGTCATCTACACAGATCATCGCCCTTTAGTCTACGCCTTCCACCAAAACCCCGAAAAAGCGACACCTTGACAATTTCGCCACCTCGATTTCGTTTCGCAATTCACGACCGACATCCGTCACATCCCCGGTGCCGAAAATCTCGTCGCTGACTATTTCTCCCGAATCGCAACCCTCGAAACTTTCGATTACGGTGAACTCTCTCGTCTTAAACGGTCTGATCATGAGCTTCTTCACATTATACAGCATCCGGACAAGTATTCGCTAAAACTCTCTTCCGTTTCCGTTCCCGGTCTCACCGTTTCCGTGTTCTGTGATGACAAGAATCGTCCCTTCATACCTTCTGGCCTTCGTCGCAGAATTTTCGACCTCATCCATAACCTGTCACACCCGTCTCCTAAACGCACATCCAAACTCGTCCGCGACCGCTTCGTGTGGCCTTCCATCAAGAAAGACGTTCACACGTGGGCCAAATCCTGCCTTCACTGCCAACGTTCAAAAGTTCATCGGCACACTCGTTCACCACTTTCGTCATTCCCAACGACATCTCGTCGTTTTCAACACGTCCATGTCGACATCGTCGGACCCCTCCCTTTATGCCAACGATACCGGTACATCATCACCATGATCGATCGCTTCACATCCTGGACCGAAGCAACACCTGTATCAGACATTACGACAGAGACCGTCGCTAGAACTCTCCTCACTTCTTGGATTTCACGTTTCGGAATTCCCAATTTTCTAACTACAGACCGCGGGCGACAATTCGAATCTCAAATGTTTCGTATCCTCAACATCACCCTCGGAATCCAACATTTTCGAACTACCGCCTACCACCCTCAGTCGAACGGAAAAATCGAACGCTGGCACCGAACACTCAAGTCAGCCATCATGTGCCATAATTCAAGCAACTGGGTCGACTCTCTTCCCCTCGTTCTCCTCGGTCTTCACAGCACAGTTCTCTACTCTGGACACAGCCCATGCGAGTTGACGTACGGTCAATCTATTCATCTTCCCGGTCATCTTTTCGATGATCGACAAGAAATGTGTCAAGAAATTTCCCCCTTCATCGGAAATCTTAAAGAGACACTCCGCTCTCTCCGTCCTGCGGATCAATCCAAGGCTAACTCTCGCCACACCTTTGTCCATCCCCAACTCAACACAGCCACACATGTCTTCGTTCGCGTTGGTCGAGTCAAAAGACCACTTCAACCTCCTTATGACGGTCCTTTCAAAGTTCTCCGCCGACAGGACAAATACTTCACATCATACTCGACATTAATGGTAAAGAAGACCAAGTTTCCATCGATCGATTGAAACCGGCATTTTTCGTTGCAACCAACCACCTCTCTCAAATTATCCAATCTTCTACTCCCCCATCAACGGCTGTCACTCGCCACGTTCGCAAAATACGAATCGCTCCTCCCTTTCGAACAAGCAAACCACTCACTTTGAGGGGGGTAATGTGGCGACCAGACAACATCGTCCCTCCATTTTCCTAATATTGTAAATAATGTAAAAAATATGTTTTTAATAAACAATCAGTTTTTGGTGTGAAACGCGAGAAAAATAACTTTTAAAAGACCCAAAATAGCATTCCGCTACAGGGAAAACATGCCTGAGAAATTCTTTTTCTTCAAAACAAAGTATTCGCGTTCTACATACCAAGAAACAATCTAGGTTTCGATTACGTACCGTGCGTATCGGTGGTAAATAATTTTGACGTAGTCACGCCAAATCCTACTTCTCCCACAATTTTTGCTTAATTTTCGTTTTCTAGGGGCCCTCTCGCGCCCCTTTTTTGCACTTTCGACCGTTATTTTGTGCTACTGGCCCTTTTGCGCTAAGAACGACGATTTTGGCTAGAAAAAAGTTGATTTTTTTCGGCAATATTGTAGTCAATTTGCAATAAAATTTCACGAGGAATTCTTAAAAAATATTTCAAAAATTCTGGAATCACTTGTTTTGAAGTTATAACTAAAAACGACCTTTTGGTACGGAGAGAACTTGTCCGATAAATGATTTTTTTTCTCAAAACAAAGATCAGATATGCGCTTTTCATACCAAGAAACGGCTAAGTTTTTATTTTCATGTAATTTATCGGGAAAAGAGCAACAGACCAACAGCATCCCGAAAACCACTTTTTCACTTTAACAACACTTTCTAGGATTTTATCCTGGGAGGGGTTCCATCATAAACCTGATTTAATCCTTCTTTTTATGTTTTGTTTTTATGAAAGAATGATTCATCCATTGTGTCCATCATGTTTCCATGCCACCCCCTTTTTAAATTAAATGTTTCCGCGAATTAGCGTTTTTCCAGGATGAGCGCTATTACACTTTGATAGCCGGGAATTAGCGCTTTTCTTCATTTTTGGCGCAAATTACCGCGTTTCCTCAATTTTAGCAGCGGATTTCCTCAAAATGATCAGCGAGTTAGCCTTTTTTCTTTTTAGCCTTTTTGTTTAGCTGTGAATTATTTCTTAATTTTAACCGACAAATATTTCTTCGATCTGCCGGCGAATTACCGCTTTTATTCAATTTAATTTAGCTCCGAATTAGCGGATTTCCCCCAAATCTGCGAAATAGCGTTTTTCTCTTGCGAAAGAAATTTATTTGTCAATTTTAGCCGCGAATTAATGGATTTTCCCATCCAATAAGCTCTTTATCTCAATTTTAGGATAGAATCTGCAGTTGCCTCAGTTTTAGCTGTAGATAACAGCACATTAGCGCTTTTAATTCCATGTTTTTCTCTAGTTTTGCCACAAATTAGGCATTTTCTCGAATTGATCCGCGAATTAGCGTCAGTCTTCATTTCAGCATCTAATACGCCAACATTGAAGCAATTCTCGATTAAGGAACAATGTATCCTTGAATTTGCGTTTTTCTAAATTTTAGCAGCACATTCAACACTTCTCTCTAGTTTATCCGCGAATTAGCGCAATTTTTACAATTTTAACATCGTATAAGCACTATGTCTTAATTTTACGCGTGAATTATAGTGATTTTTTCACTTTTATCCATATGAATTAGTCCTTTTTTCATAATTTCAGCCTTTATATTGCCTCGAGAAACCACGAATTTGTGTATTTTCAATATTTGTTTGCAGCTATTTCTCAATTTTATGGCCACGAATGGGCGTTTTTCTTCAATTATCGCCGCAAATTAGTATTTTTCTCAATTTTTAGCCACGAATTAATAGTTTTTACTCATTTTTTTCTGCGAATATGTGCTTTTTCGCTATTTTTTATTTTTCGCCTATATAAACATGACGTTAACGTATTTTCTCTGTTTTCTCCGCGAAGTTTCCTTCAACTATTTCGAATCAATGGTGTATAAGTATTTCCTAATTGTAGTGACGAACGCCGAGATGCCATCTTCTCCTTGAGGTAGGTATTTTGTTTAACGTGATCATATTCAAAGTTATAGTGCCAAAAGCTGTTTTTACTTTTTATGCTCGGTGAAAATATGGCTCAATTTAAATTTATAAACTTTTGCTGTGATATCTCAGCGAAAAAGCGCGGATTTTACATGTAAAAATTTCGTTCCTTACAACACAATTCTAATTTGACTTGAAATTCACTTTGAGTTGGAGGAATTTCTATGAGCAGCTTTGTGTGAGACGTTTGGACGTATGTAATACCTGTTGAGCCTTGAGCAAAAATTGACTGAAAAAGTGGTGACGTCTCATCACTCAGTTTCTAAACCTATCTCAGCACGTCATTATTAAGAATCTTAGTAATCATTGAAGAACATTGATTGTTTTGTTTGGAATCTTCCTACGGAAACGTCTCAAATTTTTACCAATTAAAATAACAAATAAACATGAATGGGGAAAAAAGGCTGGAATGACTAGCTGTTTCATATTGTCATCCGGCAGAGCGCTCTTTGGTCGTTTGAGTCAAATATTGGCCATTTTTACTAAAACCGCCAAGGAATTGATTGGGTCATTTTTCCCCGGTCAAATGCCTCCACGTAAGCAACTACCGGCACTTAAAATGGGACGAATTGCCTTTTCGTTGGTTTAAGGACGATTATTCTCAACTGCAGAGATGCCTAACGAGGCCGCAGTTTTCTGTTCTTACATTTAGAGAAAGCCTACTGGCAATTCCTTAGGAACGTTACTATAGGTCATTACAGGGCTAAAATTGAAAAAAAAAAACACCAATTCGTAGTATCCAGGGGCAAAACGTTAGCGTACGCTAACCGCCAGTTGCTGAATAGCTCCTCAGGCGGCGAAAATAAAGAACGAAAGGTAAAGTGCTGTTCCACGGCTAACATTGACAAATATAGGCGTTGATTCACTGTAAAAATGAGGGAGAAAATACGCTTCGAAAAAACCACGATTTGCAGCTAAAACGGGAAGGGGAGGGGGCACTGTAGAGCGGGCTAAACAGAATAAAAAGCGCCAATTTGCGCCTGTAGTAAAAGAGCTGATTTACGGATCAAATGGAGAAAAAGTGCTCATTCAGCTAAAATTGAGACAATGAGACGAAGCAATCGATGGTGTAATGGATACAATGCTCGTTTCGCAACCTAGTGGGCCCGGGTTCGAATCCAGTCATTGCCCATTAATACTATAAGGCTGCGGCGAGCGTGTCACAACACGGTACACTCGGTGTCGTGTGGGCGTTCCCGGCGGTGCACGTATGACAAACCGCGCAACGACCGAAACTTTTGCCTGCGTAGAAGGTTTGACGTGCTCAGCTGATGGATGGATGTCATTTTCAGGGGATGGTGTTAGGGCTTAGACGCCAGCGAGGTCGGCAAGCCCGAGTCCGCACCCTAAAAAAAAATGGGAGGAATTTTCAAATTTTGATGAAAGATTTGAATAAAAATTGATCTGAAGCAAGCCTATCTCGTATTTCTAGAAGAAATTAGCCGTCCTATAGGTGTTCCGGTAATATACTGAATATCAATTCAAACAAATTCCGTTTGGAATCACTAACGCTCCGGGTTTGTTCCAGCGATTGACACCTTGATAAAGGCTGAATTACGCACTTTTGTCAAAAGCACTCATTACTGATTAGCGATTGAGATCGAGAAAAAACCCTAGTACACAATAACTGAAATCGAGAAAAAGCGATACTCAGCATTTTTAGGATAAAGCGCTGAAACACGGGTAAAATAGAGAAAAGCGCCGATTTGCGGCTCAAATGGATAACAACTGATCATTCGCAGCTAAATATGAGATTAAGGGCTAACGTGGCATGATAAGATCTCCACGTTCAACGGGAAAATTACTGACGTATTGGACCGTCATGTCCCTTTTAAAGCTTTTCGTTCTGGTGCCGGAGGGAGATGGACTGCTTGGATAGACGAGATCAGGGCAGCAATTATGAGGTGATTTCGGTGGTACCGGGGACTGCAGGATTGGTACGTCTATCAAGCGGTGAGAAACCGTGTTGTCACATTTGGTCAGGTGAGTCAAGCGTGATTTCTTTCATGGCCGAGGAATCTGACCAGTTTAAGGTTTGGCGGAAGTTGAAATCGCTTTGAATAGGTCAACATCAAAATCCAACCGCAGAGCGACCCTGCTCCATCGACTCCCTTTGTTCCCATTTTTCCTCCATCAGTACTGATTTGCCTGCCACTATTGATTCAATCCCAGAAGTTCTGTTTGAGGATGACCGTTTCTTCTTCAGTGACGTCTCGGAGTCTGATATTGCGGTGGCCTTGGCTAGCTCGAAGTCAGATTCGTTGGGCATTGACTATCTCGGTCTTAGGGACACTAAAAGCTGTTTCTCCTCCGCGTCTGCTCTGCTGGTGGAGATAATCAACCTTTCCGTTCAATCAGCAACTTTTCCGAGTCTATGGAAGACGGCCTTGGTTTCCCTCCTCATCGCAAAGGCGCTGAGACCTGCTGGCCCCTCGGATTTTCGGCCGATATCTATTTTAAGCTGCGTTTCCAAGCTGCTCGAGAGAATTGTTTTCAGGCAAGCGACTGAGTTGTTGGAGGGCAAGGGATCTTTCGACCATCTCCAATCGGGCTTCAGACGAGGCTTCAATACCCAGACTGCTGTCTTGAAGGTAACCAATGATGTTTCGCGGGCGATGGATGGTGGGGAGGTGACGGCGGTGATCCTGTTAGATTTTAGCAAAGCCTTCGATCAGGTTGACCATTCCACTTTGCTTAGGAAGATGGCGGATTTGGGCTTTTCCAGGAGTGTGATCGCCTGGTTCCAGTCATATCTATCTGAAAGAAGCAAGATGGTTGTTTGTCCGCTCACGCGCTCTCGTTCGAGGTGCTCTTGAGTTACCTGCGGCGTGCCTCAAGGTTCTGTTCTTGCCCCTCTTTTTTTTTTTTTTTGTATATACCTCTACGACCTGGCCCGGTGCCTTAGGAATTGTCGCTGTCATCTGTTTGCTAATGATGTGAAATTGTATTTCTCATTCTCTCCCGTCGACTTCAACCAGTCTGTTGACCTAATTGAGGAGGACATCCGATCTATTGTGGACTGGGCTCACTGGCAGCTAAAATCCATAAAAAAGCGATACCAAGAATTTTGAGAATAAAATGGAGAAACCCCACTATTTCACATATACCACTGAGAAAACAGAAAATGCGCTCATTCACAGCTAAAATTGATGTAAAACCGCTGATTGGCGGCTAAAATGAAAGAAAAAGCGCTAATTCACGGCTGAAATAGAGGAGAAACGATAATTCTAGCCAAACTGAAGAAAAACCAATAAAAAACAGCAAAAATGGGGAAAAATTAATCAAAATTGAGAAAATGCACCAATTCGAAGTAAAATTGAGGAAAATGTGCTGATTGACGTCCAATATTTATTAAAAAGGGTTGATTTGCGGCTAAAATGGAGAAAAAGCTAAAGTTGAGCTAAAGTTGAGAAAAAGCACACACTGGCGGCTAAAATCGAGAAAAAAACGCTAATTCACAACTAAAATCAAGTAAAAGCGGTAATTCGCAGCTAAAATGGAGAAAAAGCGTTACTTAGCATTTCGAGGATAGAATGAAGAAAGAACTCTGGGTAACTAACAGAAATAATTGCCAAATTTGCTCTCGTTCGCGTCTAAAATTGAGATAAAAGCGATGACAGGTGGCTGAAATGAAGGATAAAAGTGCCAATCCACACCTAAATTTGAGAAAATGCACGAATTCAAGGCTAGCTGATTTGCAGCCAAAATAGAGAAAGAGTGCCGCCGATTTGCGGTTCAAGTGGAGAAAAGTGCTAAAATCGAGGCAAGGCGCTCATTCATCAGCTAAAATCGACAAAAAGCACTTACTCGACTAAAATTGAGAAAAATCAATATTAAGAATTTTATTTCGAGGGTAAAATGGAGAAAAACATTAATTCACAGCTAAAAACCGCTGAATCGTGGCTTAACTTGAGAAAAAGCGCCGATTTTATGAGCTTAAATGTATGGACTTGCGGATCAAATTGAAAAGCACTCATTTGCCGCTAAAATGGAGAAAAAGCGCTAAAATTAGAGGCTGAAATGGAGAAAACTTGCTCATTCACGACTAAAATTGAGATAAATCGTTAGGTAATTTAGGCCTGAAATTTAGAAAAACTATATTTAATAGCTAGAATTTGGAAAAAGTGCTAATTCACGACTGAAATTGATCAGAGGGGGTAATTCGTGGCTCAAATTGAGGAAATTGTTACTTATAGCGGCTAAAAATGTCTAAATTTGGAGGGGGAAGCACTAATTAGCGGCTAAACAGGATAAAAAGGCGACCAAAATTCAGTAAAAGTGTTAATTTGCGACTGAAATTGAAAAAAGAAAAAGCGCTCATTGTCGAGCGTGAAAAGGCGCTGATTCGTGGCTAAAGTTGAGAAAAAGTGCTCAATTCGCAGCTGGATTGTCCCGCGGGTCTAGCACTGCTGAGATTTGGACACGACGAGCCCAAAAATCTGCGCGTTCAAGCCCCTCCACGCTCAAATCGAAACAATTTGTCAAAAAATCGCCCTGTTAACACTTGGCCAATTTCTGGCATATCAACATTTAAAAATTAACAAAAACGCGTATTTTAAGGTTTCTCGACACTAATAATCTGAAAATCACATTGGATTTTTGGTCATACGAGCCGTTGAAGGGGTTGGCACTGTGATGTCACTGTTTTTGGCCACTTATATTGCACTCGTTTTCATATTATGAAGCCGCACGAATTTTTTCGCTAACAGCGTTTACACAATCTACAAGCCTGAATCACAGCAAAGCTCCTAACTCCCAGCGAAGCTCCAAATCACAGTCAAGCCCCCACCGGAATGATCCAAACCAAAGCACGAACCACAAAGAAATCCTAACCACAGCAGTGCTTTAAACGCCGGTACATAGCTCCACCGCAAAGAACGTTCAACCATAGCAAAGCTCTAACCAAACCACTGTGTTGGGGTTTTTCAACATAGGGAATCCGAACATTGACACGAATTTTCAATCAGAATAACCAATGAAAGGGTTCTTACTGTAATACACGCGATCGAAATTAGCCTGCGTCCGAAGTGAAATATCCAGTACCTAACGAGGGGAAAATCCCTAATTTCTGGTTGGTTGTAAGCCAGCTCCGAAAAAATGAGTTTTCAAGGAGTGAAATCCGCCTAATATGGGACTTTCCAGAGACCGATCCGCGAAATTGACTTTTGAAAGAACCAAACCTATACAAACATCGCTTTTATATGAACACGAAGGAGGTAAAATCACGAAATTTAGTTTCTCCCCCGCTCCCTACACCCCTCAACGGTACTACCGCCACTGGGCCACTTTGGGCTGCGTGGAATCGGCTGTCTTTCTTCCTTCATCTATTATAGTCTACGAATGGTGAGGATCTCGCTATTTCTACTACTTTCAGGCGGTAGTGCTCAATTCGGGACCAGTTGATGAAAAAACTGCCGTTCGGGGGAGGGGGAGGACTGAAAAAAACGAGGAAAACTAGAAATTAATGCTTCAAAATTTCACTTTTGCCCTGTAACAGTTTGAATTTCCTTTGGGATCTGTTTTAGAGGGGAATGCTACCGTTTCACACTCTCTCTCTTTTAACTACATGGTAAGGGACGGAATCAACTTTGCCTCTGCGTGTATGTATGAAGTTTCTGGCTTCTACATTGTTTTGTACGTTACTCATAGTTGCATCTAAGGGCCGTTAGGTGCCATCCGTATACTTCAGTTTTCGAATACGAGCTCCCTTCTCCCTCGCACCCATTAATTCTTGACTTTGTGCCTCGCTTTTCTACTCCTCCCTTTTCATAACTATATAGAAGTACGACTACCTTCCTCAACATCTCTATACGTATTGTAGAGGAAAAAGGAGGGTATGATGAAGTTTTTCCGCTTAGAAGTGGCGGGACGCGGGGTTCATCGCGCGGGAAACACCCCCCCCCCCTTCTGACTGTGTCTGTGAACTGGGTTGTTGCCAGAGGGAGGGCGCAATGAGAAAAACCCCATGGTGGCCGCGCGGGGGTGGACGCCCCCCACCGCGCCACCGTCTCTTCAATCCTACTCACAACCTTAGAACCGACAAACCCAACACCCCCTTCTCATCATACTCCTCCTTGTGAGTTTGAAAATGCGGAGGCGTGCTTCACTTTGAAAAGGTACACGGTTCTGCGTGCTTCGGGGGTGGTCTCGCGAAAGCTTGAAAAGTACTCGTGGATGGTGGTGGCTCGTAGCGTAATATTATCGTTTGTATACTTTTGAAAGTCTTGTTTCTATAATCTTTTGGGGGAAATGTTGTTATAACTGTGACTTTCTTGTACTAGTGAGCATTATATCTTTTGGATTTTTTCTCTTTGAATTTCAAGCGCATTCGTGACAAAATTCATTGTACAGAAGGTAAGCCCATTTTGAAAATTCTTTGCAGTACTTAGTGTGTACCTGACCTTATTATTTCTTCGGTAGGCACAAAATTATTTTTCAAGGAAAAATGTCTATTTATATGCGGAAATATTTCCCTATTTTTTCTTTTTCAATATCCATAACAAAGGGGTGAACGGTTGAGGGGTGGCTGGGTGTGAGGGGATCCTAAGTCAACTGTTTCTTAGGCGAAATTGGGAAAGACCTTTCAAACTCCTGTTGAACAATGGGTATAGTTTGGTGAATAAGCGAACGATGATGGGGGGGGGGGTATTTTGATTAGCTTGCCGGTTTGGCGTAGCGTAGGCGACGATGAATCTTGGTTGAGAAGTTGTGGAAGGTGGAGAGGGGGAGGCAAGAGTAAGGGACCAAAAGGTTTAAATTCGGTCATTTATAATCCAACTCGTCTTATCGAAAACTGAAGTCAACTAAACCAGTAGTGTATATACCTTTATACCTCTCGTTTCGATCTCACAAAAGTGGCTTATCCCTGCACAATTCAGTGAAAACCTTCGGGTTATTTCGAAACTGGTGGGAGGGGAGGGGGCGATGGCAATGAACGATCAAGAGACCGCCAAATGGGTTCCAGTGGAAAAGAAGGGGTTATTGCCTGGGGAGGGGAGACCCCGGAGTGGAAAAGGCTAAAGGATATCAGGTGAGTTACCACCGGTAAGATACACCGCGGAATTTCATATTTTAAGCCATTAGTGTTTTGGGGTGGTAGATTGAAAGGTATTTAATTTGTAGAGACTTTCCTAGAGAATGACAAGACTTCGCGATATTTCAAAAAGAGCAAGAATGGGACAGAAAATGATTTAAACATTAGCGGGTACGCATGAAATAATGAAGGCAGAGTTTCAAAAATTCACCCCCTCCCACTATTTAGGACCTTCTGCCTATGTTTACTAATCATTTGGAAGAGCGCCTTAGAAAACGAAAAACAAAAACTTTTTCAGAATTCCCGCCAAGCCGATAATGCTGCTATAATTAGCTGTCGTCTAACTGTTCCTTGCTTCTTTGCTCTTTTAGTGGCAAGGATTCGGATCTGGGATTGTCCAAATGATCGATTGAACTAATCTGGACGAAAATCCCACGAATGTAGGTGGGTTTTCAAAAAAAGAAAAATAATTTTAAGATTACAGTTCGTCACGAAATTCAATACGTTGACATTCTTTGAAGATGACTGTAAATAATAAATGCGTACATCCTTTTTTCGCCTCACAATCTTGCACATACGTCAATGCTTTGTATTCGTGAAACCAGAGATTCACTTTTTAGCCTTTTTCATGAGCCAAAAGCTTCGCGAAAAATCCTAAAGCTTCAATTTTGAAGACGAACGTCTGTTCGTAAATTCAAACTAAGCATTTTTTTGAATTAATTATTTTTTTATTTTATTTTATTTTTTTTTAATTGGCATTGGTGTTGGAAACCATACAGCCACTGGTGTAAATCATTTAGGTAGGTGTCAATACGAGGTCATTTAGATTACGCAGCGAACAGACTTCAGAAATTGGTACACATCGAGATAAACGTCGGAATTATTAGAGGTGAGGATACAAGTGTAGTTAAAAGGGTTCGAGAGTTTATTTTGAAGTTTTTTCAATAGGAGCTCCCTTTGATTTGCGAATAAGCTGCAGGACATAACAATGTGCTCCAAAGTTCCATCTACATTGCATGTCGGACATAAGGCAGATTGCGCTGCTCCAATTTTGAACAAAAAACTTTGGCAAACGCCGTGATTCAGTCTTAATCTACAAACAGTTCGAATAAAGTCTTTGCAATCATTTTTGCCCTTGAACCATGTACTAGATGATACAGAAGGAACGTAACTTTTATAAAATTGTCCAGTCGGTGTGGAAGAATATTTAAGATTCCACTCTTGCAAGTGATAGTTAGAAATGCTCGAGTACAAGTCAAAGTAGGATAATCTAATATCTACACTGTGGCATAAGTCCTCCACCATGGGGCTCCTCGCCAGGCGGTCTGCTATTTCGTTTCCTAGAATTTCGGAGTGCGACGGGATCCACATGAGGGACACACGTTTATTCATTCTACCTAGTTCAGCAGATATTTGTAATATGTCAACAATAGTGTAGGTCAGTTTTGCCTCGATTTTATAATTTTTTATGGAATCAACCGCACTTTTGCTGTCTGTCATGATCAAAAGATTGTCGTGTTGAATGCTTTGGAAATACTTGATCGCCTCGAAAATGGCGTATAGCTCGGCCGTGTAAATGGACATTTTGTTTTCAAGATTGAAGCGTTTACCAATGCCACGCAGTGGGTCATAAAATGCACTGCCTACATGATAGCTAGTTTTTGATCCATCAGTGTAAATAACATAATAATTTTGAAATTTAGTGTGTAATAGATTTTGAAGAGATGCATTCATTCCTGAAGTGAAGGACTCAGTTTTAGTGAAATAAAATACAGGGATTAGCAGATTTCGTAGTACGGCTGTGTACGATTCCTCACTCATAGAAAACAAAGGGATTTTAATAAGAGGGTTTACCTGACTTGAGATTCTGTGTGTTCGCAGGAAACTTTCTGTCAGTAAGGGGGACGATTTTCTGGACCAGAAATTAGAGGTTAGATTAAGCGTGTTGAGGTGAGATATCTTAGCAAAGCATAGAGGATATAAGGCCTTTATCTTTAGTAGAAGCTTATCTGCCGTCATATCCCTACGTATGCTCAGCGGGTATTCACCCACTTCATTCAGCAGAGCATCCGTTGGTGTTGTTTTCAGCAGTCCGAAACACAACTTCAAGGATTTGTGTTGGACAACGTCCAGCTTACGAAGATGGGTTTGCGCAGCTTGACCATAAAACACACACCCGTAGTCAAAAAGGGATCTGATAGTAACACGGTAAAAAGTGAGGGCGATATGAGGATCGGCCCCCCAACGCGTGTGGCAAACAAGTCGTAAAATATTAAGATATTTGTCCGATTTTTTCAGTATGTAGTTTATATGATGGGACCAATTTAATTTTCTATCCAGGTAAATACCCAGGAATTTAGCGACATTTTTTACAGGATAACTTTCGCCGCCCATGCTCAAGCTATCTGGGATAGGCAAATTCCTCATTCTGGAGAATGGACAAATCACAGATTTCGTGGGTGAAATACTTAGTCCAAGGTCGGCTAAATATGCCTTTATATTATGAAGACCTTCACAAAGAGCATCAACTGCTGAGTCAATATTGCCGCTCGTCGTATAGAGACAGATGTCATCGGCGTACTGCAGTATTTTAACATTTTTAGGGAGTACGGATTCAATATCATAAACGTAGATGGCATATAAAATAGGGCTTAGTATATCTCCCTGGGATAGGCCATCCCTCACCATGCGTGGTTCCATCAGAACGCCATTCACTAGCAGTTCGGCTCGCCTTTCTTCGAAGATAGATATTATTAGACGAATGAACCTATTAGGAAAGCCTATATACCCCATTTTTGAGCGCAGGACAGAGAGCCTAACATTATCAAATGCACCGGACACATCGAGAAAGAGGGCCTGTAAAACCAGTCTGGATGTCTGTGACGAGATGTGCGACACTATCCAAACAGCCACGACCTTTCCTAAAACCAAATTGACTTGGAGGTAGGACATTATTGTGTTCCACCCAGTACTCTAATCGGTTTTTCAGAATCCTTTCAAATGTTTTTAATAGGCACGAGGCCAGAGAGATGGGGCGATAGGAATCACAACTATTGGGAGGCTTGCCGGGTTTCAATATCGGCATAATGCAATGACGTTTCCAGTCCTGAGGTACCTGCGAGTTGCTAAGAATTGAATTATAAATGGACAAAAGACGGTGTTTATACAAGTTAGGGAGGTTGTTAATAATAGGGTAGTCAATGCGGTCCAGACCGGGAGAAGTGTTAACTGATTTTTTGAGCACAGATTCAAGCTCTGTAATGGTGATTTCCTCAGTCAGTATGCTTTGAATGCTATATTCATCTGGGGTTTGTGGTAGAGGAGGTAAGAAAACTGAATCTGGGGCTAGTTTCCCGAGAAAGTCAGAGATCCACTTATCAGACAAGGTATGTTGCCCTTGAGTAGTCCCACAGCTATTGTTTAGTTTTTTGATTTGTCGCCACACTTCTGACATGGGGGTGTTACAACTGAGCTTATCGCAGAAACCCTTCCACGAAGATTTTTCCGCGGCTATGAAGACCTTTTTCGCCTTGGCACTTATCTTTTTATACTCAAAAAAGTTAATCATAGTCGGCTGACGTTTGAAGTTTTGAAAGGCCTCCCTTCTCCGCTCCCTGACCTCCGTGCACGCAGTATTCCACCAAACTGCGGAGGTGAGCTTCACGGCGTTCGCTCTACGTAAAGGAATACATTGCTCACACGCTGCGTTTACGTCCAAGACAAATTTCTCATATGATGTGCTACCGTTGTTGTCAGTGTATGAACTGTCTAGCGTGGTTCTATAAACGTCCCAATCGGCTTTCTTCGATTGCCACTTTCTTAATGAAGACTTAATAGACGTGTAAATCCCTTTATTTCTCAATTGAATCATTATGGGGAAGTGATCAGAGCCCATAGGTTCGTCCGTCACCCACCAATTCAAAGACGACGCGAGTATCGGAGAGCAAAACGTTAGATCAAGGACTGAATACATCGATTGACTGGAAGAGCTAAAATGAGTGGGTAGCCCTGTGTTTAGAAATATCAAACCCGTCGCATCAACTGCATCTAGCAGTTGCACACCTTTGGACTGAGTGAATACGTCCCCGAAGGCCGCATGATGACAGTTAAAGTCACCCATAACAATACACGGGTTAGTTACACTAGAAAAGAGACGTTCCCATTGGGTGTTTTTAATATTGTTAGCCGGGCCGTTGTAAACCGAAATGACGTCCACATTACTATTGTCAGAGAGTCGCACCGTCACTCCTATTGACATGATGCCCGCAATATTGGGCAAATCCATTGTAACATAGTTGATCCCATCCTTAAGCAAGATGGAAACACCAGCCCTGCCATCGGATCGGTCTTTTCGTACAATCTGATATCCACTCACAAGATAAGAGCGGTTTGGGTGAAACCAGGTTTCGGATATGGCTGCAATGCTAATATCTAAACGTTTAAGAAAGGCTTCTGTCTCGAGTAGCTTAGCCGCAAGCGAGCGCGCATTCCACTGAAGTAGATTGAAATTATGACTTGGATGACGCATTAAAAAATAAAAATAAAAATAAATAAATAGAAATACACTCGACTATCACCACCGCCCCCCTCATGAGAGAACACAGTGTGGATAAGTCTTTCCCCCTAACCACTATGGCTCCGTCATCCGCAAAAAATTGCGCATAATAGCCCTTCTCCTCTAATTTCCTTATAAGACTATCTACCACAAGTATCCAGAGAAGAGGCGAGAGACTTGAGCCCTGGGGCACCCCCCTACTGGCTCGTTTTTCCACCCTATCGCCGCCCACCTTAGCGACCACCCACCTATAACTCAGCGAGTAGTCTATCCATTGAATCAGCCTCGTCTCCACCCCAAAGTGCTCTAGAGTTGCCACAATACACTCCCTATGTACCCTATTAAAAGCCCCTTCAATATCCAAAAAAAGAGCCAACGCGTACTCTTTCTGGGCCACCGACCCCTCCACCCTCCCCAGTAAGTCGTGGAGGGCCGAGTCGGTCGACTTCCCCGCCGTGTACGCATGCTGGTTCTGGTGGATCACTCCCCCAGTAGCCAATGATTCCCTCATGTATAATTCAATTATCCTTTCCATCAGTCTTAAAAGTACACTGCTTACACTAATGGGCCTAAAATCCTCCGCTTTGGCATGCTTCCCGCCACCTTTAGGAATAAAAACAACTCTCACCTGTTTCCAGGCCGTGGGTACTTTCCTGGCTGCCAGGCACCTGACGAAGAGTCGTCTTAGTCTCTCCTGAAGCCTCCCCCCGGCATGCTGGATGGCACACGGGTGTATTCCGTCCAATCCTGCTGCCTTGTAGGGTCCCATGGAGCTGAGTGCTCAGTTGAATCGCTCCCTTGAGATCACCACGTCGCATCTATTGCACTCCTCTTCGTCCTCTGTTCCGCCCCTCAGTGGCACGACCTCCTCGCTCCTGCACCCTGGAAAGTGAGTATTTAGCAAGTGTGTCGCGATACCTAATCCATCAACCACCGAACCACCCACCGTCCGGAAGCGTTAGTGATCCTACATTACCATTCGGTTCTGACCGTACGATACGAACGAGTCTCGCCGCCTCCTCCTGTTTCCTCAATTCCTTCGCAATAGGTCCTCCATGTATCTTTCTTAGCGCGGCAAATTTCCTGTCTTGTATGCTTTCCTAGCCGCGCGGTAGGCCTCCCAGTCCTCGTCGTTCCCTGTTGCCTTTGCGGTTTCCGCAGCCGCTCTGGTCGCCCTTTGAGCAAGCCGGAGCCCCAGGCCCCACCAGGGGATTTTTTGGGCTTCCTCCTTCGCTCTGGGCAGGCCACCTGAAAACGCTTCTGTTAGTATTTTCCCTTACCTCTCTTTCCTCTTCGTCAATGGATAAACCCCCCGGTCTCCACCATTCTTCCTACCTCCCGCTCGAATCTATCCCAGTCTGTTTGTCTGGGGTTTCGTTCGGGTTCCGCTTTGTCTCCTTCGGCTCCTACTGTGAACATAATAGGTCGGTGGTCCGACGTTATCACCCCCTCTTGCACCCTCCAGTTATACTAATTAGCCTACCCATACTCCCCCAGGCTCAGGGTCACGTCAATGACCTCTTGCCTGTTCCTAACTACAAAGGTGGGCTCATCCCCCCTATTCTCCACAAAAAGACCTATTCTTACCAAATCCTCCATTAGCTGCTCCCGGGTCGGGGGATAAGGCCGATAGTCGCGAACGTACACAGTTTCCTCCTTGTCGAATTTCACCATCCGACCTTTTTTGTTTCCTGAACTATCAACTGTCTTTTCATTCGTGATGTCCAGCCTAGTTCTCAGTTCTCTTCCGAACATTAACTTGGCTGGCGATTCTTCAGTCGTGCAATGAATAAACATCGTGACATAGCCGTATCTTGAAGAATTTTCTTCATCCCGTTCTTGAAACTCTTGACGCTAGCCTCTGCCGCACCATTACTTGACGGATAGTGTTTGGCTCACAAAAGTTCGCGAACTGTGATGACGAAAACTGTGGACCGTTGTCTGAAACTAGAACTTTAGGGAGTCCGTATCTGGAAAACACATCTCTTAATTTATTTAAAGTAGCCATCGTGTCGGTGTTCCTATTCATGTTGTAAAAGTCCACCCATTTACTAAACGCATCAGTGATACCAAGCCTGCATAACAAGCCACACGAAACGGTCAGAGATGAAACGAGAAGTGGATCGTTTTCCAGGGTGCGATATTGCGTGAAAATGTTCGAAGATTGTGTACTGCAATGATTCAGGAACGTAGGGGCGAATACGGTCCGTCGAGGTGTCACAAATGAGCTTGACGTTCTCGATTTCGAGGTGTCGCAGCTGAAGACTGTGAGATGAGGGTTCAGTGAACAGTTTTTGTAGCTGAGCGTCGGTTGCTTGGGCGGCGGCGATATCAGAGGGAGAAATTTCTCGTTTGATGATCGCTTCGATTCGCGAAAGAGCATCAGCAGGACTATTCTCTGGGCCTTTCACGAATTGAACATCAGTCGAGAACTGGCTGATGTCGCAATTGTCTGGGTGACAATTTGTTCGAAGATTTCGTGAATGCGTGGATGAGAGGTCGATGGTCCGTGAAGATGGTAAAGACGCGGCCTTCTAACATGAACGAGAAATGGCGAATTGTGGCATGTACGGCCGAGAAGTTCGCGGTCGTAAGTCGAGTACTTCTGCTCAGCAGGGGAGAGCTTTCGAGAAAAGAATGCGAGAGGCCAGAAGTTGCCATCTTGAAGTTGGTGAAGAGCTCTGCCGAGGGCCACGCTGGAGGCATCGGTCATGATCGACAGGCAGGATCGGGGAAATGCTAGTGTGATGTCCGATTGCAGGATAGATTTGCACTGTTCGAATGCTGAAGACATCTCAGTGGTCCACGAAATAGGTGTGGGATCGGACTTTTTGGACTGAAGGTGTAGGGGGGCTTGGATGCTTGCCATGCGAGGATGGAAACGGTGGTAAAAATTGAGCAACACGAGGAAACGTTTCAATTCGTTCACAGTTTTGGGCTTTGGATATGAAGAGATGGCAGAAATTTTGTCGGGAAGAGGAGAAATTCCTGTTGACGAAATGGAGCAACCAAGGAAATCAACTTGAGGCTTTGCGAAACAGCACTTACTGACGTTAATGGTTAGAGTCGAGAAAAGAGGTTCTCGAGGTGCGAGAGATGATTATACATGTCTTTGGAAAATACTAAAATGTCGTCGATATAGACCGAAACGAAAGGAAGGTCTCGTGTGATGTTGTCCATCAACCGTTGGAAAGTCTGGCTTGCGTTTCGAGTCCCGAATGGCATTTTCAAAAATTCGAATAAGCCGAAGGGGGTGGCTACGGCTGTCTTGGGTACGTCATCGGGATGGACTGGTACCTGAAGGTAAGCTTTTTCGAGGTCGATGGTGGAGAAAATGTTGCAGCTGTGGACAGTTGAAACGCAATCATGAATGTTAGTGATTGGGTAGCGATCAGCGACGGTTTGGGCATTGAGGCGGCAGTAGTCCCAAGAAATCGACGTGCGCCCTTTCAAACGGATACTGAACTTTATACCAAGGCTTCGGCACCGATTTTTCGAGTTGATCCCTGAGCCCCATGCAAATTGGACAACTTCGAACGAAGCGCTCGATATCTTGATCGAGAGAAGTCCACCAAAAGTTGGACCTAGCCTTGTTTTTCATCTTGACCATGCCTTGATGAGCAATGTGAAGCTCCTTCAACAACTTCTCACGGAATACTCTTGGCATCAAAACGCGGTATCCCTACGTCAGTACTCCCTTTTCAATATTCAGCTCATCTCTTCTTCTTAAATACGGCTGCACCGACTTTTCAACTTCATCTGGTCAGCCGTCCCTTACACACAGAAAAACTTTACTCAACTCTCCGCGTTTCATTTCATTTCATTTAATTTTTTATTTTATGAACACCACAGTGGTAACATAATCGTCATGAAACATTTTTGAAGTAACGTAATAGGTTTTCGGTGACTAGCTATTTACCTGGTTCAACAGTCTAAAATTGTTATCACATTTTAAATCACACGCCAAAAAGGCCTCGATCGAGAAGAACGGGTTGCCCAGTAAATATCTTTTAAGATTTTTCTTATACTTTTTAAAGTCCAATTTGCTAAAATCTAACGGTAATTTATTGAAAAGCCTAGCGCCGTAACAATTGACAGTTGCTTTTCGTCTTTTCAATTCGACGTCTAGGGACGATTAATTTATCACAATTTCGGGTCTTATTACTATTAATCTTAAAGTGTTTCTGTCGGTAACTTTTGTCATGGAGGTGTAACAGCGACATATAAATATATATACAAGGTAGGGTCATTATTTTTAAAGCTACAAAATCAAGACGGCAGTCCTCCCTAAAGGCTTTCGAAACTATATTTCGTAAAATCTTGCGCTGGAAGCCAAATATTCTCTTTGAATGGGAACAATGCCCCCAGCCAAGAATCCCGTAGGAAATCAAAGAATGGAATAGGGCAAAGTATGCGGTTACGAGGACTGGCACTGAAACGAGCTTCTTCAATGATCGGAAAAGAAAAATCAGTTTGCTAAGCTTCTTCTGCTAATTTATTACAGTGTGGTTCCCAAAGTCAGTTGCTCATCCAAAATTAATCTCAGAAATTTGACAGAGGGCGCAAATTTCCGAGTATCGCGGGAAATCGGAACATCTCGCAACGTAAATGTTACCGAGCAAGTCTTATTTTTATTCAACAAAAGTGAATTATTCCTGAACCAGACCTCAGCCACATCCAGCGCCTCAACAGCCCTCTGAGAAACCTCCGAGTAATTGTCGCCCTTTATCAGAAGAGTTGTGTCTCTTCGACAAGGCATGGATGACGGAAAGTCATTAATAACAATGAGAAAAAGGAGAGACCCCAGGATAGAGCCCTGAGGCACGCAGTGTTTGACACTCAACGGCTCTGAGATGTCATTTCCAATTTTAACTGCTTGGAAACGGTCGCTCAAGTAGGACTTGACGAGTTCTATTGCCTCACTCGTGAAGTTATATTTCTTCAGCTTGGATATTAGCTTAATATGCGGAACGCAATCAAATGCTTTTTTAAGATCAACAAATATACCTGTCAAGAATTCGATATGTTCATAAGCTTCTAAAATATTCACGACGAGATCCAAAATAGCGTTTGAGCTGCTCTTTCCAGTACGAAAGCCGTATTGCTGACAACAAAATAAATTATTACTCTCGAGGTACTCCATTATTCTATTCTTCATTAGTTTCCCTAAGACTTTAGAAAACACCGGAAGGATGCTGATAGGACTGCTGTAGTTCGCTGGATCCGAAGTATCGCCATCCTTGTGGATCACTGAGACAACTGCAATTTTTAAAGCACTTGGGAAATGACCAGTCTCGAAACTCTCATTTATTAACGAGGTCAAAGGAGTGATTACATAATCCAAAATACCGACCAACACGGGGACGCTCAAACCGTACCAGTCCGCCACCTTACTAATCCTTAGGGACAAAACACACTTTTGTATCTCCAACGCATTTGTCGGGGAAAATTTAAAGCTTGAAGCAAGCCCAGTACCTCCTGAAATATGTTTCTCCACAAAAGAAACAAAATAATTATTGAAAGTCGTTGCATCCACGGGAATTTTTGGGCGGTAAGCAGAGCCCTTCCTCTCCTCATTCAGTAGAGACCACACGGCTTTAGGTTTATTGAATTAATATTAAATATTAAAATAAAAATAAATATTAAAAGCTTTTTTGAGCTTTTCTTCATTGAAATAGCTTTGAGGATTGCATCCTTGTATTCGTATCTTAGTTGCCTTTTCCTAATAATAATTTGTTCATTAGTCGAAGAACTGTGAACATTACAAAAATGTCTTAAGTTTTCGCCCATTAAGCGCAGCTCATCCGTGTACCAAGAGCTGTTTTTAAAGCTTTTTTGTATCGAAATTAAAGTTATTTCGGACTTGTAGTTTTATAAACAACAGTGACATGGTGCTTTATGTATCGTGAGAAAAAGAAACTGCCACGGAGCGGGAATCGAACCCGGACACCGTCTCTCCGGTACGGCTCTCAGACCACCAAGACACCAAGACACAGAGCTGTTTTTGTTCGAATAACCTTTAATTTTTTGTAGCGGGAAGCAAAATAGGAAGAAATATGTTACAATATTAACCAAAATAGTCCATCTAGAATCTAAGGGATAAAAGAATTATAGGCAAAGCTCCAATCTATTGTTGACAAATAATAACAATGGTAGTTCAAGCTATCTAACTTTGGGACGAAACAAGATCGGGTCACATACTTGCTTTTCAGAGGGCAAGTTACTAAGACAAATTTTCTGTGCCAGATGATTTGACAAACACGGATCTATCTGAGATACTGAACAAGTTATTCCACTAAAGTTCGTGAAAACAACATCCAACTGATTTTCTCCTCTCGTGGCCGAGAAATCTTGTAGACTAAACCCAAAAGATGTAAAGAGATCACCCACAGATTTTGCGTTCTTGTCATTCGGTTTATTGAAATGTACATTTAAATCTCCAGCTATTAATGTATTTCCCTTATACAACAGGCTAAGGCTTTGCTCAACAACTTTTAAAAATATTTCCATTTTACTTTGGGGGGTTCTGTATACAGTTACTACGTTTATTTGACTATCATTTAACGTAGCAGCGGCCATTTCACAATGGTTTTCAACCGACAGACCATTGACGACGATATTTGGAGATGCATTAAGCGTTTGTTTTACCAAGATTGCGACTCCTCCGTGTTCCGATTTTGACCAGGAGTAAGTCGACAAAATCTTGACGTCTGAGATATTTATGAATTCGTAGTAATCCTCTCTCATCCAAGTTTCAGTTGGCAGAAGCAAATTTAAGTGCAAACAACTCAAGTACGATTCTAGCAAAGTAATTTTATTCCTTAACGATCTGATATTATAATGAAGCAGTGTAATCTTGCAATTATTTTCGGTTCCAGGGACCATGTCAAGTATCTTTCTAGCTTTAGATTTTAACTTGCTAGGCGTCTCAGGAGTTGCAAATGGTATTATCTTCGATTTCGAAGAAGGTCAAAGCCCCCATGTTTACATCTCTTGATTGAAATTTCCCCCCTTCCTTTTCCATAAAAAACGCCGAATACGTTAAATGACATTGGGTGGCCAAAAGTCACTTTTCATTATTACATCCTTGTATTCCATATCTACACTTAATTTAAAACTGTCGAACGCGCCTTGTGAAACCAGTTTCTCGCAGAAAGCCTCTTTACAGTTGAGTTTTGCTGCAACACATTTTGAAATTGTTTCCGGGTTCGTTCCCTTTTGTATTCGTCCAACTAAAATCCAGCATCTCCTCGCCGCCGCAGAAAACGAAGGTGTGATCTCCCCCCGTTCCTAAAATGACTCCTGGCCTATTGTGTCTTTCATTTTTGTTTATCACTCGTTGTTTTGGAGAATGACCCTTCTTCCCGCCACGGTCGTTTTCAGCTTCCGCGTTTGATGCCGAATCTTCTTTTTGAGGAAAAGCTTGTTCCACTGACGGATGATTGTTACCCACAGGTGGGAGGGCATCAGCCCGTACAGGTACTTTTATTTTGTTTCCTCCTTTTTTTTGTTGCCACGTATCGAATATCCTCAAATGAGACACTATTTGAAAGTCGCGCTTTGTTGGGCATGCCCTTGGGCCCATTGAACGCCTCCGCAGTTTTCCGTTCACCTGTTTGGAATATTCGCCAGGCAGGGAAACGGGACACATCACGTGATTATCCTTATCCTTATGACGCAAACAGTCCTTTACCTTATCAGGCAAAAGGGTACGTATTTCACGATTATCTTTCTGAAGTTCCTCCAATTTTGACATAATAGTACGATTGCAGTCACTGACCTGTCAAATTTGCTCCACCACAATGTTTAGAATTGAAGCTGCTTCTGTGGAAACACCATTCCCCATTGCCTGGAACTAGGCACAGCACAGACCACAAAACCACTTGAATTTAGACTTCGCGCGAGCGTAAAATTCAAATTCAAGCTCGTCAATAGCGACGCAAACTGTATGGAACAGTTTAGAGCATCCAACTTCACAAATAATTGATTTGTCGGTCGATAAGAACCCCCGTGGAACAGAGAGCACATGTACCGCCGTATGGGTCTGGGTTCAGAGAGTCGACAAAGAGTAACAAAGAGGAACCTTTA
Organism: Corythucha ciliata; assembly: GCA_038030265.1. Classification (NCBI taxonomy): domain Eukaryota; kingdom Metazoa; phylum Arthropoda; class Insecta; order Hemiptera; family Tingidae; genus Corythucha; species Corythucha ciliata. Next base: position 11,358,442 of record CM075937.1, read on the forward strand.
CCCCGTGATGTACATTTATTATTTACAGTCTGACTCACCTTTCCCCAGGCCCGACGGCCTGCGGTAGCGTGTACACGAGCTGGCGCAAGGGCTGGTCGCGAGGCTTCGGCCCCCCCTGCACGAATGTGCGTCCCTGACTCTAAGCTGTCCCCTGACTCTAGCAGTCCACTCGGCTCCGTCCCCCCTGGGTTTTTATACTAAACCCCCGAGGACATGTTTGTAAAACCCTAAGTGTTGTGGATAACAAGCCGTTTCCTCAAGGATTTGTTGACGCTATCGGGGCATTCTCTCCCGCTCGTCCCTGAGCTCGCCGGGTTCATTCACCGAGCGGTGAACAATTTCCCGGACCGAGCTCCTTTTCTCTATCGCTTAACATAACGCCCTTTTTGGGCCGCCAATCGATCCATTGCGCCGAAGGGCTTGAAGACCTCCCGAGCACATGCGTCGCATCATTCGTTCCTGTGCGTGGGCCGACGGACCACTGCCCCCCCATCACACGGAGACCATTTCCCAAATGCCCAGAATCGCCCTGGACCTCCTTCGACGCCCGCCGTTCCTCCAAACCGTCGTGCTAAACATGAAGAGCCGCACCATGCGTGATAACAGACCAACGCCGCTCTCCTGATGTGTAAAGGACCCAGACCAGTGACCCCACCCAAATACCAACCAAACGCCTCCTGGAACAGAAGAAAAAAAAGATCTCTCCTCCCAAAAAGAATTAGAACTTGCAGAACAACAACTACACAACGAACAACCGAACATTTCAAGCTCCTCCCCCTTCTCCAGCAATTCTCACCTAAGAGAAAAGCAAAACTAACAACTAGTAATCAAACCAACTGCGAAATAAGAAAAACTGCCAAGACTTCACGCCGGCTTCCAACCCAGTCGAACCCTGTAGTGCCCGCCAAAAACCACGACAGAAACCCCCCTGGCCCAACTTAAAACTAAAAATTACTCGTGAGAACCTCCTCGTTTCCACCTAGTTCCGTGGAATCCGTCCGCCGTTAAATCCAATAACTCATTATAACACCCTCGTTCTCATCAAGTTCGCGGAATCCGTCCGCCCGGTTAGTCCTGCCGTTGCCCCTATGGCACACGGTCACTTTTTTCCTTAAAACTAAAAGCCAGCGAAATTCGATCGATAGTCCCCAACAAACCCCACCGCCGCTGCCACCAATGTACCGCCGTATGGGTCTGGGTTCAGGGAGTCGACAAAGAGTAACAAAGAGGTTCCTTTACCCCGTGATGTACATTTATTATTTACAGTCTGACTCACCTTTCCCCAGGCCCGACGGCGCGAGGGCTGGTCGCGAGGCTTCGGCCCCCCCTGCACGAATGTGCGTCACTGACTCTAAGCTGTCTCCCGACTCTAGCAGTCCACTCGACTCCGTGCTCCCTGGGTTTTTATACTAAACCCCCGAGGACATGTTTGTAAAACCCTAAGGGTCAATTTCACCACCGGGAGTTAGGTTAGAGTTACCTAACTCTAACCCATCGCTGGAGCCGACCCGCAGCCATCTCTGGTACACCTTTATTTTCTCCGAAAAGAGCTGAAAATGGTTTATGATCCGATAAAAGAGTGAATTTTCGACCGATCAAATATTGGTAAAAATGTTCAACACTCCATTACAGCGCTAAAGCTTCCTTGTTAATGACGGAATAGTTCCTTTCTGCTGCATTCATTACGCCAGACGCAAATCAAATAGGTCGATTTGATCCCTCCTCCATTTCATGCAACAAAACCGCTCCTAATCCTGTTTTCGAAGCATCGCATATCAATTTCACTGGTTTTTTAGGATCAAAGTGAACCAAAACTTGATTGCTCAAGGCGAAAGGGGATGACAAGTGTGCAAGTGAGAGGGAATACAGGCGCTGCGGCGGCACTCCTCACGGCTCCAAAAATGACTTCCTTCAAAAGTGTAGCACTCAAGAAACAATGAAACGGACCTATAACAACAAGGGGACAATCATGGGCGTAGCCAGAGGGGGCAGGGGTAGGCAGCTGCCCTCCCCAAGACTCTAAAGCGCAGATTTAGTGGGGCAGTTGCCACCCCTAAATACATCATGGAAGTATAAATCCTTCAGGACAATCACATTGTGTTTCGTCGGTGCTCACTAAAAAAAAATCATTTTCCAGATTTCGCTATTAAAAAATCAATTTCACGGATTTCGCAAGGGTGACATAACATTCAGATACCAATTTTGCCGTTTTTGCGTCATAAAATATCACTTTCGTTGACTGACGTGGATTCAGGATTCGCCAAGGGAGGGGCTAGAGAAATGGTGTGCTTCCATCTACTATTCCATTCGACGATTCGAATTTGAAAATGGGTAAATTGACTTGACGCGCCCTAAAAATAGCTAAACTGGCGAATGGTGAACTTCTAAAAATGCCTGAAAAGATCAATATTCGCGCTCCGAAAGTAGCTGAATCGACCATAGGCTAGAAATGGCCAAACTGATCACTCTCGTGACTAATGTGACCAAATACGCGCTTTTGGCTTGACGGACTAATTATCGAGGTCCTGAAAACGGCCAAAATGACTTCACGCGCCCTGGAAATGCCTAAAAAGATTGTTCCTGCCCTGAAAATGGCAAAATCGACAATCAGCGGAGTGGTCAAACTTCCATGGCCTTGGCTTGATGGACTATTTGAAGTTTTGAACCCTAAAAATTGCTAAACTGACTTTACGAGCTCTAAAAATGGATAAACTGACGAATCGCACTGTAGAATGCCTGAACAGGTAACTCTGGCCCTGAAAATGGCAAAATCGGCTATTCGAGCGCCGTAAATGGCCAAGCTGACCGTTCTCGCCTCGGCTAGGGACGTACTATTCGCGCCTATAACAAGGAAAACTGACTCTATGTGCCCTAAAAATGACAATTATGGCTATTCAAGCATTGAAATCGTCAAAACTGACCCTATGTGCATTGAAAGCAGCTAAATGGGCGATTTATTAGCGCCTTGATAATGCCTAAACAGGCAATTCCCCCGCTTAAAAATGGCCTAAACTGACCTTGGCGCCCGGAAAAGGATTGAGCTGGCCATTCTCGCTCTTAAAAATGGCTAAACTGGCAATTCCTGCTCTAAAAACGGCAAAACTGACCATTCGGACCCTTAAATGGCAAATCTGACTATTCATGCGATGAAAATTTCACACTGCCTATTTCTCCATATAAATGACCATAATGACAATTTGCGCACTAGAAATGGCAAACTGACTATTCGCACTCTATGAAAAGGCAAAACTGACTTCAGGCTCTAAATTGGCGGGGAACATGGCATGCTGTTATTAATTAACGCTTTATAAATTGTCAAACTGATCATTTGCGCCCTTCACACAGGCTACAGATGGTGCAAATGACGATTTGTGCCTTTCAAAAAATGGCTATTTGCTCAACAAATTATAGTTATAGGTTATAGTTGGAGAACTTGTGCGTAGAGAGCGTGATTACGCTTGAGGTGAACCAAGATAAAAAGCTACGAGGAAAAAAAAAAAAAAAAAGTTGTTTTTATGGAAAATAAAAAAGGTGGGACATGGGATGAAGGGTGTTTAAACTTGTAGACGAGACGAGACGAGATGAAGATTGACGTCTTTGAAGAACGATGACTGAGGCGAGGTCCGATGTTGAAGGACGAGATGAAAATCGACGCCGATGAAGAATGAGGTCAAGATGTGTACGTTGTTATTCAAAAGAAAAAAAAATCGATCAGCCCAATAGCTGCAATAGACCTTTGGCGAAGGAAATGGTGTAACATAACGTAACCTTCCTTGAGAGAAGGTTCATCGCCTAACGCTTCTTGGTGGCCAGTTCAGTATCTGTGTTTCGAACGCGTTGATTTGAAAGTTTTGCTCCTTTTTACTATCAGTTTTGTTCACCGAATTATTCGCGCAGCAATAATTATGACCTGTGGCAAGAATTATTGTAGTTTTGAGACGTGAAATAGTGATCAGAGGTCCGGAAGACCTGCGGGTATGGCGCGAACGTCAAGTTCTACCGATTCCCTCAATCCTGCCTGTTGCTGAGGAATAATATTTTAACGTGGAGCAAAACAGAAGAGTCTCAATGCACAAGCCGAGTCGGAAAACAAAAATTGAAAGGTCTGAAGTCGCAACACAATAAGATTCCGGTCCAAAGGAAAAGTCAATGCACAAAGCCGAGTCGAAAAACAAAAATTGAAAAGTTGTTTACTACGAATAGTTGAAAAAAACCAAAAAAGACCCACGAAAATCACAGAGGAGAAGTACTCACACAGCGTCGTAACTGGAGAATGGAAAAGCGAGAGGCGATAAACCTTAACCCAAGAGGTTACAACCGGGTTACATTGACGTCACGACGTCCATTTGGCAAAAGGTCTATCGGAAGCTGCAGACCGAGGTCTTTCTTCTTATTTAGTATTTTCTTATTTTTCTTCATTATGATCTTGACTTGAATTTTGAGAGGGGACTTATTTTGAAAACAAAAACAATTATTAATTAATTTTGATTGAAGCGTATGAAGCTTTTTTTTTCTGGATCTCTCAATCCCGAACACTGGAACCCCTTTTAGCCGTTGACCAATCCTATAATTTGCGGGAAATTCGAGCTCTCCTTAATACCCTCTTTCTTCCTTAATTTAAATCTGTATCACAATATGTGACATATAGTTGTTCCTCTGATCTTTGACTTGAGATTGAAAAATCGAAGGGCTGACGTGACATCAAGGGTTGGGTAAATTAAAAATGTATACCACCCCTTTGGGCCAACCGTCGAAAAATGCGACAGCCCCCGCGAGCGGTGGGGGGAGGTATATAGCCCAATCGATTGAACAGGTTTATTCGATGCAGGGAGAACAAAATCTTTGGGTGTACGGTAAGAAGTATCTGTGGTAAATTATACGGTGGAATAAGGTTCATCGCAATTATTTAGTTAAATTTGGAGGTGGCTAATTTTTTGGTGCTACTTTCAGTGTTGGCTTCACGTGTGTTGTTCTTCGTTTTATACTTCTTGAGTAGAAAAAAAATCAGGCTAAAATATTTTATTTTTACGGTGAGATTTGTATCGTTGACAACTCGAAATTTGAAAAAATCGCACATTGCGTCAACCCGTAAACCGTGCAGCATACTAACTGCGCTGCGCAACGAATGAATGAAATTTTACTGAGCAACCAAGAAAATACCCCAAAGAACGCCAACATGCGGTCATCGAGAAACCGTTGATTCACGATTTCTGACGTCAACTTGGGTGCTAACGTAGAGAAAAATCGCTAATTCGTGGCAAAAGGAGAGGAAAAATTGTAATTTTCCAGCTGAAATTGTGAATAACGTGTAACGCTAATGATCTTTTCTGGAGTCGAGTCTAAAATTAAGAATACCTCTAATTCAACGATAAAATTGATAAAAGGCATTAATTTGTGATAATCGCTGATAAGTGTGATAATCGATAATTCACCGATAAAATTGGGAAAAAGCGCTAATTCACAGCTAAAATTGATTAAAAACTTTTCAGTTTTACCTTAATTCGCTGGTAAAATGAAGAGAAATAGCCGCAAACTATTATCATTAGGAGTTTCAGGTCTGAATATTCTGAAAATTGAAATTTTACGGTTTGAAGTAGCAAATTTCGAGGTCATTTTTAAAGAAAAGCCGTGAACCCAAGGCATAGCCAGCCGCCACAGCAAGGCGAGGATCCAGCAGGGGGCTAATGGGGCTTTAACCCCCCCCCCCCCACCCAAAACCTTGCCTAAACTTTGTTTTCAAAGACAAATAATTTCAGAATTTTCAAGCAATCTCGCATAAAGAAACTTCAAGTGAATGAAGGGGGGGGGGGCTTGGCACAATTCATGAGTCATAACCAATTCAGGATGACTACGATTTCCGCTTGGGAGTTAGGAAGGCTACTCTCAGCAAAGTTAACTTATTTTGTGTATTCTTCAATTCAAGGGCCGAGACCCGGTGCAGTGGCCGATGAAGACGACCTTGAGGGGGCAAGAAGAGGAACAAGAAAAGTTGTATACTTATAAAGTGTCAACACATAACAGAAACAGCAAAGGTGAACGTAGAGGGGCGAATTCCGAGCCATTTCTCGGGGCTAAATTCGCTCTGTATACGAGTTTCTAGGATCAGCGTTACAAAATTGTAGTTTGAAATCGCCAAAAATTGGATTTTAGGGTCCTAGAACGGGGCATTTGGCCAATGATGAAGACTGTAGGTGGTGAAGGAAGCTTGTGATGCTTTGTCTCTGCCACTTAGTACAATAATAAACAAAATTCTCAGCTCAGGAGTCTTCCCCGAAAAACTGAAGGTCAATAAAGTCATTGCTGTGCCCAAATCGTAAGAGTCCGGATCACTACAGACCGATTTCAATTATACCCATATTTGCAAAAATCGTAGAGCTAGTTATATTTAAACGTTTGTTAGCCTTCTTTGATAAAAACAAAGTTCTTGGAGGAAAACAATTCGGCTTCCGGAAAAAATGTTCTTCCCTCACATGTGTCATGTCAATGCTCAAAGATATAATTTATCCTGCGTTTGAGAAGGGCGAGCAGGTGGGCCTGACACTGTGTGATTTGTCAAAGGCATTTGATCCACTGTCGCACGATATTCTGCTGGATAAACTTGAGTCCTGTGGGGTTCGTGGAGTGAGCCTTGAGTTAATGCGCTCCTACTTAACAGGCCGCTCGCAGGCCGTCTACTCGTGTACTCGTACAAAGAATTATCACAGTTATGCCCGCTAAGCAGTGGGATCCCCCAGGGATCTGTCCTCGGTTCTATGTTCTGACTTGCCAACTTCGGCTGGCACGACGACCTACCAATTCGCGGAGCCTTATTAACGTCGTACTTCGGGTTGCTGCATAGTGTGACGATGAGCTACGGCATCCTCGTTTGAGGATACGTGTACCAATGCCTACTCGATTGTCACCGCAATCAGTCATGCTATGTTTCCGATAGGGGCACCCACCAGCATCATACGAGATCCAACCAGGATTTACGCGTTAGAGGAGGCGGACTAAAAAAATTGTTGAACGGCCAAAATTTTCTGGGCCATTAAATTTTTCAACCATGTGCCCGAAAGAGTTAAGAGGTTCTTCCTTTTTTTTTGAAAAACGCTTTTATTAGCCTTGAAAACTTTTTGGACTCTTATTTTCTGTTATATTGTTGTTATTATGCACCTTTGTTGACGTTTGTTTTACCCTCACCCGGTGTTAAAAAAATCTCTCTCTCTCTCTCTCTCCCGTTGATCTCTCCGCTTGTCCTGATTGATTTCAACCAGGCTTTATACCTGGTTGACTATCTGAGACTCATTGAGAAGCTGGCCTCAATGAGGGTCTCGGGGGGGGGGGGGGGTCTGACGTGGGAGATCCCAGTTTGTTGTTGACTCTTGTACTGAGGAGGTTGTACTGGTCGAGGTGCTCGGGAGTTCCTCAGGGCTCGGTGCTCGGCCCGACTGTCTTCTCCATTGCGGCTTCTGACGTCGGGAGAGTTATCAATGTGTCTCTTTCCTTTTTATCCCTTAGTTCCTTTTGATGATTCAAGTATATGATATAAAAACTATTCAAAACTCGTGTCTCCGTGTTCTATCCCTCATTAATACACAATAGTTGGCGACGAGGAAGAACCTTGAAAAGTCCATCGCGATCATGAATTTATTGTGAAGTGCTCCTGTGATTATATTATTATACCGGAATGGATGCCGAACAATTTCAACAACTTCTTGCAGTTTTTCAACGTCTACAAGAAACTCTGCTATCCCAGATTGCCGCTCAGTTTAACCCAGAACCACGATCAGTGAGTTCATTAGCTTTAGTACCACCTTTTGAAAATTTCGATAGCCACAAAGAAAAATTTATTTGCTTCGTGGAACGTTTCGAGAATTACCTTGCCATGAAAAATGTAACGGACCCAGAGAAAATGGCTCAACTTCTTTGTGTTTCGATCGGTCCTGTTTATTATAATAATTTATCTGCGTTTCTTGGACCGGATCAATCAATAAAAGGTCTCAGCTATTCGGATTTACTGGACGCTTTTGAGCAGATGCTAATTCCGAAGAAAAATGTTGTGGTTTCCCAGCATTATTTTCTGAATATTTTTCAAACAGAGTCCCAGTCAATCGCGGACTAAGTCGCATCCCCACAACGAGACATTGCTGAGTGTGATTTTTCAGTTCTGTGCGAATGCAAAAAATCAGTCTCAGTCACTGACGTTTTTCTACGAGCCCAATTTATCCGAGGCTTTCGTGATGATTGGGTACGAGAACAACTTTTACAATCAAGTATAACCAAATTCGAAGAGATTGTTAGTAAGGCGACATCACTTGAAGCATCCCGAATGGAGTGTAAAGAACTCACCAGGAAGCCCAATTCCAGTTTTACGAACGACGACACGTATAAATTGTCACCTTCCCAATCTGTACCCGTCAATCGAGGCCGCAATTCAGTTTCTAACTCGCGGAACAATTCTACTTCATTCCGATGCGACTCCAGGTCATCCAGCTCCAGCCGAGCACGATCGAGAAATAGAAAAAAACCAAATTTCAAAGCTCTCGGGATCGACAATTTGTACTTCCGGTGTGGCAAAAACAATCATCGGATCAACGAGTGTCGTATCGAAAAAAGGCCACATAGCTCGTGTGTGTATCAAAACCCTGACATCAAAACCCCAAACGGAAACAAAGAAGGATGTCGAATTAAACGCGATAATTAATAAACTGATGTCCCATCCAGCCGATTCGGAATATACGCTTCACAACGGCGTACTTTTTCGAGGTGATCGAATCATTATACCTTCGTCCTTGAGAACACAAATACTTCAAGAACTTCACGCGACCCACATGGGTATTATGAGGACGAAACAGTTTTTTGGACAGGCATCGACAGTGACATTGAGCGCATGATCAAGAGCTGTACAGAATGTGCTCGTAACCCGTTCAAATCCACCGATTGCTCCTGTTCACCCTTGGGAGGAACCCAACAGCAATTGGGAACGCGTCCACATGGACTATGCGGGACCTTTCTAGGGCCATTTTTTCCTAATTTGCGTAGATGCCAGGTCAAAATGGGCTGAAATTCAAGCTATTAAAACTGCTCCAACCGGCTCAATTACGATTTCCCAGCTTCAAGACATATTTTCCTTCCACGGTTTTCCAAATTTTCTCGTATCAGACAACGCATCAATATTCATCAGCGACGAACTCAAGAGTTTTTGCTGCAATAACGGCATCTTCCAAAAATTGATCTCACCTCAACATCCATCCCCACGAATGGGCTTGCAGAGCGATATGTACAGACGCTAAAACGTTGGCTTCGTGCCTCAGCTTATGACTCTACCCCCATGCAAGACAAAGCACGCTCTGTCCTCATGCGATACAGAGCAACTCCACTTGGTTCCGGAAAGACACCAGCAGAAATTTACTTTAACCGACCAATGCGCATTCGACTCGACGCAATTTTTCCATCCCCACTGAAAACATCTCGGAAACAAATTTCTAGCCGCACGCGTCAATTTCAAAAGGGGGAGAGGATTCAAATAAGAGTTTTCGTAAATGACAAAGAAACTTGGGAATTCGGTATATTTAAAGAGAAGCTTGGCCAACGTCATTATCTAGTAATGCTTGACTCTGGAAGAGTATTAAAACGTCACATCGACCAGTTGAGATCGACTCTTGTACCAATACCAAAGAAGAAAGTCAGCTTCGATCTTCTCGCCTCTGCTAAACCTCGCCTCAAGGTCCCCAGATTGTCGACCCCTGCTGTCCCGAACCCTCCTGCTATGGTAGGACTTCCATCTCCCAGTATTCAAGACAGTTCTACTTCAGAGCGAGAACATCTTCAACAACCCGCCTCTGATCAAGTCCTCTGACCCCTATACTCCAGATTCGACGATCATCCCGGCAAAGACGAACACCTGCCCGATTTCAGGACTATCAATTATAATTTTTGTAGCGATTGTTATGTCTTATTGTCCCTAACCATGTTCTAATATAAGCGGGGGAGACTGTCATGATCGTACTCATGCCTCACTCCAACTCCACATAGACGCCCCTCTGTTTGTCATTCTACACTTGCAATAAACGATTTCCGTGCAAAAACCGAAGGTTTAGAACTGCAGGTTATGGGTTTATTTCTAGCTGCCTAGAGCCTCTTTAACAGTATTTTTTTTCACATTACTAGCATTACTACGAGTGTTTTTGGTTTCAAATACTACTTGATTTTTTGAGTTTTTCGTTTATTTCGAGTCTGCAATTACACTTCCTTCGCGTGCTTCTCATCTAAAGTAAGAAAAATGCGATACTATTTAGAGGTGTGACGTGTCAGCTTTTGTCGGTCACAGTGACAACTAGCTCCGGCAGTCACTGCGTGTGCAGTCACTGTGACAAAAACCAGTGATTTTGTCACTTAAGTGACTACTGAGGGCCTGTTCTATAACATTTTAATGTCACTATCACTGTTTAGTCAGGTTTATCAACGAAATTGTCTAGCCCACGTAGCTCACGTGTTTTTGCATCGGTTATAAAAAAATGTATAATTCTTTTTCTAACTTTATCCGTGGGAAACTCCTATGAACGGCGAACCCACAGCCTCAAATGCAAACATGAAGGTGAGTCATGGATCAAAAACTGCAATGCACGAATTTTACCAGGAACATAGGCATAGCCAGATGGGGGACAGGGCTAGGCAGCTGCCCTCCCCTAGACTCAAAAATGCAGATTCAGTGGGCAGTTGCCCACCCCTAGATGCATTCTGAAAGTACAAATCTTTCAGGATAATCACATTTTGTTTCGTCGGCGCTCACTAAAAAAATAACTTCACGGTTTTCACTAATAAAAAAAATAAATTTCAACGGGTTTTGTCGCTCTCAAAACGGATATCGCAAGGGTGACATAGTTCAAAGACCAAATGCGCCGTTTTTGCGTCCTAGAATACCATTTTCGCAGACAGACGCGGATTCAGTATTTGCTCATGAGAGGTGCTAGAGAAATGGTGTGGTTCGCTCTATTAAAACTGGTTTGACAGCCCTTTCACTGCCTAAAAATAGTAAAAACTAGTAATTTGCACTATTAAACGGCTAAAGTAACTAAACTAACGCCCAAAAATACAAAACTGTCGATTCACGTTTTGAAAATTGCTAAAACTGGACTTCACGCGCCCTAAAAATTGGCGGTGACTGGTGAACTTCTGAAAATGCCTAAAAAGATCATGATTACCCCCCGAAAGTAGCTAAAATTGATCAGACTGGCCATTCTTGAGCCATATATGACCATAATGCGCGCTTTTGGCTTGACGGACTAATCAAGCCCTGAAATCGGCCAAAATGACTTCACGTGCCCTGGAAATGCCTAAAATGATGATTCCTTCCCTGAAAATGGCAAAATCGACAATTCGCGCACAAGGAATGGTCAAACTTCGTGGACTACGTATTTGAACCCTGAAAATGGCAAAACTGACGATTCGTGTCTTTAAAATGGCTAAAATTACTATATTTCAACCCTAGAAATAGCCGAATTTACTTTAAGAGAAGAGCTCTAGAAATGGATTACATGACGAATCGAGCTCTAAAAATGTCTGAACAAGTGACTCCTGCCCTGAAAATGGCAAAATAGACCATTCGGAGCGCCTAAAATGGCCAACCTGGCTGTTCTCGCTTTGACTTGGGACGTACTATTCGCTTCTATAACTGGAAAGACTGACTTTATGCGCCCTGAAAATGGCAATGGCTATTGCAGCATTGAAATCGTCAAAATTGACTCTTTGTGCTCTGAAAAGCTGTGCCCAACAAAGTAAAATGTCAATTTTGAAGTAAAATATTCATTTTTTAGGTAAAGTGTTGTTTTTTGGGTGGAACCGCAAGTTTCAGGTTAAAATCGTCAGTTTAGGAACGTTTTTGGGATGAAATCGCAATTTTTGGAATTAAAACAGTCAGTTTTGGGGTAAAATGGCCAGTTTTGTATTAACGTCATCAGTTATGGGGCAACACGTCAGCTTTGGAGTGAAATGGTTTGTTTTGGTATAAAATCGTCACATTTGCGATGAATTTGTCATTTTTTGTTGTGAAATCACCTGTTTTCAAGGCAGAATGGTCTAAAACCACCGGTTTTGAGGAAAACTTGAGTTAGTGTAATGTAATTTAACTAATTGTGAGGGGAAATTGTCGTTTCGGGTGTAAAATATTCATTTTTGAAATGGAACAGTAAAGTTTAGTTTTAGGTTAGACTCGCCAGTTTTGAGGTAGCATCTTAATTTGGAGGGGGGGAGGCACGCTAGCTTTGGCCAGGAATTGTACGTTTTTTGTTTTTTTGAACTAAAATCGCCAATTGAAGGATAAAATCGGCAGTTTTTAGTACTGAGTGGTCTGTTCATTCGTTTTTGATCCGTTTCGGGTTAAACCCGCCATTTTTAGGCGGAACTCCACCAGTTTTGGGGGTAAAGACTTAGATTTTAAAAGTTGTGCCGTGAAATCTTTAGTTTAGGCTAAACACTTCGTCTTTGGCGTAGAAACGTCAGTTTTGAAGTAATATATTCAGTTCTACTAGAGTGAAATATTCAGTTTTTTGTTAAAAAACGTCAGTTTTGAGTTAAAACCCGTTATTGGTTGGTTAAAAAATGTTGAATTTTTACGTCTCTCAGACAAGACGTTGATGAAAAGTCGGTCACCCTGTATATTTGAATGCCTAGTATCGATTTCTGTTAATATCAGGAATAGCAGGCTAAAACAGATAATTTCCGAACGAAGATGTTAGTTTTTGATGGATTACGACCCTTTTTTGTGAAAACTCAGTTTCCGGGGAAGAATTTGACGATTCATTGCGCTACCAGTTCTTTTGTTGGGGTCTCTAGTTTCCATAACGTCCGACATATTCTGCCCACCCCTTGTCAAGATGCTGGCTTCGCCCCTGCCTAGGATGGTGTTTTTAAATAAAGTAAAATTATGCAAGATTACTGTAGCACAAGTCTTGGAAAACGAAGTGAATAAAAATATATCAACACTAAAGGTTCAATACTAACGATAAGTCCAAGAAAAAAAGTCAACAGACTTGGGGAGAATGCTACTGAGTTCATTGGGCAATAGAGGAACTGGTAAAGTGTTATGTGGTAACCTGCGAGGATGGCTAGGTGACGGCTCCAATTTTAATTCAAGAGACTCTAGCGCAGTGAAGCGATAGAAGTGACGAATGAAGAGGCGATTATAAGTGAAAAGGAATGTCACCGTTAGAGGGTCGGAACGGTGATTTCAATGTGGTCGTCACCGGAGCCAATAGTGATGGAGTAGTCACAGTGACAAAATCACCGACAGTGAAATCACACCTCACCTCTAAATTACTATTGCTGCTTCGGTGACTGTACGAGTTCTTCCATTCCTGGTCGACCTGGTTTTGACCCAGCTACTAAATTTATCCCTTTCCCTCAACCTTACCGGCACTTTACTGAAAACGTCTCAAATTGAGGAAAAAGGGAAGAGAAAGTAAATGTGAAGGAGTGTGATAAATGCGCAACTATGATGGGACTTCATGTTAAGGTGCCCCCGGAACGACGAGTTTTCATCGGAACGTTTCGTGAGATGGAGGCTGAAGAATAAAATCAGAATTGAATAACTGCAAATGTGGTTTTAGTTTGACGGGAATGAGAGGGAAATAAGTTCACTTTACACAGCACAAGACAAGAGTAACCCATAACCTGGCCTAAGCGGGTTGCAAAACTGTTGAAGTAAGACTGGAGAGCGCATGAGTGGAAATCGTCTATTGTTTCCTTTTAAACCATATGTGTCTCTTATCTTTTTATCCCTTAGTTCCTTTTGATGATTCAAGTATTTGATATATAAAAACTATTAAAAACTCGTGTCTCCGTGTTTTATCCCTCATTAGTACACAATAGAAGGGTAGCTTCGGTGAGAGTGACCAGAGGTAATTCGAGTGACCTGGTTGTACCGGTGCCTCGCCACTCGGCTCTGAGTGGCTCGTTCGCTGGGGGGGGGGGGGGGTATCTGCTGTGAAACTCTGGGCGGGAACCTGGGCTAGCCGGCCACGGCAGTGCTCACAGTCTTGCAACATTTTGAAGGTAAATCTTCGCGGAATTGGATTTTTCCTCGCTGAACATTCACGATTTTGCAAGCTTTCTAGCGTCCTAATTTCAGTGAAACTGCAAGTTCCAGGGCCTTTTGGGCGTGAACCCTGGGCAAACCGTTAACTTTATTTTCTATGTTCGGGTAGCGATTGCGGGTCGTAATTTGAGCGAAATTACAAGATTCCCTCCTGATTATGTACGCGAAATTGGCAGTTTCGGGACTTCGGGCCTTCAATTTCAGCAAAATTGCAAGTTACGGGTCGCTTTAATCTCGGATAAATTGCAGTTTAGATGCCAAATGTCCGTGAAAGTTCAAGTTTGCCAATTGGTTTTTGTGGGCTCGAACCCTCTGGGCTACCGGCCACGACCAATCGTAGCATGACGAGGCCCATACGAAGACGTACCCCCAACAAAACTGCAACATTTTGGAGGCGAATATCTGCAGAATAGAACGTTCCCATGCACAGTTATCGCAAAATTGCTAGCTCCAGGTCTTAAATTTGAGAGAAATTGCAGGTTTCAGGGCATATTTTGTTTGATCGACTAGCCGGCTCCGACTGTTGCCATACCCTGACGAGTAGCCTTGTAAAGGCAACATTTCAAAGATAACTATTTTTGAGTACCTATTATCGGGTCTTAATTTGAGCGCAATTTCAAGTGTCCTTGCTGAATATCCGGGAAAGTGCGAGAGATCCTGATCTTCGGATATTAATTCAAGTGAAATTGCCGGTTCAGAGTCTTAGTTTAAGCCAAATTACAAGTCACCAACATCGTGCCTAAAGTTGTTCTGTCAAATAGCCGCAAATTTACGACATTTGGAAGATGAGTATCCGAGAAATTGGAATTTTCCTATCTGAATATTCACGAATTTGCAAGCATTACGTCGTAATTTTGGCGAAACAGCAAGTTTCAGGGCCTTTTGAGCGTCAACCCTGGCCAAACCCGTCGCATTTAAAATTGAACGTGTTTGTATGTTTGGGTCCTACTTTGAGTGATTGCGGGTGACAAATAAAGTGAAATCACAAGTTTCCTGGCTGAACATTCCCTAAATTGACTGTTTAGGACCATCGGGCCTTCATTCCTGCAAACATTCTAGTTTCATACCTCGATTTATGCAAAATTGCGAGTTAGCGTTCGATGAATTTCGGGAAAATTGCAAGTTCCGGTACTAAATATTCATAAAATTGCAAGTTTGGGCTTGAAGTCCGGGCTTGCCGACCACGGCCAACTGCATCGTAGGTTGACGAGGCCCATACGACCGACGTACCCCCAACAAAATTGCAACATTTTGGTGGTAAATATATGCTTCCTGGCTTAATATCTGTCGAATGCAATAGTTTTAGGTATTATTTTCTGTGAATTTACCAGTTTAGGCTCGTGATTTCAGCAAATCCGCCAGTTGCTGGGCATATTTCGTGGAGACAGAGCCACCAGGCTAGACGGTACCACAATTGCGCCAAAGGCCTGATGAATACTCTCAAAATTGGAAGTTTTCTGCATGGTTGAACAGCCACGCGATTGCAAATCTCGAGTCTTGATTTCGGAGGTATTGTATGTTTTGCGTCTTAATTTAGGGGAAATTGCAAGTTTTGGAGCTTCTTTTTTAGTAGCCGATCTGCGCCCTAAGCTTGATGAAACCAGAGACCCCCTCACCCCTACCCCAGACACTTTTTCTATTTGTTGAGGTGAATAAGGTCGAGGGCTCAGGGGAATGCGAAAAAAGCCACCCACCCCCTAGAGCCTAGTGTCTAGAGCTAGCTAGGCATCTAGAGGCTCTAGGCAAGTCTAGAGCTAGCAAGGCCCATGTCAAGGTTGGTATTATTACAGAGGCTTCACGCGAGACTCAATGCAACGTGGTTTATGTTCGAAAAAAGTAGAACAGGCCTGGGGCTCTGAATTCGTAGCGGGAGGGGGGGATGGCGGGCCTGCGAGGGCCGTTTGCTTCGAGGCTTTTTCTTGGAATTCTGGGCTGATTTGATCACGTGGTCGCTACCCAAGGGAAAATTCGTGGGCCAAAGCGGTCAAAATCCCCGAAATCACAGGTAGAATCCCTTCAACGGCTCGTCTGATCCGACAAAGCGAACAATTGCTCCAAACGCTTATTTTCGGTGATAGTAATATATTCCTCTCGTAAAAATTAATTACAACCTTTCCGTTCACCAGCTGCCAGGGTGAAACTTGTTTCAAGTAAAATCGTTACAGTGTAATTTGACTCACAGTTCGAATCATTAGCGTATATTCCCTTTTCCCCAATTAGTTCGATGGAAAATAGCAGAGACATAAAAATGAATCAGACGAGCCATTCAATTCTTTATACTCTTGTTGTCTATTATGTGACGGACGACAAGCTTTTCAGATTTTGAAGTAAAATTGTTATCTCGAAGTTTGTCTGAAGCAGGCCTTGTTTGTCCTACTTTTTAACCCCCCTCACCCCACTCGCTCTACAAACGCCACGGCTGAATCCAAAGTGATATTATGAGTGAGCACGAGGGTTTACGAGAGGTAAAAAGGGAAGAGAAATGTGACTCGGTTGAATTCAATAGTTGTGCTATAGAAAGTAAAATACAAGCCCGGCTCAATTTAATTGATAACGAACTTATTGTTGCGTAGGTGGAAAGATAAAGAGAAAAAGCAGATAGAGAAAGAAAAACAGAAACTCTCAGAGCCAGGCACCGTTTATTTCTTTTCAATAAATATTGTTCTAAACAAAAAAGAATAACAATGGGGCGGCCAAACGGAGTGTGCGAGTGCGCGTTTCAATGGGATTTTGCTCAGAATTTGGAAAGGAAAAATTGTCCATCGAGTTGGAG
The DNA here is from genome assembly GCA_038030265.1 of Corythucha ciliata. NCBI lineage: Eukaryota > Metazoa > Arthropoda > Insecta > Hemiptera > Tingidae > Corythucha > Corythucha ciliata. The sequence goes on from CM075937.1 coordinate 11,375,289, forward strand.
CGTTCACACTGCGAACCCGTGAGAAAACTAAAAACATTCTCGTTATCTACTACTTCTTTTTTTCTCTTTCTTCTTATAAGCGACGCCTACCAATTAATCGTTTTCTACTTGCCCTGCTCATGCGCCACTTTAATTTTTAACGTCCAGTGTCACGCCATGCCTCGTCTTTGATAGTTTTTTCTACAATAGTTCTTTATTTTTATCCTAAAGCTTTGGTTTATTTCGGTAGTCTTCAAACAAACGTGGCTACTCGTCAGCGCACGCCATTCTACCCTGAACCCTCACGGTGAGACGCTGGACAACAACAAACTCCTATAACCGTCTTCTGAACGGAGGAGAAACTGGAGTCACCGCGCAAATAGAAATAGAAAATAAGGAGGAATGTGAACCGTGAAAATGGCCAATAAACACGATATATGGCGAGCTACAGCTTGAGAAAAACCTGTCTTAACTTGCGAACAAAAAGCGTTTGTGTTTCACAAAATAAAAACAGGCATTGTGAATGGATCGACACGAACATATCGCATCTTAAATAAATTCAGTAACAAGAAACCAACTCGAACGAAACAGTTCACCCACCGCTGACACTCGCCAACCAAAATGACAAAAAACAACGAGCCGTGACGTCAACTTTCCCCGCGGAAGTGCGCCAAAGTAAGTTTAACGAAAAACTCGAAGAGCGAAACGAAAGACCCGCAGTTAAAAGAAAATCGAATCTACTTTGAAATTAACTACCTTTAAAAGTTACAAAGGACATTAAGGACGAGACTTTTGCGTGATTCCTAGACTGACTCATTGCGGAAAACGCTCAGAATGCTCTCTCTCTCTCTCTCTCTCTCTCTGGGAAATCGCCGAGGAAAATCAAAAAGCCAGTTAATTCAAGTGCCACTGATTATAGAAAGAAGTCTGCTGGACAAAAGCCAAAATATTTTCAGTGCACACGTGGTAATAAAATTTCTGTCGGTACGTTAACATTTTCAGTTGTCATTGCATGTAACAAGATTTTATATGATAAAACACCACACATCAACTTGTCCTATAAGGAGCTGGTAAACGTGCCGACTTGATGATGCTCTGAAAAACTGCCAACTTTTGGTTGCAAACTGCGTCACATTCCGCAAGAAAACTGTAAATGGGGGGGGGGGCAGGCGTGACATGCAATATTTAGCCGAGGGGCCTTTTAATAAACTTACATCGGATCATCGGACTTTGGAGCTTTTACAAATTTATGGGAGTGCATTTGGTGACTCTATAAGGAAAATGGCTTGCTATCAATTCACTGCCTATTCCCACCTTGAAACGCCTTGAAAATTGCCAAATTGGCAATTACCGCTCTAAAAAAAGCCCAACGGACTTCACGCGGTCTAAAAGTGGCTAGTCTGAAGGTTCGTGCAGCCCTGGAAACGTGTATGAAAAGATCATGAATCCCGCTATGGAACAGACTAAATCTTCCTTAAAGTTGCCAAACTGGCTATTCACGCCCTATAAAATTGGTAAAACTGACTCTGCGGCCTACGATGAATGGTTAAACTGGCAATTCGCACTTTGAGAATCCCTAAGCAGATGATTCATGTCTTGAAAATGGCAAAATTGGTCATTCGCGCGTTAGAAATAGCCATACTGAGCCTTCAGACCTTGAAAATGTCCAAACTGACGATTCTGGCCTTAAAAACTGGCTATTTACGCCCTGTAAATGACATACTCAACTCGTACCAGCAATTCACGGTCTAAATTAGGCCCAGAATTCATTTATGAGACCAAACAATTAAATTTTAGCCTCAGAAACAAGCCGAGAATAATGCTCCGTCTGAGTCATAAATATATTTTTCCTCCGGAAACTCACGATGGACTGGATTTGAGCTCGTATGCTTGTTTTAAGAGAAGAGGCACAAAATGGGCTGATTGTATGTGGCTATTTTGTCACCCAGGGCCACCAAAACCAATTTCGTGGGGCTGGCTCCCTTAAGACAAGACAATTTAACGGGATTTCACACCTTTTTAAAAGGATAAATGAGCGTACTGGCTCATTTTAAAGAGAAATTTCATGGATCTGGCTGTTTTTAAAAACAAAATATCGCAGGGTCCAGACGCAGATCCAAGATTTAGTCAAGGGAGAGGCTGACCATTGGGGCGTTGGTTTGACGGGGGGACTAATTGCGTCCTTAAAATGCAAAAATGACGATTTGCGCTTATTATAAATGACCAACAGACTTTACGAACCCTAAAAATGGAAAAACTGACGATTCATACTCTGAAAATATCACACTGGCTATTCACTCTCTATAAATGACTATACTGACAATTTCCGCCATAGAAATGGGAAAGTGGCCATTCGCACCCCATAAATAGCGTGACGGACTATTCGCGCCTTACAAAATGGCAGAACTGGCTGTTAGCGTTCCCTAAATGGTTAAACTAATAATTCACGCAATGAAAATGCCAAAACTGAGTTCGTAACATACAATTGACTAAAATTACGGATTCATGCCCTAGGAATGACCACACTGGCAGCGTTAAAATTGTCAAACTGGCTATTCACGCCCTATAAAATTGGTAAAACTGACTCTATGCGGCCTACAAATGAATGGTTAAACTGACAATTCGCACTTTAGAAATCCCTAAGCAGATGATTCATGTCCTGAAAATGGCAAAATTGGTCATTCGGGCGTCAGAAATAGCCATACTGAGCCTTCACGCCTTGAAAATGTCTAAACTGACGATTCTGGCCTTAAAAACTGGCTATTTACGCCCTGTAAATGACATTCCCAACTCGTACCAGCAATTCACGGTCTAAAAATGGCCTAACTGATTGTTTGTGCTCTACAGAGTCTAAACAGACGATTCGCGCCTTCAAAGCGGCTATCTGCACCCAAAAAATGGCCAAAAAGGGCTATTTGTGCCTATTTTGGCACAATATTGGCTATATTGGCTATACCACTTACGATTGCGCACCGAGCATGGGCCGTCTTCACCGAACCCCTCCGCCCACACCCAACCGGCGTTAGCTACATGTACCTCATGGACTGGATAAACTTTCTGATTTGATTTTAAACTATATGTTGCTATTAAATTGCTTGATTGGCAAGTCACGCCCTAAAAGTGGCTAAATGTGCTAATTCGTGCCATTACCATTCGCAGTGCAAAAATGGACAAACTGAGCCACCACGCCTAGAAAATGGCTAAAAATGCAGACGATGTGTGCCCTAAAAATAGCAGAACTAATAGTTTGCGACTTGGAAATGCCTAAACTGACGACTCATGCCATTAAAAATGCCTAATGTGACTTGCTGCTGGTTGGACCTAGAAAACCAATTTCACTGCTCCAAAAACGAATATTTGCTCGTTCGAACCATTCGAAAAATGGTGAATCTAGCGATTCTTGTCTTATGAATTGTTGAACTAACCGTTCGCACCCTAAAATGGACTTTACGGACGATTCATCCCCTGGAAATAATCAAACGGACTATTCACGCCCTAAAAATGGCTAAAATGACGATTCGTGCTTTGGAAATATGCCTAAAATGACGACTCCGCACCTTGAAAATGGCCAAAAAGCCATTCCGGGCCATTGAAAATGGCTGAACTGACAATTCGTGCTCTGAAATAACCAAACGCCATAAACAAATTTCAATCTTCAAAGTTTCGGTTTAAAAATGGTCAAAATGGTCATTCGCGCTCTTTGGAAAGCGTCAGGGACAACGACAATAACTCGTCCCTTGAAAGTGGTAGAACAGACTGGACGTGCCCTAAAAACGGGCTGCTGGTCGTCTTGACAATTCATGCTCTTCTCCCCCACAATGGCTGTACTGACAGATTTGCGTCTTGAAAAACGACCACTCGCGTTCGAATAATGGCCAAATTGACCATTCGTACCATATAAATGCCTGAACTGACGATTCGTACCCTAACTGTCACCAAAACGACTAGTCAGGCACTAAAAATTTGCAAACTCAGTCATTGACGAGAATTCGGGGGTTTCAGACCTCACGGATTTTCTTGATTCCTCCCTTGGCATCTGTCAGTTTCGGTCGAGCTGTCAATTTCGTCCTTGAAACTGTCAATTTCGTCTTTATAAAACTCTCAATTTCGCCCCAGAAACTGACATCTTGACTTGGAATCTGTCAATTTCCTCCTACATAACAAAATATCACAAAACTTGATTTCGAGATTCAGCAGCAGACCATTCGTGCTCACAACATGAGGTTTTTGAGCCCCTTCACCTGAAACAGTCGAGTTCTTGAAACTCTCAAAACAATTCCGTCTCGTAAACTGTCAATTTCGGCCAGGGAACTGTCAATTTCACCCCAGAAACTGTCTATTTTGTCATAAATAACTGTCAATGTTGTCTCAGCAACTGTCAATTTTGTCCTGGGGACTGTAAATTTCTAGTTGAAATTATCATTATCGATCTAACACTGTCAATTTTCTCCTACGAAGGTCAATTTCGTCATTCAAAACTGTCATTTCGTCGTCAAAAATATGCTGATATCATTCTAAAACTGCCAATTTCGCCCCACAATCTGTCAGTTTCGTCTTCGAATCTGCCGAAAGGATTTCGGAAACTTACGGTTTTTAAGCCCCTTCACCGGAAACAGTCGAGTATTTGAAACTGTCAATTTCGTCGTTCAAAACTGTCAATTTCTCCCAATAAACTGTCAAGTAAATGTTCATATCTAACGATTTCGCCCCGGAAACTGTCAATTTTGTTTTTCAAACAGTGAATTAAAACCTGGAAACTGTTAATTTCGTCTTCTAAACTGTCAGTTTCTTCCTAGTATTGTCAATTTCGTCCCCGAAACGGTCACTTTCGTCCCCGAATCGGTCACTTTCGTCCCCGAAACTGTCACTTTCATCGCCAAACCTATCAGTGTCGTCCTGAAACTGCCAATTATATCCTAAGAACGGTCAATTTCGTCCTGGAAACAAATCAACTTGCATTTGTTTGGGAAGCGGTCAATTCCTTTCCGAAACTGTCCATTTTGTCCAGAACATTGTAAATTTCGTTGTCAAAACTATCAATGTCGCCCTGAAACTCCTAATTTAATCCTATAAAGTGTCAATTTCGTCATCGAATTAGCCAATTTCATCCTAGATACTGTCAATTTCAGTAAAAATGATAAATCACGTGTAAAAAAGTAAAGTGTGTGCTCTCGATTCTTTTTACAGAACAAGTTACGGCCGGACAGTAAAAATAAAAACCGAATTTTTATCGTCCACGAGAAAAAGGAATATGTAATGAGATCTCCATAGGTACATGTGTGCACCTATGTGAGTGCTTAATGACTTTTGGGTTTATTATAATAAATTTGCTCTCACAGGGGCTCCACTTTTTGTCAAACAAAATTAAAAAATTGTCTTTTCCTAATTTTAGGTTATTAAAACATTAAGCTGGTATCTTCCTAATTGGTTCAATTAAGCCGATGGTAATCCAATCCCCGAATTTTTCGTATAATTGGAACGTTTCCCTGTTTCTGTTGAACAAAAACCGTTCTTGTTAAATTTACTTATGAATTCCCGGAATAACTCAAATCGTAAACGACGGGAAAAAAGCTATTTACTTTGGGGCTCGTCACTTCTGAATCAAGTCATTTTATTTATTTGTCTCTCTTAGTGAAATGAGAATTCCTGGTCTGAATGTTATTCGAATCGATTTTGAGGGATATAAATAAACCTGGTCGGTTTTATGAACCTTTGAAATTATACGGTTTTCAAAATTCATAGAAGTAATTTTTTCCAAGTATCTTTACCGACACTTCCCCTAAAGAATTTGATTACAGCGGCTTGAACTCTTCAGAACAAATTTTTCTTTCTTCAGTCTTCGATTATTGGTTATGCTGATGTTGTTTTTATATTAAAATTTTGCGTCTTCGATCGAGCGAGCAAAGAGGAGAAAAATTCTGTCTATGTGGAGACTGTTGGCATTACAACACATACTTCGCTTTTTAATTTCCTTTTTATACTTACTTCCATGTGTGCATTAAAAAAAAAAAACAATCTACTTTATCTCTCTGTTCATCTATGAAAAGGACTTGTTCTTTCGTATTAACTTAACAGATTATGAGACTTAGGAGACACAGTTAAGATGAGCGGCAACTCATATCGAATCGAATTTTTGTCAAAGGACAACTTCGACACTTGGAAATTACAAGTGGCAGTCCTTCTGGTGAAAAACGATGTTCTGGAATATGTCACAGGCGTGAAACCACGACCGGCGGAAGCGAATGAAGCTCAGACGTGGGATAATACTGACAGAAAAGCAAAAGCCGAAATAATTTTATCGATTTCGCCTTCGGAATTGAAACAAGTTAAGGGATGCAACACATCCAATGAAGTGTGGAGAAAACTGCATGACATTTTTCAATCGAAAGGGCCGGCGAGAAAAGCCACACTTCTGAAGCGTTTAATACTAAAGAAAATGAAGCGAAACGAAGATTGCAGAGACTATCTAGCAAATTTTTTCGATGTTGTAGATAAACTTCAGGACAAGAATGTTGACATAAATAAACGATGACCTCCTTTCAATTATACTTTTATACAGTCTTCCTGATGTATTTGAGAACTTCCGATGCGCGATCGAGTCAAGGGACGAACTTCCAAGCCCACAAGTTTTGAAGGTTAAAATAATTGAAGAGTACTGAAGAACGCTGTCAGTGACCTCAGCACTCGTCTCAGCCGTCTCGAACATCATCGTTCCAATTCACGTGAGCGTCATCAAAACCAACCTCGCCGACAAAACACTACGAGCCCGACGACTTTTACCCCTCACTCAAGATTCGGTAACCAAGCCCAAAAATGTCGCCCACCGTGCTCCTTTCCCAAGAAAACGACTTCTCTCTCCCAGGTAGAAGCTAGTGATCGCTGTAATTCCACAAACCGTATTTTCACCACCAACGGTGCACCTATCAAAACGTACGGTGAACGTCTTTTCCACCTCGATCTCGACCTCCGGCGTCAGTTTCGCTGGCCCTTCGTCATCGCCGAAGTCACACATCCCACTATCAGCGCTGACTTCTTGAAATAATTCAACCTAATCGTCGATCTCAGCAACAACCGGCTAATCGTCTTTATACTCTCGCCATCAATGCTCCAATATCAGCTTCTTGGCCCGTCGCACTTCAATCAATCGCAAACTCAGATAATAAATTCGCCAAAATTTTTCAGCAGTATACCGATATAACTCGTCCTTCACCCTTTCCCACCACACAATCCCCCCACAACACCCAACATGTGAACGATACATATGGAACCCCTATTCGCTCCCGCTTTCGCCGTCTTCCTCCCGAAAAACTCAATGCAGCCAAAGCAGAATTTCAAATCATGCTTGATCTCGGCATATGTCGACCTTCAAGGTCAAGCTGGTCTAGCCCCCTTCACATGGTTCCCTAAAAAAGATGGGAGCTGGCGACCTTGCGGTGACTTCTGACGTTTAAACGCCGTTACGAAACCCGACCGCTACCCCTTTACCCCACATCCACGATTTCGCAACTAACTTAAGAGGTGCCAAAATTTTCTCGAAGCTTGACCTTCTACGTGCGTATAATCAAATCCCTATCGCGCCCCCTGACATCGAAAAGACCGCTATCATCGCTCCAATCGGCCTTTTCGAATTTCCTATGAAGATATTCGGCCTTCGGAACGCCGGCCAAACTTTCCAGAGATTCATGGATGAAGTCCTTCGAGACCCACCCTTTGCTTTCAGCTACCTCGACGACGTTCTACTAGCCTCTCGATCCCACGAAGAACATGTTATAGAACACCTATCGCTTGTCTTTCAACGCTTTCGGAGCTACGGTGTTTTCCGTATTACACCATCAGGTACCTCATCTCTCCCTCATCGCGTCCATGATCTAACACAGGCTGAACGACCATCCACCTTTCGAGCTCTTTGCGGGTTATGCCTCACGCAGCTTCATCTCAAGACGCTCTGAAAGCTCGAAAAACTGATAATTCTCTTATCGTCTGGACCGACCAACTCATCACAGCCTAAAATGAATGCATCACAGGCCTTGCTAACGCTACTCTTCTCGACAAGCCGAAGCCAGACTCTCCCCTCATTCTTCAAGTCGATGCTTCAGACATTGCAATCGGCTCAGTGTTGAATCAATGTACCGCTCAGCCGCTGGCCTTCTTTTCTCGAAAACTAACCGACGCGGAAAAAGCGATTTAGCGCTTATGACAAAGAGCTCTTCGCTATTTATGCTTCCATAAAACACTTCCGCCATTTCGTCGAAGGACAACATCTTACCATCTACACAGATCACAAGCCCCTAACTTTCGCTTTCAACCAAAACCCTGACAAAGCCTCGCCCTGCCAGTATCGTCATCTGGACTTTAAAGCGCAGTTTACGACTGATTTTTGCCATATCAGAGGAAAAGACAACGTCGTAGCCGATTATCTTTCCAGACTCGAATCGTTATCTCTCCCTTATTTCGCCTTAGTCGCTAAAACTTCAAAAAGACGACTGCGAACTAAAAAAACTCCTTTCATCTCTCGATTCGTCCCTCAATCTTCATCTCACAACAATTCCTGGCCGCGACTACTCACCTTACTGTGACGACAAACGACGCGTTTTCATCCCCTCTCCTCTTCGGTGTCAAGCTTTTTCTCTCTCGTTCATAACTCGTCTCATCCAGTCGAAGTTGTCCAGGAGAACTTCGAAATTACTCCTCGATCGTTTTGTTTGGCCCGAAATCAAGCAAGACGCCAAAGAGTGGTCCCGACATTGCGTCCCGAGTCAAAAATCGAAAAACAGTCGCCATACTCGCAGCCCACTTCAAAATTTTCCGCCAGTCGACGCTCGTTTTCAGTGTATCCACCTCGACATCATAGGTCCCCTGCCGGCTTTGCACAACATGCGATACATTCTTACGATGATAGACCGATTTTCATTTTGGGTGGAAGCCATATTAATCCCCGACATTTCCGCCGAAACTGTCACTGAAAATTTCCTCAGAGAGTGGATCGCTCGTTACGATACACCCTCTCGATTTACACAGATTGACTGCAATATTTTCCGTAGCCTTAACGAACTCCTAGGCATTCGACATTTCCTCAACCCTGCCTACCACCCGGGCGACAACTGTCCTCGGCTTCTCCTCGGGCACTTCCCGTCGCCCTCGACCGTAATGAGCATCATACCGCCCTTGGATCGTAATACACTATTGCGCTCAAGAAACGTGTTTCCTGTGGGCTTGCAACGAACACAAATTCAATGATTCGTAGAAAAATCGTCACAAGTGGATCAGTCCCGCGCAGAAACAAACACTGTTTGCGAACAATGCGCGGCGTGCGTGAGTGTTTCCATTGCACGCGCATCATGTTCTCAAAAGTTTGCAAACCCTGTTCGCGAATAATGCGCGCTCAGTGGAAACAAGAATTTACACGATTTAAGTGTTTGCGAACAATGCGCGGCGCGAATGATTGTTTCCGCTGCACGCGCATCATGTTCGCAAACGTTTGCAAACCCTGTTCGTGAACAATGCGCGTTCAGTGGACACGCGGCTTAACACTCTCGGAAAATTGGAATGCTCGGACGAAGCATTTGGATGTTAAGAGAAATCACGTCAAGGATTTAGTAGAAAACAACATTATGAAGCTCGAGTACTGCCCAACTGAAGAAATGGAGGCTGACATATAGACCAAAGCATTACCAATCAGAAAGTTTGAAAATATGAGAAAACAATTAAGGACTACTCTTCCAAAAATCAGAAATGCCGATGCCCGACCAACGATATATGAATGAACTGGATTGCTCATCACTGCTGATAAAGAATAGCCAACAAATAGGCTCCCAAGTGGATGAGAGGGGTGGAATTTCAAAGTAAATACCGGAAGAGAGTTGTGTTGCCATAACTACACAAGGAGAGGGACAGGGTGATTGTTTATCAGGGGACGACCTGCCCTCTCTACGCTCCTCCAGGCCAATGTGAGCAATTCAGGTTTATATATCGTTGTGCCCGACTAACCGAAGTATCTGTTGAGGATTACGTGGGAGTTCAGCACGTGGGGAATTTGGGCATTTTCTCAACTTTAGCAGCAAAGTATCGTTTTTATCCCGTGAGCGATGTTTCTTAACTATCCACGAGTTTTGGCGTTTTCCTCAATTTTAGCTGCATATTACCGATTTTTAATTTTTTTTTACTTGGGCGTTAGCACTTTTCTCAGTTTTAGCTGGAAATTAACGTTTTTCTTAAGTGTTTTCCTCAATAATAGCCGCAAAATAGGGGGATTTTTCACGAATTAGGATTTTCTTGGTTCACCGTAAGCAATGCCTGAGCGATTTTTCTCAGTTTACTAGCGAATTAGCGGTTTCTTCACCTATGGCCATAAATTTGACGTTTTTTTCAATTTCAGCCTGAAAAGTTGCCTTCAGAGTCCGCGTTCTGTGTTTAAAAACTATAATATCTAAAATCCTCTTGCTCTGCTTAAAGTAAAGTCTCAATAGGTTATGGGCACCATGGACACCCTCGTAAGCGGCATCGAAAAACTCACCGATGTTTCGACCTATCCATTGTGGAAATTCGAAATTGACATTTATTTCGATGCTAAAGGCTTGATGGACATCGTACGTGGCACCAGCCGCATTGAAGAAATGGCAACGTCAAAAGAACAAGAGGAGTGGAAACTAAAAGATGCTAAAGCTCGCCAAGCAATCGTCTCGACCATCGAGAAGAAACATCGGTCGCACATTTTAACATGTGTCAGACGGCGCACGCAATGTTCAAAAAAATTTGCGTCATTTTCGACCGCGACAATGAACATCAAAAAGCGGCTTCCCACGAACAATTTTTCTCGTTCAAATTCGACTCCACAAACGATCTCGCCACAAATCTCAGTCATCTCGAAAATGTACGATTTAAAATAAATTCACTGTCCAACAGTGAAGGCGTCACCGACCAAATCAATGACGAGATGCTCATGGCAAAAGTTCTGTCGACTTTACCCCCGACAGTTGACAATTTTATTACGTCGTGGAGTTCGACTCCTAAAACTGAAAAAAACATTGAAAATTTAACATCTCGGCTGTTAAGCGAAGAACATCGCAAAACAAACCATAATGATATTGACGTCCCTCTTGCCTTCTACTCCCATAAAAACCGACGCTATCACAATCACGCCGGTCACCAAATGAAGCCGGACCATCAGAATTCCCTCGTCACGCTCGCAAAAATGAAACCGAAAGCCATTCCTACTTTCGCTGTAACATTTGTAAAAACAAGAAAAACAATCACGATCCGGCAAATTTCTTCTTTCGTAATCGTGGAAAAGCCAGAAATCAAAATCGAAATGATCACGCAGCTTTCATAGCTACTGCTGAACAAACTCCAAAAGACTTGACGTGGATTGTTGATTCCGGCGCTACTTGTCATATGACGAATACCGACAAATTCTTTAAAGAACGTCGCCCGTCGACCACAACCATTGCAATCGCTAAGAACAATTCAGTTCTACAAGCTGAAAGTTGTGGTTCGCTGGAACTTCCACAATGCACACTTAGCAACGTTCTATACGTACCAGACTTGTCGAAAAATTTACTGTCCATTAAGGGGGGGTTTCAGAAAATCGAGAGGCCGTAGTTGACGGTGGCGCACTGCGGGATTCCCTTGAAGTAAGAGGGTAATGTTGTGAAACGGTGACTTATGGAAAGGGGTCGAAGGGGTCTCTCTTCTCTCCGTCTTCTTCTTTTTTTTGTCAAGAACCAAGAAGGAGACGCGATAAGTTCCACACGCTAGGCATCGAGTAAAAATCCGGCAACGCTCAATTCTGAAGGCCACCATTCTTCATTTCACTTCGCTTACAGTGAGACTCGCAGTGGCGGATCCACGTGTCATAATAATAATAATAATAATAATAATAATAATAATAAATAAGAAATAAATACAAAAAATGAAAAATAGAGGTAAGAAAATGAACAAAATTAGTAAATTAAGTTTGAAAGAGCGAGCGAATCGACAGTTATCACAACACTACAAACACTACAAAAGCAGCAGGAAAATTCATAAGAAACTCAGGGTGGGGAAAGGACCTCCCTCTCCCGCCGAAGATTTTGATTTCATTCTTCCGGGAAAAGAAACACGAAAAATGGGTCCTATACATATATCTTTCTTTTTCACTGGAGGTGTAAAATCTCTCCCCCCCCCTCTCTTTCCAGGGAGTTGATAATTTTTGCTTCGACCCCCCCCCCCTTTGATAAAATTCTGGATCCGCCACTGGAGACTCGGAAAAAGGAGTGCACTTTTTCAAACACAAAATATAAGCGTCCTGGTAAACACAATATTAATTTATAGGTACTCCATGAACATTTTAAAAATCCAAGACATATTATGCAATGTTGACATGAGGTTGCCAGATCACCGGTTTTTGCCAGGAGTCTCCGGGACCTGTGACCCGTTCTCCGATCTGGCCGAAAATATTTCCGGGCCAAAAAATCTGTCGCATTTATTGGGAAAGTAACAACAAATCTCTACCTATTATTTTCATTTTTATCTCTTGGTAGACAGATGCTGCTATTGCAAGGGTCCCGACCATAATAATGTTCCGACCATGAGAAAGTTCCGACCAAATAACTGCCCCTCCTCGGCCCTTCCGCATGCCAAGAAAATAAAATTTTCCCTCAGACTCACTTGATCCAGCAAATTAAAATTTAAATTCTGTAATCAAAACGTCTGGTTTTCCATTCAAAACGTTGACACCCCCCCCCCCCGTCAGGGTGTCCCTGTGCATATTCCTTGACTGCCCTCTGGGAATATTCTCAGATTGCCCTCATGGGATATTCCCAAGGAAGTTGAGCCGGCTCCACACATGTGGCTCTCGGCGAATTACGAACAAAATATTTTTCAATTTTCGGTTCGTCGGTTTCTTGGCAATGCTAGAAATTGATTAGTACTTTGCTCGTTATTTGGCAAACACCGCATGTCCGATGCCGGCTCAAGTGTAATCACTGGGGAAACTACATTTATCAGGGCCTGTGGTGGAAATCTCAATGAGGCCTCTTATGGCGTTTTCTATTTACATAAAATTCCGCTCTGGAGCTGAGCATTTCCACCCGTCTTCTCCGTTACCATATGATGTAATTCAGAGAAGACGGGTGGAAGTGCTCGCCTCCAGAACAGAATTTTATGGAAATGGAAAACGCTATCAGTCTCTAAATTAACAAGAAATGTAATTAATTTTTATGTATCGTTAAATTATGGTTTTTTTCTCAATTTAAGCGATAAGCATTTTTTCTCAATTTTGGTAACGATTCAGCGCTTTTCCTAAATTTTGCAGTTATTATCGATGTCGTCACAATTGGGCAAAAATTAGCACTTTGTACACATTTAGCCATGAGTTAGCGCTTTTTCTCCATTTTAGCAGTGAATTACTGTTTTTATCCATTTGGGCAACGAATTAGCGATGTTTTTTCTTTTTGAGCAGTGTATTAATGGATTTATTCGCATTTAGCCTCGAATTTGTACTTTCCCTCAATTTTAGCTGTAAATTAGCGCTATTTCTCCACATTAGCAGCGAATGGGCTATGTATTCACATAATATCAATGAATTAGCGCTTAGCCTCAATTTTAGCCCCGAATGAGCGCCACTCAATTTCACGCCACATGGCGTTGCCTCCAGAAATCGTTGATTGTGTTTTCTCAATTCTAGCTTTAAATGAGTGCTTTTGATTTAATATTCATTCTAAATAATACACCTATGTTTTCGGTCAGAAATTTTTTTTTACAACCCACCCTCAAACTTTTTCTGTGTACGTTTTAACATGTCAAGATTCGATTTCTGCAATGTCCGTCCGCCGTACGCCGTCCGGGCCATATCTTGCCCTAGGATTGCTCGAAAAAATTCGTTCTTTCACACATAGACTCCATTTGGGATCTAGTTGGTCCTAACATCTGATCAGTTTGATCAAATAACTCCCTGGCGTTTTATGCGCCAAAAGCGTGTCCAAAATGGGGGTTTTCAAAGGTTTTGAGATCATAGGGGTGTGGGGTGTCGATTTTCATGTAATTTCAAGCCGGATTTGACTATTCATGAATAATAAACCCATGTGTAAAATTTGCAGCGTTTTTCTCAAGATTAGCCGTGAATCAGCGTCTTTTCTTAATTTTGTCCACGAATTTGGGATTTTTTAACATTAAGCCATGGATTAGTGTTTTCCCTCAATTTTAGCAGTGAATTAGCGCTTTTTCTCAATTTCAGCCATGAAATCGTGAATTGTGTTTTTAAATTTTTTGCTTTATATGAGCGCTTTTTCTCAATTTTAACCGTAAGTTAGCGCCTTTTCTTACTTTTGCCAACGAATTGACGATTTTTTCACATTTAGCCATGAATTAGCGCTTATCATAATTCGCTTTTCGTCGCTTTGTATGTGCCTTCCTCTAAAATTGCCCTCTATGTGTTGATTGCCCGCACATTACACAAATATTTTATCCTGTGGCTGGGCTCTCGTATCGGCATGGATTTCCGCGGATCGACTATTTCCGGAAAAATGCAATCCATACAGATATCCACCAATTCGATTTTTGTGACTTTGCACAAAGAAACATTTCCCGAAATTCTGAGGCGGCTGTTCGGTGTAAAATTGTTAATAGTAAATAGGCCACAGGCTGTTGAACGTATCCTTCCTTATTCCTTTTGCAGGTGCAAACTAGGTCTAGTTTTGGTAGGTCAAACTAAGGTCAAAGAGGAATTGTATGTTTGCGCAATGAAGATTACCATGGGTCGATCCCTAGCCGTCATCACTCACTTTCTGAATACACTACTTTTGAAACGTGTTTAGTATGCACTATGTCTTATTCATCAGTAATAGTTGAGAAAAGTGGCTGGTCCATGTTTTCTGTCGCACTTGTGCGGGTCTGGGTGTCTACAGACCTGGAAAACCAGGAGAACCGGGAATTGTCAGGGAATTTTCTAAAACTCAAAAAGTCAGGGAAATGTCAGGGAATTCCGTGAATTTATGAGAAAAGTCAGGGGAAAATGGCGAATCCACCCCTTACTCTGAAAATATTGAGTATTGCTCAATAATGTCCTGGCTGGATGTAGGGTTAAACGTTAAAAGGGAAGGATGTGACTGTGTGAGATCGACTGGTAGCGAATTTTGAATTTTCATGGTTGTACAGGGTGAACCAGTTGAGGTTGAGCAAAAATTGATGACGTACACACAAAATGCAGTACGAATTTCTCATTATTTAGGTAGTGGCCTATCTCTTTTTGCTGTCGAGTTATGTCTTGAGGGCATTCCATTGGAATGAAAGCAAAAAACATCAACATTTTCTAAAATTAAAAGCTACGCTGTACGGTGCGCGACCAAAGCGCCGCGTTGCCGCGAAACCGACTTTTCCAAAAATCAGCTCGAATTCCTAATAGAAATCGAGGTGATTGAAAATACTGGCCGAGAAAACTGTTTTCGAATAATTACAGTGTCGCTATTGCTCTGTGGATCGTCGAGCCCAAGAGAAACGTCTCCTTTTTCTCAACTTTCCAACACGCAACATTCACAATTCAAATATCTCACTCATTCCATGAGCAAATGTGAGATGAAATGTTCGAAAAAACAACAACATGATGTGTTTTGAGCAAATAATCGATTTGATAATTGGCAAATAGTTGATTTGATCAGGTATGACGGGTATGTAAAAACATCAAATTTGCGTAAAAAAAAAACATTTAAAAAAAAATCAAACATTAACATTTAATCTATAGTCTACCGACGGTCTGCCTGGCTATGTAGCACAGCCTTTCATCCTTTAGACTAGATTACACCTGAATTTTATGTTTTTTCATACCAATGCCATTAATCGATTATTAGCTCAAAATACATGTTTTATTTTTCGTTTCATCTCGTATTTTGCTCAT
Organism: Corythucha ciliata; assembly: GCA_038030265.1. Lineage (NCBI taxonomy): Eukaryota > Metazoa > Arthropoda > Insecta > Hemiptera > Tingidae > Corythucha > Corythucha ciliata. Next base: position 11,391,136 of record CM075937.1, read on the forward strand.
AGATGGAGTGATATAGATAAATTATGAATAAATTGTAGGAAGGTTTGAGAAGATATTTTTGTGAGGTTCGACGGTCCGAAAGCTATATGAATTTGCCCCTTTCTCATTTATTTATTTATAATTATTTCGATAACCACGAACATTTTTCAGGATTCAGGGAAAAGTGGGGAATTGTCGGGGAATTTTGTTCTGGGGAAGCTATATAGACACCCTGAAAGTGAATATTGTTTGATTTGTGGTTGGAGAGGGTGATTTGCAGGTGCATGCAGTTGCCCTCCCCTGGGTATCACTGAAAGCCAGGTGTCTATACAGACCGGAAATTTTCGGAAAACTTTCTGAAACTATAGAAAAGTCTGGAAATTTCAAGTTATTAAAAATTCCAGGGAATAATTACTTAAGGGTATAAATACGTTAAATACTTTAACATACATATATGTATACAGGGCGCGAATTTTGTTCTGGCGTGAAAATGCAATAAATCATTTTAAGAGCACGAATATCCATTTTTGTCACTTTTTGGGCGCGGATAGTCAGTTCAGCTATTTTTACTGAGCGAATATCATGGCGAATATCACAGCGTGGATTTCCATTTTTTCCAGTTTCAGGGCGTGAGCCAGTGTGGCGAATTAAAACGTGCAAATTATCCGTGTTGTCATTTCTAAGGCGCAAACAGACGGTCAAGTCATTTCCAGGGTGCGAATGGCCAGTTTGCCATTTTTGGTGCAACTTGTCAATGCAGCCATTTTAATGCGCGAGTCGTAAGTTTTTCTTTTTTAGGGCATTTTGGCCAACTTTTTTGGAGCGAAAAAAGTTTCGCCGGCGCTCTTTCCATCTGCGTTATCGACCGGAGCGTGATGGCCTCTCTAGCGGATTCCACTAGAACTTGTTTAAATTTAGGTGCCGATTCGCCCCTAAATTTCGGCGAGTTGGAGCATCCGATTGATTTCGGGTAAGCGTATATCAATTCAAGAAGATGTTTTGCAGTGACGAGAGATCTTTGTTTTTTGATAAACTCAAAATTGAAAAAATTAAAAATTTAAATTTTTCAAAAAAAAAATTTCAAAAAAAGAAGATCTCTCGTCATTAGTACTAGTCTTCATAAGAATATAGAAAAAAGAATGGCCGAAAAATTCCCAAAACTGACTGAGAAAAATGCGGGCCAATTTTCAAGCATCCTGAAACCCCCCCTTAATGCAATTACTACAAATAACGGTACAGTGATTTTTAAACAAAATAAGGTCCAGGGGGCCTATTCTCTAACAACAAGCAATATTTTTTTCGCCAGCCATGTGTTTATTTCATTCATTTGTTTGAAGAAAATCAATGAAATAAACATATGAATTCGAAAAAGCTATTGCTTCGGAGTTAGAGAATAAGCCCCTTGGTATTCCAAAATGAACGACTGATTCTCACGGGGAATAAAAACCCTAACGGACTTTTTGAAGTTAATTTCGCTCCTGGCTCAGCCTTGCTGACATCGCAGTATGATGCGTACGTCCCGTGGCATAGAAAACTCGGCCACCTTGGCGTGAAATATTTAAAACATCTCAATACGCTGTCGAATGGGATGCAATCAAAACCAACAGCAATAAAAAACTTCACCTGCGAAGTGTGCTTAAAGGCAAAGGCAACTCGTAAAACTTCCGGATTCAATCCTTCACGAGCTTTCCAACCACTCGAACTACTTTATACAGACGTCGTTGGTCCTATCGATCCTCCGACGTGGAACAACTGCCGATACTTCGTCGTAGAGATGGATGATTAATACTCATTTTTCAGCTACTTTCCTTTTGGGTGGACGAGATGAAGTCAAAACAGCTGTTGTCAATTATATTAATCAAATCGAGAACCACTGGTCAAAAAAAGTTTAAAAAATCCGATTGGACAACGCTGGCGAATATGTTTCCCGCGAATTCCGGAAATTCTGCGAGTTAAAAGGAACACAGTTGGAATACGCACCGCCTCGAACGCCTCAGCTAAACGCTCATGCCGAGCGCCTCGGACGCACGCTAATGAAAAAAACTAGAGCGTTATTATTTGATTCAACTTTAGAAAAAAATATGTGGAGTGAAGCACTTCTGACGGCGACCTATCTATTAAACAGAAGTCCGTCAAAAGCTGTAACGTTAACTCCCGCTGAAATGTGGTATAAAAAGCGGCCGGACCTGTCCAGACTTCAAATTTTCGGAACTAAAGTGTATGCAAAAATTCACAACACCCGAAAACTAGACGCTAAAGCTAAAAAGTTTGTTTTCATTGGTTACACAAGTAACGCCTACAGACTATGGGACCCCGAAAAACATAAAATAATTGTCTCTCGTGATGTTTACATCTGCGAAGAAAAGAAAAGTAACCTTCAAACCGAAATTAAAACACTCAATTTTGACTCTGAGGGTGATAGTGATACTGATGAATATCACAGCTCAACAAATTCTGACACCCCAGAGCAAAACAGATTTGATCAAGAAGAAATTATCCAAGAATTATTTGAAAATCCAGACACGCAAGTCGCAAATCATCCCGAATCACCTGCCAGAAATGCCAGTCCAGATGCATCAACTGGTATAGTCGAAGAAAGAACTGAAAGAGTAATAAGACCGAGACAACTCCCAAAAAGATTAGAAGATTATGATCTCAGTTCAATCGATGACGAAGAAGAAGAAAACGGTCTATTGTCATTTGAACAAGCGATCTCTTGTGATGAAAAACAAAAATGGCTCGAAGCGATTGAAGAAGAAAAGAAATCTCTTAAAACCAACAAAACATGGGTTTTCGTAGACAAAAGGGAGGCAACCGGCAAAAAGATCCTAACCAATCGATGGGTGTTCACTAAAAAGCATGACGGGAAATATAAAGCTAGGCTTGTTGTCAGAGGTTGTGAACAAAGTTTTGGCGAAGACTATAATGAAACCTACAGCCCAGTCTCTACGACTGCTACTAGCCGTGGCTCTCAAAAAAGGGTTTAAATTCAAAACTTTTGATGTTAAAACTGCATTTCTCTATGGGAGTCTAACCGAAGAAATTTACATGAGAGTTCCAAAAGGCTACCTACTTATTATTGTCAGAACATGACATTTTTTGTATAGTAAGTCTAAGTTCTTCCTTGCACCCGTGGAGCCGGTTGAGATTAATAAGTATATAAAAGAGTTAAAGAATTTTTCATCTTATAATATGGGGAACATAACTAATTTAGTGTTAAAGAAAGTAGCAGAATTCATAATGTTTCCCCTGGCGTATATTTTCAATTTGGTACTTTGCACAGGTCATTACCCTGCATTTTTCAAAAACGCTTTGGTGATTCCTTTGTTTAAGGGTGGTGACCGTACCAGTATGAATGATTTCCGCCCTATAGCCCTCACGTTAGGGCTGAGCAAGGTTCTTGAAAAGTGCATCAAGAAGAGGCTTGTATCATACTTGGAGAAAAATAGAGTGCTTTCCAAAAATCAATTTGGTTTCCGGAAGGGTCTTGGATCCCAGCATGCCTTGTACGAACTGCACAGTACTATTTCGGAAAAGCTTGATGAAGGTTTCAATGTCGTTGGAGTCTTCCTAGACATTCGCAAAGCCTTTGACACTGTGCACCACGGTATTCTTGTGGACAAATTGATGAGTGCGAGGTGTAGCCCTAGACCTATTCAAGTCTTATCTCTCAGGCCGAACTCAAAGGACGAGAATTGGTGATATTATCAGTGAGTCAGCGTCGATTTGTCAGGGTGTGCCCCAGGGTACGGTGCTTGGCCCGGTTCTGTTTCTTGTGTACATTAACGAATTATTAGACATGGATATTATCTGGAAGGGTTTTTGGCTTTGCTGACGACACGGCTGTTGTTCATTGGGATAAAAATATTAGGAATTTAGTCTCGAGAATTAATAATGACCTATTTGCAATGAAATGTTGGTTTTCTAGAAATTTAGTTTGTGTAAATGTTTCGAAAACGTCAGTTGTACGTTTCTCTATAGTCCCTAGTAAGTTGCCTAATGATGAACTTCGAATACGATTTCATAATTTCTCCTGTAATCAACTAGAATCTTCATGTAATTGTAAGTTATTGCCCTTGGCAGAAAATTGTAAGTACTTAGGCGTAACATTCGACGCCAACTTCAAATTTAAGGCTCATGTAATGAATCTGTATAGGAAAATGCGAAGACTGTTTTATCCTTTTAAAATGTTGAGTAAGGTGCTCCCTGATTGTTATCGTAGAGTAATCTATCTTGGACTTGCCGAATCTCTATTCAGTTACGGTCTGATCGCATGGGGTAGTGCTTGTAAAAGTAATTTGAAACCTCTCCAAACGCTTCAAAATGAGCTATTGAAAGTCTTGTATGGAAAACCCTATTTGTACTCTACAGCTAGGTTGTATAAGGAGCTTAATTTCTTGAATATTAAACAAATTTTCCTGTTGCAAGCCTGCCTTCACGTGTATAAAATCGGAATTAAAACGGAGCACAAGTGCCTTGCGCCGTCTTTAAGAACTGCTAGTAGATCAAATATCCGTGTTCCCAAAGTGAAGTCCGAGTTCTTTAAAAGAAACCCTTATAACCAGGTCATTAGTTTTCTTTATGACAATAATATTAACTTAAATAATTTAAAGACCACTCGAGCTTTAAAATCTACATTATTAAATACCTTTAAGTCTGTTACTAAGTTCTAGTCTGTTTGAAACTGGTCTGTTTGCTTATTTAATATATTAGTTTATAATTAATTATCCTTCATTGTCAAATATCAAGCGCATGCACATAAGCATAGCATATTACCATGTGAGTTTTGTTGTTTTTTCCTATTTTGCTTTATTATTTTTTGTTGTTGTTGAGTTGAGTGTGAGACTCGGCCTAATTTCACAAGTTTCGTTTGAACTTATCATTAGGCCAGCTTGAAATCCTTTTTGGTGTACCTGTACTAATGTTAATTTGCAAAGCTAAACAAATAAATAAATAAGTTCCCTAGTTGTAAGGCCCCGTTCACAAACTGCCTGTCAACCCGTGGACGTGCGTCTGTGGAAGTTTCAGCCTGTGGAAATGTGGAGCCTGTGAAACCTATGAAAATACTTTATTTTTCTAGGGAATAGATTGGTTTTTTTGCATGGACTCCACAGACGCTTGGCACATGCAGAACTTATGAACGTGGTCTAATAAATATTTTTTTAAGTTACTGCAGCTCATTTCACTAAAATTGAATTTAAAAATAGTAATTGTACAGGGTGGAAGGAGATAAGTGCGACAAAAAAAAATTGGGTGAAAATAGACCTCATTTGCGACCGAAATCACCCTATACCATGTCCGAAAATCAAAACCCTTCGAGATATGATTTTTCTAACGCTTTCTCATGGCTTACTTACATCACTTTTTTCAACTAAATGCTAGAAAATTGCTTTCAATTTGCATTTTTGCAACTTTTGGTGATAGATTCGGAAAGAACACACTATTTCCTGTCAGGATTATCCATTTGCGGTGGATATTAACCATTTTATGTGGCCTCAAATGCGGCTTAAAGTCGTGCAAATCGGGGATTTTTTTCTCAAAACCACAAATCACTAAACTTGTTCAAATTTTTCAGTCAAAACAAGCGATTTTGAAGAGAGAAATCATTATTTTTTCCAAGAAATCGTCGTTTCTGATGAAAAATTACCAGAAAACTAAGAAAACGCTTATGACTATTTTTCAAAAGGACACTTTGAAGATGTTTTTCTGAATCACGGGTTGTCCGTACACTCATAGCGTTTTCCTTTTGCCATTTCAAAAGTGCTCTGGGGCCGCTCTTGTGACGTCACAAGCCCGCTCGGATCGAACCAAAATCTGGCTAAGAGTGGATTGAAACGGAACGACTTTTAACATGTGGAAGTGGAAGAGAGCGCTCTTTAATAACAACCTTCCTCCTCATGACTGTTTTGTAGTTTTTGTGTTTGTATTGAATGGAAGTACATATTTATTTACGTGCATGAGCTGAGCACTTGTATATTTTTGTGTGGAGTGCTTGTGGTTAGCGAGAATGTACTTATTAGCATGACTGTGAACAAATCGGGTGCATCCCTTCGTGAGTTCAATGCCCAATTCTATTGATAATGTTCTTCCAGGAACATAATTAATATCTAATAACAACAAGTTGCGAAAATTTAGAAATTCTCGGCCAGCAAACACGCTTTGTGGCGACAGGAAAAATGAAGGAATGGGCTTTGGGGAAAATATGTAATACATAAAGATGAATAACTGCATTAATGTAGAGAATCCGGATGAACCGTTTTGTAACGATTGGAACACTGGTACTAGGTTTTTGTTATTCCGTCTTCTCCTTATTGATTTATGCTGCAATAATAGCCCACGTAGTCTTCTTATTTTCATATTTTTCGTCGGACGAGCTTGACTCTAGACTAGAGTTATCCATACATTTCAAAATGAGCCTAGTGGCTTCATCTGACCACCTCTGGATCTGTTGAGTAATCGACGATAATGGTACCTACGAATAACAGAACTTGAATGATTGTTAAACCGCTTTCGTTCAACAAATCGTTGGCTTCATCCGCGAAGGAAATCAAAATACGAACTCAAATCAAAACTATGCTTATCACAATGAACCTTCCAAGAGAGGTTTACCGCTCCGTCGATTTTGACGGAGCAGTTGAAGTTGCTCTAGCTCTGATCCGCGGAGGAGCGTAGGGATAAGTGGAACGAATAAAAAGTCGCTCTGCTGAGGATCAATTGGCAAATGGAACCTTCAAACTCTTATCAGATCAGACCTGGAGCAGCCCCAGCTCTACTTTTTAAGCTAATGGAAAACGCTATCAGATTTAGTGTGGACAAACGGGGACTGACTTTTTTCGAAAAAAAAAAAAAAAAATAAAATCCCCGATTCGCACGACTTTGATTCGCATTAAAGGGTACATAACATAGATATCGTCTGTCGAAAATGGCTAATCCTGACAGAAAATAGTGTGCTCTTTCCGAATCCATCACCAAAAGTTGTAAAAATTCAAATTGAATGCGAGTTTCTCGCCGTTAGTTAAAAAAAAAATTATGTAAGCCTAAAAATCGTTCAAAAAATCATATCTCGAAGGGTTTTGATTTTCGGACCATGGTGTGTATGGTGATTTCGGTCGCAAATGAAGTCTACTTTCATGCACAAATTTGTCCGTGCTTGATTCGGAACATCCTGCATAAAAATGGTCAAGAGCCGAGACGAGTCGACAGTGTCCGAATTCCGATCACGTATTCCTAGGTGTTTAAAACGCATCTACTGTATACATAAGTTCCTAAAATGAAACAAAGTGATAATTACAAATGTTTAACAAATTTGAGAGCAGAAGCCCCCCGAGAAAAAGTTAAAAACCTACGCCCTTTCATGAAAGCTTGTTCGTAATTGAATGAAGTAAGAATTGCAGACGAGGCATCTATCGGGATCGATTTTCCAAAAATGCTTCAGGACCGTGTCTTATCAAATGCGACGCGACTAGTAATCCATATGACTTTGCTCACAACGATCGAATTCTAGCGTCTATGAAAAAAGAATTTCAAATAACAGTATTTGACAACCCAAAAAAATTTGTTGGCTTCGAAATCACAACACAACCGACGGCTGTGAAAATTTCACAATCTGATTATACTGTAAAGCTACTAGAAAAATATCACATGACTGAATGTAATCCAGTAAACACACCAATTTTGCTAACAAACCAGGAACCAGAAGAGACTTTAAAAACAGGAAAATTCGAATTTCCTTTCCGCGAAATGGTTGGTAGTCTTCTATACATATCGTCCAAAACCAGACCAGACCTTGCTTATTCTGTCGGATTAAGTAGCCGACACCTGGATAAACCAACTATAACGGATTTTTCCAACGTGAAAAGAACACTGAGGTATCTCAAAAACACTAAAAAGGACGGAATATCGTATTTTAAGAACTCGTCCAATGAACTAATAGCGTACTGTGACAGTGACTTTGCTGGAGACACAGAAACTCGTCGTAGTACTTCCGCCTACGTTATTTTCTACGCTGATGGACCTATTAGCTGGAGAAGTCGAAAACAGCCAATAGTATCCTCCAGTAGCACCGAAGCAGAGTTCATCTCTGCCGCTGAATGCTGTCGAGAATTACTTTTCCTCAGGAGCTTACTCTTCGAACTCACCGGCGAAGACGTTCAATAACTCTATTCATCGACAACAAGTCGACAATCGAACTAATTAAAAAAGGAAAAATGAACTCTCGCAGTAAGCAAATCGATCAAAGTTGTATAGAAAACCAAGTTATTCAGCTCTCTAGTGATGAAGTTGAAACCAATCCGGGGTAGGGAAAATTTATCACGCTAGATAACACCTCCACATGTAGAAGCTATATCAATAAAAAGCTAAGCTTGCTGTTGCTAAGGTAACTTACAAGGGTTATTGTTTTGATATTTTTATTGTCACTTGTACTCATAAACGCCAGTGAAACCCAAAATTAGAGAGAATTTAGAGCATTTTGTACTGCAGGAACTTCAATTTCTTAACTGCCTCCGACTATACGCCAATATTATGCCGGATATTCAGCTTGAGAGGCCCAGCTAAGATAGTAATTAACGAAAACAGTAAGTTGCTGAGGACAACATTTGAACATCAGTGGCTAAAGTATCATTAACCATGGCAAAAATGTCGGTTTTTGACATGAGAAGGATGCACCTGTAGTTCACGATTAAAGGCGAGTTTTCTTGGATGGATAATTGCCCTTTCTATACGCCCAATGTTCAGTTCCCGTCCTGAGGTGAAATTGCTGATTTCCTCGAGGAGTTTGAAGTTAGTATTTTACTGCTAAATTGGTATATTCGACTACATTGACGTTCTACTGACGTATTATTAATTATATATAAAGGAACACGATCTGTTAATTCCTGTGAAATTTCAAGAAGCCTGTGGAAGAGCTTACAATGAGAGTGGGTGTATAAATTCCACACTTTAAGTAATCAGAAGGTGACGAACGTTTCAGGATTTGTTATCGTCGATGAATGTCGGCTGTGGGTTACTCCATTATGCGTTCGCTGGAAAGCAACTGCCCACCCGTGTCCTCTCATGCTGCGCCCCTGGACGTTTGTGTGACGAACCTCCTCTCCAGTCAAATATCGTTCCGCATGTAAATTTTAAATCACTATAGCATTCATTTTTAAAATCGTTTCTTAATGCAATTCCTATCGCCCCAAGCTTGACTACGTCCTGAAATCAAAATTAATTCCGCGTCATTACTCGTCTACGTAAGAATGCCGATGTACTCGACTTTGGATAGAGAGAGCGAGAGCCTCAACTCAAGCAAATCGCAGCCAGCCACGGAAAACTCAAAGGATCTGCGTTTTAGGCAGCACCCCCCCCCCCAACTAGGCACCAATTTTTCGTACGAAGTTTTCACCAATTTAGAATAAAAGTTGTATTACCTAATTTTTTTTGCAGACCAGTTTCAATAATGCGTCCCATTTTCAATGCAGTTCAGTCCTATTTTGTATTTAATCAGTTTACAGCACCTACAAACGCGTACACGGCTTAGCTGAAAACATCTACTCCTTCACTACTAATACTCATCCCTCTAGCGAAATTCCTGGAGTTTTTTTTTACCGAGCAAGCAAACCTCTTCGGACAAACGCTACTTCGCTTGAAGGGATGAGTAGAAGGCGAAAAGTGAAGGAGAATAAATATGCATTCGGCTAAGCCGTGTACGCGTTTGTTGATTCTACATATAATCTCTTTGAGTACAACTAGATAAAATTGAAAATGGGATGCAACAAGAACAATAAAATCGCAATTAAACGGCTGGTTCTGATTTTTTAATATGTTGTTAGGACCAATACCAGTAGTCTAAATCCAAGTTTGCAGCTTCGAAAGACCTGTGCTACTTTCATAGCACTCGAAAAACCGCGGAATATTCGCACTTTTTCCAGTGCTTTTACTATATCTCCTAAACTATGCATTCTTCGTTAATAAACGCGAACTACAATTTTCAAGTATATTAAATTCGCTACAATTTGCGACATAGCCCAGCTCTGTGGGGCAGATATAGTAGCCAAGATACAGCTCTTCAAAATTAATAATTTATTGTTTTTTAAAGAGATTTTAAGTTTATAAAAAGTTGAAAATCTCTGTTAGCGTTCAATTTGTGATAGAACATTGCTCAGTGGTAAGTTTCACACAAAACAAAGCCAAAAATTCCATCATTTTGGCAAAACAAATTACCAATTTTGAAGCGCTGTATCTTGGCTACTATCTAATCTACAGATCTGGGCCAGGTCTCAAATTAAAGCAAATTCAATATACTTATTTAAAAAAAAAAAAAAAAAGACATGTTTAAGATACAGTCGTTAAGAATTGGATTTTTTTTTGCAACCAAAAAAGTGATATTGTTTTGAGTGAAACCAACCTCTGAGAAATTTTCTATTACAAATTCGAGGGCTCACAGTTCCGCACAAGGTTTTGGAGAGAGCGTTGGAAATTTCCAACTTGTTGCTTCCATATATTTATAAATGTTAAATCAATTCCATATATTTAGACTTGGGAACTCTTTTTGTGAAAACAAATTACCAATTTTGAAGAGCTGCATCTTGGCTAACGTCTGACCTACAGAGCTGGATCAGGTTTCAAATTATAGCGTATTTAATATACCTACTTGAAAAACGTAGTTCACGTGTATTGTCGAAGAAAGCGTAGTTTAGGAAAGATAAAAGAAAAACGAGAAGAGTGCTAATATTCCGCGGTTTTTCGACTGCTACGAAAGTAGCACAGGTTTTTCGATGCTGCAAACTTGGAGATACACTACTGGTACTGGTTCTAACAACAAACTAAAAATCATAACTAGCCGCTTAATTGTTATTTTAGCTATTTTTAGTGTTCTTTTTGACTGGCCTAAAATAATAATTAATTGACCCAGAATCCCTTGAATCGTATATCTATATTGTCCCATGAAGTAAAGAGTGTGGCCGCCTCTTTACACTTAAGAATCACACGGAAGCGACGGCTGAACGTTAGCATAGTATCTGGACCATCGGTGGCCTTTTCAAACTCACAGACCCAATGGACCCAATCAACACAAGTCCACGGTCGACGGACCCCTCAGCTCATCCTGCCTACAATGCCGTAATGATTTTGCGACTGAAATACTGTAATAATAATAAAATTGAAGAAATCATCATAAACCTAATTAATATTAATATAATTCTTCCAGTTTCAAATATTTATTGTCTCAATTCGTTGAAAAAAGAAAAATTGTAAAGTCAATCTCATTCGTTCTGAAGCTGTCAATTGGAAAACTACGAATCTCCGGTTGACGACCGCTGATCTTGATCATACATCCAAAATAGATACAGGAAAATAAATACAAAAAAGGCTCTACCAGTAGTGTTTGGCTTTAGAAGGGTTTAGAGTGGGATTTGCGAGCTGCACTAGTGGAAAAAAGTCTAGTAAAATTGATCAGAACAATACTGTCCGTATAAAATAAGAGAGAATAAAACATAATCTATAACCACAACCTGACACTTTTATTCACCAGACAGCCTGGGAGCCCGCCCGTGAGGCAGAGCCTCGATCCGAACAGGCCTCTTCAGGCCTCACGGCCCTCCCGGTGGGTGAAATCGGCACAATCGTTTAAAAAATCAAAAATCCCATTTTCGGACAAATTAAAGGGGGCTTGCAGCTACTCAGTAGGGTTATGGCGGAAACCGGCCGCATTGGCTTGCGGATAGCGTGGCCCGGACTCATAAACCACAGCCAGGTAAAATTGCACAACAAGCTGCTTACAAGAGCGATGCTTCTGGGAGTGCGAACGTTCAAGAAGTGGCTGAAGAACTTTTTAATGGTCAACGCGTAAAACGCGTTCACGTCCGAGTTCGATTAGGCAGTCTTTACTTATTGATTTAATAATCCTGTGACGAAGCTATACAACAATTGTTGGAACGTGCTAATAAAGAATAATAATAATTATTATTATTATTATACACTTCTCACTGTTGATAGGTGACTTTTCTATCGACCAGCGGAACGGTGACGTACCGAGTTGCTGTAAAGAAATAAACGGGCACTTGATTATGATCAAGCTTTCGATCTAATTTGAAATCTTCTTAAAGACCTGATTGGCAAAGATGAACAACACATAAGGTCAACAGCAAAGTAAATTAAAAAAGCAAGCGATATGAGTGCATACCTGGTCAAAATTCCAAATTAACGAATATAGCAACATAATAAGTGTCCTCCTACGTCGCAAATTAAAAACTAGATACCCTTGTTCCTCTAACGCCAAAGAACCACATACACGGAATGCACAAAACAGGTCGGATGAGTGAGTGAAGGTTGGGTGTGTCGTGAAAGAGAAAAGGGGATTTGACCACAAGTGCTCAGTGTTTTTCTTACACATCGGATTAACCGCCGATGTGCCTAGTAATGTCATCCATCGCAATCACGCATCGCATTTTCACTTCATTCTAGCTGAAAAAGCAAGCCTTAGCCAGCCAATCAAGACATGTTTAGACTTGGCATCTACTTACCCAGTTCACTTTGAGTTAGGTGCCTGGGAGCTTCAAGTTCGACGATTTCAGTACAACTGAAGAATCTTCGAACAATCGTATTCGATTTACCAGAGACTTATCCTTATAATTGGAGACAAAGATTTATTAGGCGATCAGGGTCCTATGGGACCTTATTACGGTGTGACTCACAGTTGTCGCTGTCATGCTACGGTTTTCTTGCACTTCTATACATTTTCTGGGGCAGTGGGGTCATGCGATTTGTCCCAGTCTTTTTCGTTGGGCTAGGAACCGGCTGTTTTAGGCAGGCATAAGTCACGCTCGTGCCTCGTATTAGGTACTTTGATAAAATTATCCAAAACTTCGTGAAGTATGACCGGTATAAATTCATGAGATGAGATTTGAAAAGGCGTTTTGATGACTTTTTGCGAATGTGACGTCTTCTCCTTGAGGAGGGCTACATGGCCTCTGCACCACTCATTCCAGATATGCGCCCTTATATTTCATAATATCCATATCCAATCATGGTATGGGACGACTAAAGAGCGCAGTATCAGGGGGAATAAGTTTCTGAGGAGAACGGGAAACCAGACATGCACAGCTGCTGCACTCCATACAGTGTGAAAGGCTGAAAGCGAAGAGAAAGAGAAAACGGAACATATAATTAACCCCGCCACCCTTTCATGTTACTAACGACTCCATCATGCGCAGAGAAAACGATTGCTACGAGACTTCGTGTGGTCACTTCCTTCAGCTTTTGTCCCCCTTTGTCATTATGTTCAAGTTTGATGTTTCATCAAACCGTTATGAAGAATTATGGAGCCATCGGACAGAGCACAATTACGTTCGCCCTGCATTATATAGACTTGTGAGGCCTTTTGAGCCCAGTGGACAAAATAATTGTTGAGTCTCATCTCACCTCAGTACGACGATTAATTGCCAGAAAAAAGTTGAAGTAGGTGGTGACGAAATGCCGGTAGCAGATATTGAACTGGATATAAAGCGTAGGTATCTCACTGAATATGGCCACAGTTTAAGTCACGTGAAATTATTTTCAAGTTGCGTGGATTAGAAAATTAATTAAAATACATTTCACTTCGTCACCTCACAAAAAAAATTAACTCTGACTTGATAAATTGATAACAGACAACTGTAAACAACAAAAAAGCGGTTCGCATATGGATAATGATATAGCTCCAAGGTGACTAAACTTTACTAGAGGTGCCGCAGATTTCCCCCTGTCCATCGGACGGGAGGGGTGAAGTCTGACGTCACCAGCAGTCCTTTGCTCCCGATTGTCACCCTAGAGCAGCAGAGCAAGTTAATTTTGAAATTGAAGTTTATGATTTCTCAAAAATCACAACCCAATAACAATTAATAATGTACTGGGTCCAGCGCAAAGGCGGTTGGGACTGCTCGTGACTTAGGTGAAGGACAGTAATAGCCGAAGATCTGCGGCACCTATAGAGAGTTTAGTCACCGTGACGAAGTTCCAGAAATTTAAAGAAAAAATGATTAAAAGCTGAAATTATGGGGGTGTGATGGAAATAATTTCATCTATCCTAGTCATCCCCCTCAATCTCATGTGTTTTAATTGTTATTGAAAAATAGTATATTGTGTACCTAGGCGGGAAAGTGTGTGTTTGCCGGGCCGAGACAAGTTGCCCAGCCGAGCCGTAGGCGAGCCCGGAAAAGTCCTTCTTTCCTCTCCGTATGGAGGCAGCAAAATTGAGTTTTCTCATCATGTAGGAAAGAAAATATATTTTATCGCGTTCTGCGTTTAAAAACTATAATATCTAAAATCCTCTTGCTCTGCTTAAAGTAGAGTCTGAATACGACCCACCTATTGCTGGTGAGCGGGGACCATCCCACTGATGACCGCTAAGTCATCCGCCAGCGCTATAGCTAGTGGTATACAGTGAGAGGTGTTATGGAGAAAAACGATAATTCAAGGCTGAAATTGAGTAAAATCTCTAATTCAACGGCTAAATGGAAACAAACACCAGCTCTCGGCTAAAATGAAGGAAACACCTGAAGGTACGGTTTTGTGGCTAAAATTGAAAAAAGGTGCGCTAATTCAAGGCAACAATGAATGATTTATCAATTTTAGCAGTTATTTATAGCGATTTTCTTAATGTTTCCGCCAATGGGCAATTTTTTATCATTTCAGTTGCCAATTTTGCCATTTTTCTCAATAGGGAACTTACATGAATCTCAGATTGGGAAGAAAAGCCTACCGGTGATATGACCCGTGAACTGAAGGATAACAACGGAAGTTGCAACCCGATTGGTGCGTTTTAAGATTTTTAAAAAAGGTTCCAAGTTCTCCAGGAGGGGATGGATGGTGCGAGGGGAAATGACGTAAGTCCTTACATGTGAAGCATTTGAGGGAACTCTAAAATTGTTTGTTTACAAATAACGTGAAAAATGTCCCTCCAGTAAACGCGTCTAACCCCCTCTTCCCCACATCATCCATTTCAATAAATAAGTTTTAACGTGATCGAATCCCCACTCAACTTTTTAAAAATTCGCTAAAAAGGCATCCTTGATTGATTTCAGAGTTTAATGTGAGCAATATAGGCTTGTGGAAGAGCCGTCTTTAAGAAACTCCAACTTTTGAAAAATGTGCAAGTTCCCCATTTAGTCCCACTTGATCGTTTTTTGTTTGTTTGTTGTTTATTTTCCTAATTTTTGCCCTCACTTTTATAGTCTCGAACGAGGGTTTTTTTTATGTTGGCATTACAACACATACTTTGCTTTTTAATTTCCTGTTTATACTTACTTCCACGTGTGCATTTTAAAAAATATATATACAATCTACTTTATCTCTCGGTTCATCTATGAAAAGGAAGTTTGTTCTTTCGTAATAACTTAACAGAGACGTCCTTTTCAAAACATTGACAAATTGACCGACAAGCAGACAGAAAAACATGTTTTTCCGTTTCTAATGTCCTTCGGCACGAAAATGTCAGCTTTGACTCCATTTTTTTTTTTTGAAACACCCAGGATGGTAGTAAAAATACTTGGCATTGGTCCTAAGACTTTCCCTTTTCACTTAACACCCTCCCCCACACCATTTCCTATTGCTTGTATCCACACAGTTTCCTCCCAGCATTATTAATGCGTGGGCTTGAACAAAGATTTACTTCTCTTTTATCGACTGGTGAGAAAATATTAAGAAGAGGATTTCATTTCCAGACGTTTTCCATAGAGACATTAAGTAGCTTTAACACCCTTTCGATGAATCATCCGTTAACCGTATAATATACGCAGTTGTTTTGTAGACACCAAGCGAGAAGGTTGTTCATAGTTCGTCTCTCTTATCTCACTTATTTTCCTTGTCTCTTTCATTCGAAGGATAATCTTTTATTTTTAGCAGTTTAAAATTTAAATAGAAAAGAAAGTTAGCCACTTAATTTTATTTCGTTTTATTTTAATTTTTATTGCTCAGACAATGGGCGAAGAGAGCGATCGGAGAGAAGTTCCCCCGGGCGAAACGGGTACAATGGACGTGGTCACAAATAAAAACGATCGAGAAGACCCCCCAAAATAAGACGAAACGAAGACAGTGGAAGCGGAAGCTAATAAAAAAGAAAAGCGATTTTATGAAAGCATAGATCAGGGGCTCTTTTACGTGTTTATTGAAAGTGTGGGAGAGGGGAAAGGTCTTGGGAGACTCCACCCCATGTCACAGGGCAACATATTATTTAAAGAACGAAGAATAAATGAAAAGGGGCCTTTTTCAAATCGTTTCTCGGCTTCACCAGGTAGTAAAGAGATAAAAATTATGTGCAGATTACGTTCAGGCAGTGGCGTAGGTAGGAATTTGTCCTAGGGGGGGATCAGATTGAAAAGCTCGTTACAGGGATGGCAGGGTGTAATTTCGCCCTAAGTCTCTGTATAAACAAGAAATATAATTTTACTTCGCCTTTTCCTTATTTTAGCCACGAATCACCGCTATTTCACCTTTTCTAACCGCCAATTAGCGCTTACGACCAGTTTAAGCCGTGAATTTCTCAATTTTAGCCAAGAATGAGTGCTTTTTGTCAACTTTACCTGCAGATTAGCACTTTTCTCAATTTTGGCCGCGTGTATCGTTTCTTAATTTCAGCCGCGGACTAGCGGTTTTGACCGCCCCCCCCCATAGCTATTGAATTTGCGCTTTTTCCCAACTTTAGCAGCAAAGCAGCGTTTTTATCACGTGAGCGATGTTTCTTAATTTTCCGTGAGTTTTAGCGTTTTCCTCAATTTTAGCAGCAAATTAGAGATTTTTTAAATTTTTTTAGCAGGGGATTAGCACTTCTTTCAGTTTTAGCTAAACATTACGTTTTTCTTAAGTGTTTTCCTCATAAATTAGCCTTGAAATAGAGGGCTTTTCACAAATTAGGATTTTTTTGGTTCACCATGCGCAATTTTTCTCAGTTTTATCCGCGAATCAGCGGATTTTTCACCCATTGCCATAAATTGCCGCTTTTTCTCAATTTCTGTCTCAGAAGTTGCCATCAGAAGCCGCGAATGGCGTATGATTCAATGATTCAGTTTTGACGCAAATTACAATTTTTCTCAATTTGAGCGAATTAGAGTTTTGCGCAATTTCAGCTGTAAATTGGCGGTTTTTTCCAATTTTAGCAGTGAATTAGCACTTTTTCTCAATTTAACCTCAAAATAACCTTTAAAATCTCTTAATTTTGGCCAGACTAATTATTTATTTTCTAAATACTACCAGCAAATTGGCGGGTTTTTCACATTTCAGCATCGTATTAGCAATTTTATGTTACTTTTATGTATAGATTATTGCTTCTTCTTAGTTCTAGCCGTAAATCAGCGTTGTTTTTACTTATAGCCGTGCAGGAATTTCCTGTTTTTTTAATTTTAGCCACAAAGGTGCCTTCAGAAGGCACGTATTTAAATTAGAAATTTCAAATTTCACCACACTTTATCCTAGAATTATTGATGTTCCTCAATTTTAGCAGCGAATTTGCGCTTTTTCTAAATTTTAGCAGCGTAGTAGCGTTCCCAACACTTGCATTAACCGAATTTTCTCGATTTTTGCCAAGAATAGGTGTTTTCCTCTAATTAAGCTGCAAATTAGGATTTTTTTTTTCCATTTTTGCAGAGAATTATCACTTCTTCTCAATATGAACTACCAAAAATTAGCGTTTTTCTTAATTGTAGCCGGGCTAATTAGTGATTTTTTCGAGTTGATTTTCTTCATTTGTATCCGCGAATTAACGTTTTTCCTCGACTTTATACCCGCACGTTTCAAATTAGCGATTTTTCGCAATTCCAGTTGTGAATTTGCTATTTTTGCCAAAATTTTCACCTGAAAGCGTCTTTTTTTGTTCAATATTATACGTGTTATCTCAATTTTAACCGCGGGATTAGTCCAAAAACAACCCTTTTGCGTTGATTAGACGACCCTTGTCTTAGGACTTTTCAAGGGATTACTCCCCCCTCACCACACCACCCTTGTCACCCTGCAGTGAATTCGAGGGAGTGGGGAGGCTGAAAATAAAGAATTGAACTTTATTGAAGCTAAATTACTTACTACTTACCACTTTTTACTTGTTTTGAGTTCCGAGAAAAAATTGCTCCCAGGGTGGGATTTGAACCCATGACCTCCTAGTTTCGCGCCAGGCGCTCTACTAACCCCTTGAAAAGTCCTAAGACAAGGGTCGTATAATTTGCAATTAATTAATTGCTGGGACACATAAAGAAAAAAGAACCTTTTGCGTTGATTTCCACAATTTATTCGTCGAATGGCAACAATGCACCGCGAATCAGGGATTTTTTCTCAATTTTAGTCTGGAAGTTTCATTGCGAGACCATGAATCAGCGCTTTTTCGCAGTTATAGTCACGAATGTTAACGGTTTTTTTCAATTTTTTGCTTAAGGACCTAATGAAACTGGCGACACGGTGTATTTTCTCTTTTTAGCCGTGAATTTGCCTCAAGATAGCGCGAATTTTCTCAATTTGAGCCACCAGATTAGCGCTTTCGGGAGCTCAATCGAATATTTAGGCCACAGTCTTTGCTGATATCACTTGCAACGTTATGTTCTCCATCAGATCGGATAAATTGAAATTCGTAGAAATAAGTAGGCAAATCGCTGTCCAACCGTCCGACCTCTTCACATACCTACATCCATGGATAACCTAAAAATCCTCATTTATCCGTATTTAAGCATTTCGGGGGGGCCCGTCTGATCCGGGGCGGTTCCCCCTACCTCAGTAAGCTACTACATGGGGTCTGAAGTCCAAGGAAGCAGCTGGAATCCCGCGGACCTTTTCGGTCTGCTCAAAGTCGAGAAAATCTGCTAAAATTGCTTCAACGAGAAACACTCATTTTTGGAGATTTATGGATTTGGATCTTATGGAGTTCTTTAGAGTAGAGCGTTGGTACTAGTGTCCCTTCGTTCGTATGCTTGTAACTCTGGGGAGGGGGGGGGATCTATCCCCCATATCCCCCCCGTACCAACGCCCCTGCGTTCAGGACATGTGCCTTGCAGAGCTTACCTGGCAAGAATAGGCAAAAAACCGTCAGAACTTTGTCCAGTGTGCCAAGAAAAAGATGATATGTCACATGCCCTACTCACATGCACCAAATACATAGAGCAAAGACAGATGTTCAGATGTTGCTGAACGAACTTTACCATGTTCTAGAATCGCCTTTTGATTACGGCACCATTTTGGCCAATGTTGATCATGCAACTAAATATGTCACTAAATTCATAAAGGATTTGAAAATCAAAGTATGAAACAAAATAAATTAGCTACAAATTGTGACGAGACACAATAACCCAATAATAAAAACGATCACGTATTACACATTTATAATGGTTAGATAAAACAGTAAACACTAAACAGTCCGACAGTAAATAATGTATAACAATAAAATAGCACTATAAATAGTAAATGAAAGTAATATAAAACAATAGTTTGTGGCTGTATGGCTAATAGCCAATGCCAAAAAAAAACAAAAAAAACCGTATATTCAAATTTTAACCAATCGGATAATCCATAATTTAGCGAAGAATAATTCAATGTTTGCGTTATCATCAGCCGAGCGAATACAAAAACTCTTATTTTGCTACCCTTGGAACGGTAAAAAAGAGAGAGATCAGAAAAAATAGTGTTTGAGTTATGCAAAAACCGGCGTACACTGATGGATCTTGCGGGTGGTTGCATACCTTTTTCAACATGGAAAGACACGCTGGGCCATTAGGGCTGTGATGCTTGGCTAAAAGAGCGTAAATTTGAAAGACAAATTAATCAATTAGTATCATCTTGTGAATTTTTGATCTTCAAGAAAAAAACTCTTGACTTTTCATGCGCTCTCACCCGTTTTGGCACTTTATTTTTCCAACCCAATGCTCCCTTTTTTGAGTCGATGGGGAGGAAGGTGGCTTTAATATGAAATGAAGCAATCCTGTCAAGCTGTAAAAGCACAGTTTACGAGGTAAAAAGAAGTAACACTGGCTGGGCAGGGAGAGATCTATTTCTGTGTCGATCCTTGAATTCTTTCAAGTTAATTTATTCGTCGACCGGAAACACAAAAAATGCTCACTTTGTTTTCACACGTGGCTCTACCACCTCTCGAAAAACTCCCAGTTTTTGTTTTATCAATAAAACACACGTGACTCAGCAGATCTTTTGTTCGTCAAGTCGTTAAATTAGTGAGCGTCAGAGGTATAAAACGTGAAAAAAAAAAGTAATACCGTATAGAAAAGTTCACCTCTCATTCTGGCTATAAATTTAATTTCGGAAATTTCTTCCATTTGAAGCGAATGCTCTGCAAGAAGGGATTTTCAAAGAAAAAAGTGGAGAAGAGGTGGGTGGAGGAGAAGGAAAGTAACCGCCGTCTTTATGCGACTAGACAACGTTATTTCTCCTCTCCTCATTTTGATGGCGGCGGGCAATAAAATTCAGACTTTTTCACCTTTTCCCTTTTCAATCCCTTTACTAAAAGTGTAACATCTTCGACCACTTTCCTCTCCCCTCCCCGTCACCATCAAAATCATCCGTTATTACGCTAAAGAGTACAGGAAGAAAAGCGTCCGGTCGTGTCTAGAAGAGGTTGAAGAATAAATTATAATTTTCCTCGAAATATTCCAACCATTTTTTTTTGGCTTTAGTTATACAAGTCGAAACAACAAAAAACTTTTTAATGCCAAAAGCAAAGTGAACTCACTTGGAATGAACGCGTGATTAAATTGCAAATTATTTCGATTATTCGCTTTGGGAACTTAATTGAAATACAAACACTGCAAGAGTAACCAAAACATCGACCAAGCTTTCGTGTAAATAACATAAATGTCTGTTGATTAAATGCTTTCCCAGCAGCTAAGCGAGACGCGATTGAGTAAGATTTCATGCTCTATGAGACTGGTTAGTTGAAGCGATTGAAAAACTTTTAATTAAATCAGGAAACTCGCACAAAAAGAAATTGTCCGCAAAATATATTCTTTACGATATAGAAAAAACAAACAAAGGAAGGGAGGGTCTATGCTAATGAACTCCCTTCCCACTATAAAAGAAGCACCTCCCTTTTTCCTTAGATTAAAGATGAAAGTATCTGGGGAACGGGTGTCCTTTTTGGTGACAAAAAGTAAATCCCCCGTCGACGTCAGTCCTTCTCACACCCCCCCCCCACCATCCTTTCACCCATCGCAACCGCCACTAACTCACTCAGCCGCCCGTCTTCTCAATTCCACCGCCCGCCTCTTTCTTCCCTTCTAAACGTATCTGTGCCGGAGAAAAGACGTTTTTTCTGGAGTTGTGGGCTGTGGGGGGGGGGAGGGGGGAGAAAAAGGGTGCAATGGGATAGGGCTGCTAATAACAGGGCAAGCTGATGTGGATAATGGGCTGGAACGGAAGAGATAAGAAAGGCTATGCCAAATGTTCTGGAAGCAAAAATGTCATCTGTCTAAAGAAATGGGATAAAAGATGGTTGGGAAGGTGGTGGCGTTACTGATGAGAGATGATGGGGTGAGCGCTTAATGCTGTCTCTTCAAGGTCGACGATAACGGGTAGGAGAATATGAAGTTATTAATTAACAGATTTGTTAATAATGTGTGTAGATAGGTGATAAACGTCAACATTAAAATGTCAAGGCATGTTATGGGCTTCCATAAACCAGAAAGTAGCAATTTCGGTCAGGTGGTAGCAACGAGAAACCACGAAATATCGCGTTCTCTCAGTTTTAGTCACGAGTGAACGATTTTCCAAGATTTTAGCCACGAATATTAGCGCTTCTAGACGCGTGCTTGCCTCAAGAACATCATTTATATTAGAGCGCCTTCTGAATTTTAGCCGCCTACAGACCAGTGCCGGTTCCAAAGAAGGAGAGGGGGGGGGGTCGCAAGAGCAATGGCCACCTCCGCTCTTTGAAATCGAAGTCATTCGCAGAAAATCATTATCAAGACCACTTCGCCAACCCCAGCGAGGGGTGGTCATCTTCTCAAATTTTAAAGTCATTTTCTCATAAGGTATACTAGTTTGAGACAGACGTTGTTTATGAGTTCCTGGAACCACGCTCAACCAATAAATACAGCCGCTACAACCTTGGAAAAACCGCATCAGAGTTGCCACCGGAGCCGCTTAAAATGTCCAGAAATTGAATATTTCGCGTCGTATAGTCGTTGGTTTCCACCTATTCTCTTCGACGAGGACTCGGTTTAAAGAAAACAACCAAAGAGGGTTGCCACGGCGCGGCAGCGGCGTCTTAAACACCGTTCATGTGGATCCTGCACGCAGCAGTTTTTCGAAAACGTTCGTACTAGGGTCTCTGAGCTGTCCAGTGACAGTGGCGGCGGAAGTGGGGTTCAGGGTCAACGAATGCTCCCCCAATGGTCTGGATTGCCCAATGGATCTGATGTTTGAGGAATCGAGCAAAAAATGGCTTCGTGTTGAATTTGCCTCCTAAAAAATGATCGTTCGCACCTTCCACAAATTAATTCGGATTCACGAGATTGGTTTGTAACGAACCAGACCTGCATACTTTGGGCTTTGAAAGAGCCAAACCACCGGAATAGCGTGTTTTTATGGAGCCAAACGTGGAAATAGTTATCGAATTTGCCAAAACAGCTAATGTGGGTTCCCTCAGTGCCGAATCCGCGAAATTGTTTCTATGAACGGCACAAACGCGTGAAATTGCTTTCTTGAACTCCGAGAAATATGACTTTTTAATGAGTAAACTCCTTCGAGTGTTGGTTATGGGGGATGAGGTCTGCATCATGCTGATATGTGGTAGTAGGAAAGTCCCCGTAGACCTCTATTTTCGTATTCGTTCTATACGAACATGTTCACGACGGTGCGCTCGGCTCAGATAAGTGGATAGATTCGCGTACTATTTTTCAGTTTTTGTGTTTTTGCGAATCAATTTCCTTTTATTGAGCCTTCTTGACGAATACGGCTTCCGTAGTTACTTGCTCAGCAAGATGACCTTCTGGGAAAAAGAGGGATGAAGTTTTCCACTTAGATTGCATGTTAATTGACGAGGTTCATTTATTCGAGCCATATCACATATCGGAGTAAACTCCGCTAATTTGGGGTTTTTGGGAGTCAATCCTTCAAAATTTATTTTTCAAAGGGCCAAATCTCTAGGTGAAAACCGTCAATTCTAGGCGAGCTTAGATGACCCTATCTACGGGCATTTAGGGGATTACTCCTCTCCTCACCGCACCAACCTAGTCACAACTTTTAATTTGAGGGACAATGGGAGGGGCTGGGAGGGAGGCTGAAAATGAAGAAATTAATCTTCAAATTAAATAATTACTTTTTTTTTACTTGTTTTGAGTTCCGAGAAAAAATTGCTCCCCAGGTGGGATTCGAACCCACGACCTCCTAGTTTCGCGCCAGGTGCTCTAACCAACTGAGCTATCCCAGGAGTCACACAAAGAGTGCGGTGAGAAGGCGAGTAATCCCCTAAATGACCAATAGCGTTTTCCTTTTGCATATAAAACTGCTCCAGAGCAGATCCTTTCCACCCGTCCTCTCTGAGTTAAAACATATGTTAATGAAGAAGACGAGTGGAAATGAATTGCTCTGGAGCCGAATTTCGTGCAAATAGAAAACTCTATAAGCTCAATTATTCAAGAGAATTTCATGAAGTGGCGGTAAATTTGGTGAAAAATTTGAAATTTTGGCCTCAAAAATTGTGTTATTCACATTTGGGCATAACGGTATTTTAGTGGGGAAGGGGGGTTAATCTGAATTACTCAGATTCTTGCTCTCCCAATGCCGGTTGCCACTGTCCAGTGAGGTCCATGTGCGTCAAGACTCTTCCTAGGGCTTCAAGGAAAAATTTATGCGGTCCCAAAAAACGTGCTCAAGACGTAAAAACGGTGGTAACACAGTCAGAACCCCTTGATTGGCTCTTCTGATCGGAAATTCTTGGCAATTTTCGGATTTCCCCGTGTGGAGAACCCCCAAAATATTGGGGTGGGAGATTTCTGTGGTTGCAGCTTCTTGTGGTTGCCTAGGCCATCTTTTAGTGGTTGAGGATTCTCTGTAATTTGGACCGTTGCTGTCGATTTAGGTCTGATTGATCGTGTGCGGTATTTAATATTCGTACGGCTCCTGCAGCAAACACGAGCAGAAAGTGGCCAAAAACGGTGGCATCAATTTCAATTCTCTATGCAATTCTCACCCTTCGAGGGGCGAGAAACGTTTCTACGGCTCGTTTTATCGGACATCTGCTTTCCCCTTGTCGAGAAACCACAGAATATAAAGTTTTGCCTATTTTAGTAATGCGATATACCAAACAACAAAGCTGTACCCTCAATAAAGCTCTATTCACAGTAAGATCCAGCCACAGCAAAGCTCCCAACCACAGCAAAGCTCCCAACCACAGCAAAGCTCCAATCTCCACATATCTCCGAACCACAACAAAGCTCCAAAGGGCAGCACTAAAGTACTAAGCACAAAAGCTACAACTACAATAAAACCCTAAAAACAGCAAATCCCACACCCCAGCCAAGCTCCAAACAACTCAAAATCTCCGAACCACAGCATAGCGCCAAACCACAGCCAAGTTCCTAACCACAGCAAGGTTCGTAACCATAGCAGAGCTCAAAACCACAGTAAAACTCCAACTCCGAAGGAGCCCCACCCACAGCAAAGCACTAACCCACGTCAAAGCTCCTAACCGCAGCAAGGCTTGTAACCAAAGCAGAGCTCAAACCCCAAAGGAGCACTAACCTCAGCAAAGTTCCAAACCACAGCAATGCAACACAGCAAATATTCATATTAAGATGTGCAACCATTATTTGTGCACATAGTAACGGCTATTTGTTCGGGGACTATTCGTATTTTAGTGCATTTTATTGATGACAAAATTGCACTATTAGTCACTTCAATGTATAAGGTTGTCCTAGAACAAGACTTTTGGACTGTGTACCATCTTTCTGTCCTCGATAAACGACGATTAGGCCCAGAATTCATTTATGAGACCAAAATATTAAATTTTAGCCTCAGAAACATGACGAAAATAATGCTCCGTCTGAGCCAGAAATATATTTTTCCTCCGGAAACTCACGATGGACTGGATTTGAGCCCGTATGCTTGTTTTAAGAGAAGAGGCACAAAATGGGTTGATTGTATGTGGCTATTTTGTCACCCAGAGCCACCAAAACCAATTTCGTGGGGCTGGCTCCTTTAAGACAAGCCAATTTAACGGGATTTCACACCTTTTTAAAAGGATAAATGAGCGCACTGGCTCATTTTAAAGAGAAATTTCATGGCTCTGGCTGTTTTTAAAAACAAAATATCGCAGGGTCGAGACGCAGATCCAAGATTTAGTCAAGGGAGAGGCTGAACATTAGGGTGTTGGTTTAAGGGGGGGGGGGCTAATTGCGTCCGTAAAATGCAAAACTGACGATTCGCGCTTATTATAAATGACCCAACAGACAATCATAAAAATGGAAAAACTGACGATTCATGCTCTGAAAATATCACACTGGCTATTCACTCTCTATAAATGACTATACTGACAATTTGCACCATAGAAATGGTAAGGTGGCCATTCGCACCCCATAAATGGCGTGACGGACTATTCGCACCTTAAAAAATGGCAGAACTGGCTGTTAGCGTTCTCTAAATGGTTAAAATAACAATTCACGCAATGAAAATTCCAAAACTGAGTCCGTAACATACAATTGACTAAAACGATTGATTCATGCCCTAGGAATGGCCACACTGGCAGCGTTAAAATTGCCAAACTGGCTATTCACGCCCTATAAAATTGGTAAAACTGACTCTATGCGGCCTACAAATGAATGGTTAAACTGACAATTCGTACTTTGAGAATCCCTAAGCAGATGATTCATGTCCTGAAAATGGCAAAATTGGCCATTCGTGCGTCAGAAATTGCCATACTGAGCCTTCACGCCTTGAAAATGTCTAAACTGACGGTCCTGGCCTTAAAAACTGGCTATTTACGCCCTGTAAATGACATACTTGACTCGTACCAGCAATTCATGGCCTAACTTATTGTTTGTGCGCTAAAGAGGCTAAACAGACGATTGGCGCCTTCAAAGTGGCTATCAGCACCCACAAAATGGCCAAACAGGGCTATTTGCGCCCTTCAAGCGATAAACTGACCATACTTGCGATTGGGCACCGGGCATGGGCCGTCCTCACCCAACCCCTCCCCCCCAATCCAACCAGGTTAGCTACATGCACCTTATGGACTGGATAAACTTTTTGATTTGATTTGAAACTATAAGTTGCTATAAAATTGCTTGATTGGCATGTCACGCCCTAAAATGGCTAAATGTGCAATTCGTGCCAGAGAAATGGCGAAACTTACCATTCGTAGGGAAAAAATGGACAAACTGAGCCACCACGCCTAGAAAATGGCTAAAAATGCAGACGATTTGTGCCCTAACAATAGCAGAACTAATAGTTTGCGCCTTGGAAATGCCTTAACTGACGATTCATGCTATTAAAATGCCTATAATGTGACTTGCTGCTGGTTTGACCTAAAAAAGCAATTTCACGGATTTCACTGCGCCAAAAACAAATGTTTGCTCGTTCGAACCATTCGAAAAATGGTGAATCTAGCGATTCGTGCCTTATAAATTGCTAAACTAAATGTTCGCACCCTGAAATGGACTTTACGGACGATTCGTGTCATGGAAATAATCAAACGGACTATTCACGCCCTAAAAATGGCTAAAATGACGATTCGCGCCTTGGAAATGCCTAAAATGACGACTCCGCACCTATGGCTGAACTGACGCGATTCGTGCTCTGAAATAAACAAACAAAGTTTCGGTCCAAAAATGGTCAAACTGGTCGTTCGCTCTCTTTGGAAAGCGTCAGAGACAACGACAATAATTCGTCCCTTGAAAGTGGTAGAACAGACTGGACAAGCCCTAAAACGGGCTGCTGGCCGTATTGACAATTCATGCTCCCCCTCCCTCTCAATTGCTATACTGACAGATTTGCGCCTTGAAAAACGACCACTCGCGTTCGAATAATGGACAAATTGGCCTGAACTGACGATTCGTACCCTATCACCAAAACGACTAGTCAGGCACTAAAAATTGCAAAGTCAGTCACTAACGAGAATTTGGGTTTCAGACCAAATAGATTTTCTTGTTTCCTCATTTGGCATCTGTCAGTTTCGGTCGAGCTGTCAATTTCGTCCTTAAAAAACTATCAATTTCGCCGCGAGAAACTGACAGTCTCTTGACTTGGAATCTGTCAATTGCCTCCAGTATAACAAAAGATCACAAAATTTGATTTCGAGATTCAGCAGCAGACCATTCGTGCTCACAACATGAGGTTTTTGAGCCCCTTCACCTGAAATAGTCGAGTTCTTAAAACTCTCAAAACAATTCCGTCTTGTAAACTGTCAATTTCGACCAGGGAACTGTCGATTTCACCCCAGAAACTGTCTATTTTGTCATAAATAACTGTCAATGTTGTCTCAAAAACTGTCAATTTCATCCTGGGGACTGTAAATTTCTAGTTGAAACTATCAGTACAGATCTAACACTGTCAATTTTCTCCTACGAAGGTCAATTTCGTCGTCAAAACTAAACTTACTGATATCATTCTAAAACTGCCAATTGCACCTCACAAACTGTCAACTTCGTCTTCGAATCTGCCGAAAGGATTTCGGAAACTTACGGTTTTTAAGTCCCTTCACCGGAAACAGTCGAGTATTAAAAAATGTCAATTTCGTCGTTCATAACTGTCAATTTCTCCCAATAAACTGTCAAGTAAATGTTCATATCTAACGATTTTGCCCCGGAAACTGTCAATTTTGTTCTTCTAACCGGAATTACAACCTGGAAACTGTTAATTTCGTCTTTTAAACTGTCAATTTCTTCCTAATATTGTCGATTTCGTCCCCAAAACTGTCACTTTCATCGCCAAACCTATCAGTGTCGTCCTGAAACTGCCAATTACGTCCTAGAAACTGTCAATTTCGTCGTGGAAACTATCAACTTGCATTTGTTCGTCAAACAGTCAATTCCTTTCTGAAACTGTCCATTTTGTCCAGGAAATTGTAAATTTCGTTGTCAAAACTATCAGTGTCGACCTAAAACTCCTAATGTCATCCTATGAACTGTCAATTTCGTCATCGAATATGCCAATTTCACCCTAGATACTGTCAATTTCAGTAAAAATGATAAATCACGTGTAAGAAAGTAAAGTAAAGTAAAGTGTGTGCTCTCGCCCTCGTCCTCGACACCTTATGGTATTTGGGCATGAAGCCCCGTTGGATTACAGTGGATTTCAACATTCAAAACTGTGATTGTCGTACCTCAAACTGTCAATTTCGACTTACAATAGCGTCAATTTTGTCTCAGGAACTGTCAATTTTGACTGTGGAATCTCAATTTCCTCCAACACAACAAATATTTCCAACCTTGATTACGAGGTTTTGCATCAGAGTTACTAGAAGCTATCAATATCGTTGTTCAAAACTGTCAATTTCGTTCTGGAAACTTGGTAAATTTCGTCCTCGATACACTGCCAACGTAGCTCTATAGACACTGTCATTTTCGGCGTTTAAAACTGTCAATTTGACAGTTTTTGGAAAAGGGGCTTGAGAATAAATATCTTGGGGGGGGGGGGCTAATACGACCAACTAGGGGGCTAAGTCCCTACAGCCCGCCTTAAATCTGCCAATGCTCAGGACAACCCCATGGTTGTCACTGAATCCTATGGTGATTCACGATTAACAACTTTTTACAATAATTAAATTGAAATGAACGGCTGCTTACTAAATTTTAACTGGATTTTCTAGGTGAACGACTGACCTCGTTGATAGCGAATAACGGCCCGAATCACAGGTAAGAGTCATTAAGGTCTAATATTAGCTTGAACTTTGTCATTACTTAACTCATTGTTTTCCACGATGTTATTTTTTTTGTCCCCTCTCTTAACCCCCCTCCATCCCCAACGCACCCACCACGGCCATACACACTAAACTCCCTTATGAAGCATGTGGTCCTGGCGATTTTCCTCCCAAGTGATTTATTAGCTCGAATAATGAGTAATTAATCACTGGTCACTAACAGGCATCGCACGTGTTGTTGACTCTAACCCTCCCACAACTCCCCCTACCCCCTCTTACTCATAGAATCTACGAGGTCTTGCGCTGTGTGTGATTTTCCCTCGTAAAAAAAAAAAAAAAAAAAAAAATTCTCCATCCCTTTTCCTTCATCGTGAAGTGTATGTGAGAGCAATGGTTTGAAATTCCGCCCCCCCCTCTCCTAAACGGCCTCTTTCCTTCAGCAAATTAGGCCAAAACTTCATTATTCCTTCCGAAAAAAAAAGCTAAAAGGGAAAAACCTTTCTTTTTTTTTCTCAGGTCCCATTGTGCCTTTTTCCCTTACGGCCTTAATTGAATGGGCAAGGAAATTGCTTGAAATGAAAATTGGGAAATGGACGAGTGATGATGATTTCTATGACACAAATAAAATAAAAATGCTAGGGATTGAGGGGATGGGGAGGGGGAGGGGTAGAGAAACGAACGGTATTCACGTTCATTCCCATTTTGGGAAAGCATTGGAAAAATAAGTAATAACCCAGTTTTTGAAGAAAATTCGGTCGATATTTTTATTGTATCCCCAAACGAAGAGTCAAGAGTGGATTAAAGATGAGGCTAGAATCTTATTCTTCTCATTCGTGTCACGCATGTAAATGGTACAGCCCATCACTTAAGTTTTGTTTTCTTGAATAAGATAATGACATTTGATCCTTAGGTGGCGGTTATTTTTTTGTTTTTTTAGAAGACAAACAGATATTGACATCATTTTAATTTTATTTCAGTTTGAATTGTATTACGCCATTTTTCAAAGTGTTTATTTACGCTATTTTAAGTCCACGCATTCACGAGGAATTGCAGTACAGTACAATGTCTGCCTATAACTCTCCACAACCACTTTTTCCTAACAAAATTAAAAGTTAAATTTTCCCCAGTTTTTTTTTTTTAGAAAGCAGCATTTGTTAGGAGTAAAATTTATTGCGAATTCATTTCTAAAGTAAAGTTCTGAGGAGTGATGTTTGGTGGATACAGTTGCGGAGTAGGATGTGGTTGTGACGACTGGAACGTGATAAAAAAGCAACGACGACGCGGCGCGGCGTCTCGTGACAAGGGGATGACTGGGAGGGTGGAGGTGGGGGTGATGAAAAGCGAGAGAGTGAAGCTATTAGCAACTCATTAAGCGTGGAGAGGCATTAATCTGTGCCAGTAGCAGAGCCGGATACACATGACGTTGGATGGGAGATGGGTAGAAAAAGGGAGGGCGAGTAGCGAGACTATAAGTGTGAGGCTGCAGTACATAGCTGGGCACGTCCAGTCACTACATTTCCTGCTTCTCTTGAGAATAGATGGTCATGGCCGATTGTTGATGATGATGATGATGGGGGGTATTCTCACTGTGACTGAGGTACGCTTTTCTCCGAGTTGCTTTGGGTTAACTGGTAACTGTTTTAAAATGAATTCTACTTTTTAGACAACACAAATAGAACTGATTTATTAACAACAAATAAACAACCCATATGATGTGGACAACTAGATATTCACACATCTCCCCTTCTACAAACAGGAACGGAAGGTTAGTCGTCAAGCCTTCGGAACCACCTGCCGCTTCTCGTAACCCCTGTTGTAGTGGCGTCGTCTTCAGGCTCATTTCGACCATCATTCGCTTCACCTTCCGCCTCCATTCGAGTTTCCACTTCTTCCCACCATGGAAGTGGTGAATGATGAGTAGGGTCGATCTCGTAACCGCACAAGTGAAAAGGCAGACCCATGCCTTTTCCTTGTTTTTCAAATACAGCGGTTTTTCTAACAACTGATCTCACAGTTCGACGGCTCTGAATTATCCAGTACTTCTCTCGAGGGAGTTACAAGAGTCCTTGCGTACCTAAATGGTGATTGTCCAAGTGGTACATTCTGATCAGTGTCTCAGTGATAGATCCTTTCTGGTGTAGTATAACCGGTTGTCTAAAATCAAGCGTGTCGTCTCGCCGAAAGAGGCGTGTTCGCAAACGGTAAATACCATCTTGGTCCTTGAAACACGGCAGAACTTGAAAAGCTGTGGCGTTTCCAATCAATAAACTCCGTTGTACACTCCTCACGAGATGTTTCTCTGCTTCGGTGTATTCTTCAGCAGAAATGTCTCCTTGTCTCCTCTGATCTTTGAACCGGATGTTGTTGAGGAAACGTAAAATCCACGCGATCATGCGGACCATCTTATGATAGTTGGAAAAATACGAATACATCCAAGCGCAGTTATCATCTTTTGTTGTCGAAAGACAAGATGCTGTCGATTTCTTTATTTCTCCACTAACAGCATCCTCATCAAATATTAAGACGTGGTTCGGCCATGAATCTTCTTTTCCTCGGAGCCAAGCCGGTCCCTCCCACCATTTAGATTCAATGAGCTCGGTAACCAAACACCCTCTGGATGGGAGGTCTGCAGGATTCATCTTTCCAACGACGTGGCGCCATTTTGAGGGGCGAGTCAGAGATCGAATTTCTTTTATTCGGTTGAAGACAAAAGTAGCCCAATTTTCTTCCCGACAAACCCATGCCAGGACTGTGGTCGAATCGGACCAGAAGAAGGCATCTTCAATATCGATATTGAGGGCTTTTATTGTTTCGTCATACAACCTAGCCCCTATCAACGCCGCTAGCAATTACATGCGTGGAATCGTCGTCTTCTTCAAAGGCGCCACTCTAGCTTTAGCGGCCAAAAGATGAATTTCGACGTTATCGCTGTTTTCTACTCGAGCCATCACTACGGCGGCGTAAGCAACAGCGCTAGCATCAACAATGGTATGAAGAGTAACGCGACTAGTTTTTCTCCCGAACGACCATCGCGGAATTTTCACTTCAAATATCTGTGGTAGCTTACTGTACCACTTTTGAAAAGCAATTTTCAAGTCCTCTGTGACCTCGACGTCCCAAGGGGTTTTGTCCTCCCACGCCCTTTGGAGAATTAGCTTAGGCACATAGCGGGGCAAGACCACCCTATCGGGTCAAAGACTCTCTGGGCTGTCGAGAGAAGTTTTCTTTTCGTTACTATGTCTACCTCAAAGCTGATCAAACTGTCCGAGCTTAACTGGAATGTGTCGTCCTGGCGATTCCACACGATTCCAAGTACTTTAGTCAAATTTTTGGCATCTGACGAGTCATCTCTGGTGTATTCCCAGCCTCTCAAGTCGAATTTTCGTTCACCCAAAATGTCGGTCGCGATATCTTTGAATTTCTCGGCATCTTCTATGGAAGTCACACTAGTGACACAATTGTCGACATAAAAACTCTCAGAAAGTTGTTTAATCAAGGCCGGTGGTGTGTGTCGTAGACCCAATTCAGATTCTTTCATAACTTGTCGAAAATGAAGATCAAGAGAAGCTCCCAGCAAAAAAGGGCTACTACTCACCCCGAAAACGACTCTGCAGTGTCTGAAAGTGGCCAAACTTCCTTGAGAAGTCATATAAAATCGCAAATAGTCTCGATCATCCTCGTGCAAGGAAATCTGCAAGAAAGCTTTTTTAATGTCGGCGGTGATACCAATTTCATGCTGTCTGAATCGTAACAACAGGGAAGGAATTTTTTCAACCAAATTTTCTCCTGTTTCTAGGCAGTCATTTAATGAAGGCGCGTTCGGTAGTTTAGCGGAGGCGTCGAAGACCGGTCGAATACGTGTCGTACTATTTTCTTTATAAACAGGTCTGTGTGGCAAATAATGCACGGCTGTGTGGTCATCAGTCACCCGCTCTATAACGCCCTCAGCAAGCCATTCACAAAAAACATTTTCATAGCTCGACAGTTCCTTACGTTCTTCCAGTCGTCGAATTTCCGAGTAAGTAACAGCGCTAGCATCAACAAAGGTATACGCCAATTTTGCGTAATCGGGTAAGAGGGGGTGTGTCTCTTTCCAAGGTAATCTTACTTCAAAGCGGCCATCGTCTGCTATGGTAGTGGTGGCGTCGAAAAAGTCCTTGACCACTTTTAAATGTTCTTCCTGCGATCTTTTCGCCACAGGATCGCGGATACCCAAAACGTCTAACTCCCACAGACTACTGATCGAATCAGTACTTAATAAGCTGAATGTCAACGCAAGCGCTTCGTTACTGGTCTTAATTTCTTTTGGGCTGCGTCCCATGACCATCCAACCGAGAACTGTTTCGATGGCGAACAATTCTCCGACTAAAGGTTTTCTCCTGCCAGTCAACATTTTGCCCATGAGGTCTGCGCCAATGAGTAACTCGATAGGCCCAGGGGATTCATCAAGAGACAGAACGCCCAGTCGTTCCATTTCATCCATCGGGATAACAGTAGAGACGGGGGGAATGTCATCATAAATTTTAGTTTGTCCCAAAACTTCAAAATTGCAACAAAACTCGGTCGATGGTGAGTATACGTGAGCGCGGTAGACTTCGTGCTCCACGAGAGCCGTTTGTTGTTCACCAAACAGAGCATGTACCAGTCTTTCTTTTCTTACCGCGTTGTATTCTAAATCGGCAGCGGTCGAACTCAAAATATAACTCCTCTGTGACCCTGAATCGAACAGTGCCCTTACTCTTTTTGTTGACGCTTTTCCTCTAAGATCAACGACCAGGGTTTGTACGATTACAACAGATCCTCTGACTAAACTTGACATGGCAACATTGGTCCCGATTGGGCCTATACTTGTTGCTGTTCGGCTAGAGATCTCTCGTCCAGTGGTAGGTTTTTCATCTCTCTGAGGACACATGATAGTGGTGTGAGATCTAGAGCAAATATCACATTTAAGCCTTGTTTTGCAACCCTTGCTCAGATGGCCAAAACGGAGGCACCTGAAACAACGGCCTTTTTTCGTTAGTATCCGCTGTTTCTCTTCCAGGGTAAACGATCTTTTGCAGTAGCTGTCTCCGTGAGGCCCCTCACAAAAGACACAGGACGCATCTTTGCTGTTAGCGAGTAAACCAGCAGCTGTGGGGACCAAAACTTCGGCGCGACTAGGTACACTTTTTCTTGTTATTGTCGTTTGTTTCTGGTCGTCTTTCGTCCCAAACCCTGACATTGCGAGCGTAATACGCTCCTCTCCTTCGACTTCAAATTTAATGAATTTCATTAGTCGATCAAGTCTATCTTTGGAAGTCAAGCGCTCGCCTTTTTGGTCGATTCCGATGGTTAGGCTACGTTGCCACGTACGTAATATCTCTTCAGGAAGGCACGACTCAACCATGGGGAATAATATTGAGGCACAAGTATCAGTCGCGGCATGAAGGGTCTCCAATGCTCGCAGGTGGGCTTCCAGTTTGTCGTACAACGCTGAAAGTCTCTTCTTTTTGGGTTCTTTCGCGTTTAATAAGACTAATCCGAGTAACTCCCGCACGTACACCTCTATCAGTAAGTCTTCCCGTCCATATCTGTCTTTTAGGGCTTGTAGTGCTTTTGGATAATTAGCGGCGGTCGGGGGGTAGGCTTCAATGACCTCTCGTGCTCGAGAACCAGGGATAGTGGCCTGAGTCAGATACTGGAACTTATCAGAAGCCTCAATCTTACCGTCGCTATCTATTTTTTCGAATTGGGCCCAGAATCTAACCCAGTCTTTTAGTTCACCACCGAATTTTTCAACTTCAAGGTGAGGCAGTTTAAACTTTCGTCGATTAGAGTCAGTATCCGAGCTTGTCCTACTCGCCTGGTCATTCAGCGCCCCCTCATCAGAAGTCAAGTCCTCGATAGTTATTTTTAGTTTATAAAATCGGTCAATTAACTCGTCAACTCCAGCCTGTTCCTCTTCGAGGACCTCCTCGTCATCGTTTTCATTCTCCAGAAGAAGGTCGAAAACCTCGCGATCAATACTCCGTATTTCTTCGAACCTCTCGGTTATTACTTCAAATTTGGCTCGAATCTCGTAGAGTTTATTAAAACTCTTCCTTTTAACTCGACGGGATTTCTTGATTTTATCCATGTCTTGCCGCGGTCGCCAAAATTTATGTGGGAAAATATAATAAAATCAAGAGTCACCCGTCTGATTGTCTTCGTTAGCTGAGCCGCTCTCCGTCAAATTGTCTTAGTGGGTTGTTTTCTTTATTAAATAATTGGTCTACAGAAAAAAACGAAGCAATTTATTTTCTGACACAAAATCAGTTTTTTTTACAACTTTTTTCGCGAGATAACTTTTTTACCAACTGACACAAAAAAGAAAGGTTACAGATAAAAACTTTCCCGCTCATAATCGGTTTCCCACATTTGTATTCTTCATTAATGTCGCGAATTTTGTTTAAATTCGGCCACTTTGGCTTGAGAGTCGTTGCATCGACGGGCAAAGTTCCTCGAAGTTTTCTTCCCATTTACAGTTCCGATGGTGAGCAAGAACCTAGCTGCGGAGTCGAACGATAGGCCAGCAGTGCTAACGGCAAGTCTTTTGATTTTTCGACAATATTTTTCGCGATACGCACCAGGGATTCGGAATGTTTCGCGCTTTCGGGAATAACTTCAAACCCGAGGTCTCTACCAAAATCCTTCATTTCATATGACGTCAAATTTGACCCGGCTCTTCGTATTGTTTCCGGTATACCGAATTGAGCGAAAAGCAGTTTTAAATACTGTTTCACTGCGGACGACTGTAAGCTGTGAGGGAAGGAACAAATATCGATGTATCTAGAAAAAAATCTCCAATGACAGGTACCACACGCCTTTAGCCCCAGGTATCCCTGATAGTATTTTGGTCATAGTGCGATGAAAAACCTCGGGCGCACTGGATATACCCATCGGGAGGCGCTTAAAAACAAAGCGTCCGTAGGGGGTGAGGAAAGACGTTAGTTTTGAGGTTCCTGGATCGAGAAGAATTTTAAAGTACCCTCTTCGACAATCAATTTTTGAAAAATACTTAGCTCCCGACAGTTGATTTAGAATATCGTTTACCCCAGGCAAAACAGTTCGTTCTCGTTTTATCGCTTTGTTGAGCTCTGAGTAATCGACACAAATTCTGACTTCATCGTTGCCTGGTTTGGGTACGACAACCATGCCGGCCACCCAGTCGATAGGTTCTTCTATTCTCGAAATAATAGCATTACTCTCCATCCTCTTTAGTTCCTTTTCGGTTTTATCCCTAAGCTGTAAGGGAATTCTGCGAGGGGTGTTTATAGCGAACGGGCGGGCGTCTTCTTACAATTTGATGGAGTACTTGTACCTGATGACTCCTATGCCCTCGAAGCTGGTTGGAAACAAGCGTTTTAACTCACTTTTAAGGTTAGCAGCCGAAACCGCGCCGATCCTGTGAACTAGCTTCAAATTCTCTATTGCAGGACGTCCTAACAACGGATTTTGTTTGTCTCCCTTTAATACATAGATTAATAAGTATAGTAAGATGTTTTCCCAACT
Source organism: Corythucha ciliata (assembly GCA_038030265.1). Classification (NCBI taxonomy): domain Eukaryota; kingdom Metazoa; phylum Arthropoda; class Insecta; order Hemiptera; family Tingidae; genus Corythucha; species Corythucha ciliata. The sequence continues at coordinate 11,427,440 of CM075937.1, forward strand.
TCGTGTGTTTTTATGGCTGATGGTAGCCTTGAATCTACCCAAGATTTCAAGTTTGTTCTTTCCTGGACCGTATAACATGCTAGTGTCCTTGGAAAGTTTGTATGATTGGAAGATTTTAAAATGTAACGTTTCGGAAATGATAGTGACATCCGCCCCTGTATATATTCGAAATTTTGTCGTGACGGAGCCGACACGTAAAACCACATCCCACTGGGAGCTCGCGTGAGACTTTACCGATAAAATATTAAAGTCTTGCCTGCTTTCGCTCATGAAGTTGAAAGGAGTCCTGCTGGAAAACATGATCAGCCTGAATAGACTTACAAAGTCGCGAGTAGTGGCCGAAACTGCCACACTTAAAGCATCGGACTTTGGCGGCTGGACATTCTTTACCGGTATGATTATCATAGCCGCACGCACTTACCACATTTCTTTGTCTGATTTCGTTTACTATGTATCCACGAAGAATTACGAATTCGGCTAACTTCTGCTTCATGCATGATCAAGTCTTCCTGCAAATTTCCTAAATTACATCGTCTGGCAATCGAGCGGAGGTCATGAATAAAATGCTCGCAGGCTCACCTGCCTGCTGAATGCGGTCGAAAAACTTACTTCGTTCGAATACCAAATTGGTTTTACCTTCGAAATGCTGTTCAAAAGCGTTCAGAACGACACTGTAGTTCTTGCGCTCCGTATCTGTCAGTCTGAGTCTTGCGAAAATGTCTTCGGCGTCTTCACCCAAGGTCAATATCAAGTGATTGACTTGGTATTCGTCGGACATGACCCCTAAAAATGTTGCTTGGTGATACCATTCCCACCGAGTTCGCCATCTTGACCGATTCGGTGAGGTCAGATTGATGCTCGAGGGTGGAAGAGCCGCGTTGGGTCTATACACTCGCTGCCCCTCTGGCGCAAGAGAATGAATTCTACTTTTTAGACAACACAAGTAGAACTGATTTATTAACAACAAATAAACAACCCGTATGATGTGGACAACTAGATATTCACACAGTAACAGCCGATTTCTGGTTATGCTTGGATAGGTAGCCCGCATGGAAGTTCACTTTCAAAAGGTGATAATTGAAGGAGTTCCTGAAGGAGGGGAATGAAAAAAAAAAAATGACAGTGGGGGGGGGGATCTCACTGCGGTGGCAGTGTGGAATCGAGGTACATACAAATTGTGGCCAGGAGTGTGGAGTGCGGACCGCCCCTGCAGGTAATGGCTCAAAAGGGGACTTTTACTTTTCCAAATACTTTATTTCGTTGCAGGAAATGAGCATAGCTGTCCTGAATCTGATGAGTGATAATGACAAATAATGAAATAAACGAATTAAGGATAAACAGGGTAACTAATTAAAATTTGGATTGAAATGCAGTATTAGCTCGTTAAAATTTACATTTAAATCGTTGGTACATAAACGGATTTACCGATCACATCGAGTGTTCAGTGTGAGAGACCTGTACACTCAACACTATTGAGCGTACAAAGTTTTCAACATCGTAGTATTTACATTTAAGGCACGTACGTATTTTAGTTCGAAAAGTTCTGGACTGTCAAACAATGCCTCGCAAAGCGAATTAGCCTGACCTGGATGGTTAGATTTTCTCCTTTTCAAGCAATAGCTCGGGATAGGAGGATTGAGACTATTTACCAATATTATTCACATTTTATTTGTCCTTGCTAATGCCGTTCCCCGAGTGAAATGTCTCCCATCGAGGTAGCGGTTGGGGTGGGGGCTGGGGGCACTTCAATCTTCTGCTGTCGAGGTATACATATTACGAGTACGAGGCAATACTGAAGAAGAATATTCTGGAATACACTTAAATCAAACATTTGAATAGCATATTATGTCGGTATTTGTACATTTCTAAAGTTATGAGAATGGCTGAGAGTAAATCCGACGCCCCTCCTCCCACCCACAGCCGATCGATTAGTGCTCACAGTATTAGCTCACAGCACAAATTACACTTCGTCATCGACATTGGAAAGACCATTGTCAGTAAATGAATATCGAACGAAGAAGGCGGACTGGCTTCCAGCGCTCCTTATTAGCCAAAAATAAGCCTCAATGATAATGTGATTTTTTGTAGATTTGCTGTTACCAAACAACAACTTTCGGCTTTATTATAGCAACTTTATCCTTTTGCATTCACCTTTTTGCTGGTTTGAAATAATGCGAAAAAATTGAAAATCAAAACCCAAATTTTGATGGTTTTTCTGTTTCAAAAACCAAATGTAGCTATTTATTTCAGCTTAGTTTGGCTTTAGATATTTCTAAAATTATTTTCGCACTATTTTGCGGATTTTCGATCATTTAAACCCTACTTTTGCGAATTTCACACCTTTAGTAAAGCCCAATTTTACTACCGGGAACCTGGGGCCTTACTACCAGAAACGCTAAAGCGGTCGCATGAGAACACGTCTGGCCTCCTATTTGGCCATTATGGGATGGCCTGCCACTGGTGTAATATTCGGTGTATATATACTCCGCACCATAATTGTTGAGAACCCCTGTTATAGAATATTACGCTGGTTTAGGTAGATACGAAGAGGATGTACATTTTAAGCTATGTCTCCACATGTGCGCTTTCGTCTTCTTCTTTCAATTGAACAAGCCTTCTCAGCATTATTCGCTTCAACGTGATGTTTGAAAAGCCATGTTGTAGTCAAGTACGAAGGATGAATCCATGAATGTGGAGACACAAGTGATTGCTTTGGATTCATTCGCTTCAACTTTCAACAGGGCATGCTTCGAAGCGTGGGCATGCAATAGCGCTCACCTCACCACATGGCAAATCTCCGAACTACAAAAAACGACCAAACCCACAGTAGCTCCAACTACAGCAAAACACTAACTCATAGGAAAGCACCAATCCACAGCACAGGCGCGGATCCAGAGTTTGCCCAAGGAGGGGGCTATGACCCCCATCTTTGTACCACCGCAGTTTTGGACGCGACGAACCCGAAAATCTGCGCGTTCAACCATGCTCCCTCCCTTATCTTTTGACCTCTTTGGCACGTTTTATAGCGGTCCAACCACGTCCAGTTCAAATAGAAACACTTTGAAAACATAAACGTTCAGCCTAAAAACCGTCCCTGGGCAATTTCTGGCAAAAACGACCAAAAATTAAAGAAAAAACATTAGCAAAACCGCGTAATTTGACGAGTGGTTGAAGTGGTTTTCATTGTGATAACAGGTTCCAATCCACAGTACACTGCAAAGGTTCAACCTTAGCAGTCGTGGATCTCAGGCTCAGGAGGTTTGAACCCTCTCCTTCACTTCAGTTGGTAAGGTGAAGACTGTGCTATTGGGTATGGGGGGGGGGGGATCGATTGGTTCACCGATTGAGTCAATTAATATCTTTTAAGGATGCGAATAGCCTCATATTTGGCAATTTTTTTTTTTTGGCGCAGCAAGTCACATCAGGCGTGCCATGAATATCGTCATTTAAGCCGTGTACATATACATGCACGGCGCAAATGCAGTATTGACGACTTTCGGACGCAAACAGTAAGTTTTGCCATTTGTGTGGTGCAAATAGTCCGTCAAACCATTTTTAGGTTGCGAATGGTCATGTTTGCCATTTCCAAGGGGCAAATTGTCTGGTCATTTATATAACAAGTGAATATTAGCCAGTGCGATAATTTCAAGGCAAGAATCGTCAGCTTTTTTTTTTCCACGCACGCATGGTCAGTTTTGCCCGTATTAGGGGCTGGAATCACATGTTCAGGCATTTTAGGGCGCAAATTCGGGGCTAGTAAAGTCAGTTTCGTCATTTTTAGAGCGTGAATCGCCAGTCAGTTTAGCCATTTTCAAGGCGCGATTCGTCTTTTTTTTTTGGCAATTTTTCAAGTCATATAAAAATAGTCACGTCAAGCCAAAAGCAAAGAATGGTCAGTTTGGCCATTCGTTGCTCGCGAATGGTCGATTTCGCACTTTTCAGGGCTGGAATCATCTGTTTAGGCATTTTCAGGGTGCGAATAGTCAGTTTAGCCGTTTTTGGAACGCGAATATGGTCCGTCAAGCCAGAGATGCGAATGATCGGTATTGGCCATTTATGGCGCGCGAATTACAAGTTTTGCATTTTAGGTGCGCGAATTGCCAGTTTTGCCATGTTTGGTGCGCGAATTGCCAGTTTTGCAATGTTTGGTGCGCACATGGTTGATTTAGCCATTTTTAGGGCGCTTCAAGTCCGTTTGGTTATTTTTTAGAGCGGGAATTTCCGGTTTGGCAATTTCTAGGGCGCGAATATAGTCAGTTCAGCCATTTGTTAGGCGCTAATCGTCAGTTTAACAACTTTGAGGTGCGGTTGAGTCAGTTTAGCTGTTTTTATGGTGGGAATAGCCATGAATTGGCTATTTTAAAGCAGTTAATGGCTGTCAAGCCATTTCTAGTAGAGCGAAATCACAATTTTCCAAGTCCCTCCTATTTTAGCAAGTCTGATCGGCGGATGAATCTTTCTATTATGGGGTTTCACTACACTGGGAAACCGAAAATTGAGACACATTTTCGTTTTATCACCTTCCGCTCGTACTAGTGACCTTTTGGAGCATCCCGCCCGAAGCCGCCGGAATAACCAAAGCTTGCCGTTGAAAGAGCCATGTCTCGTCAGGATTGACGTGGCAGCATGCTCAAGCGTAAATTACCTGGCACGCGCCAGCCGAACCCCAACGTCGGGCATGAACCCAAACAGGCGGCGCCCCGTGCCACTGCTAGCGCAGCGCTCCTGCCAGGCCCCCACGGACGACCCCACTCATCCGCACGAATGCGGATGTTCTCCGCCCAGTCACCCCGGCACCGTATCAACCCCAGGTCACCCTGAGCCAGGTGGCGCCGGTGCACCCAGGCATCAAGCTGGTGGTCAACCCGGGGGGGGGGGGGGTCCCGGCCAAAACCTTCAGAGTGTCGGAACTAACAGTGCGGTACGCCCTGGCTTCCCGGATAAGCGCCTGCCGCTGCAGGCTGCAGACCCACCGTATTTGTGCCTTGGTGGGACGATGCCACCACCATGTCGCGCCATACAGGAGAGTAGGGATGACCACCGCCCGGTAATAATTGACGCGACACTGGTAGCTTGCGTCCCATTCATTTCCCGCCACAGATCTATAGAGGCTACCGGCCCTCTCATACTTCCCGCCTATCACCTCGATTTGCGGACCAGCGCTTCTGGTCGAGTTGATTTCCACCCCCCAAGTAGCGAGCCTGCCCGACACCCACCAGACGCTCGCCTCGGTTTTCCATTACCAAGCGCTCCACGAAAAAGGGCTCTACGATTATCTGCGAGATGAAATCAGGGGGGGGGGGAGGTACAAATGCATAAAGCTGGTTAGGGGTGAGGAGGCGTGCATTGCACCTCCGTTTTTACGCCAGTGTGGGTAGGAACTCTTTGCCGATTAAAACTTCAAAAGAATTCACCAGAAGAGGACGCATTGTGGATGGGAGGGGTCAAAACTCAAAACGTGCTCCGCTGAAAACATTCTATTGCCTCCCTCTTCTTCCATCGGCTCTGAACTAGAGTCGAATGGTTTTAAGAAAACAAAAAACCATTAACAACAACAAGATAGGGTTCAAACTCAAGTTCCTTGCACTATACCTACTCTTGGTTTATTATTAGTGGCGATTGATGATGTGGGGTGGCAATAAATATGTATAACAGCTTAAAATTTCATCCGTGCGCCTCAATCCCATACAAGCTTAATTACCAGGTACAAATGATGCTTCATACGCGATGATTTATTAACAAAATATAGGAAATAATTGACCTTTGTTCGAGAATTTGCAGTGTTTTGTTTTTAGGTCGGAAAGTACGAGGCGAAATAATATCGTAATAAGAAGATTTTTCTAAAAAAAGTTTAATTATAAATAATGAAAAACGTGATAATGAAGTAGCGGGAGTCATGGAGTGGGGGGTCGGTGAGTGGAGAATGAAAATAAATATTAATAACCTCTATCGCTCGCTATATTGTTAATTTTCCAGTGAAAATGGTTGGAAAGTAAAAAAATATTTTTTTAAAGAATAAATTCCGTGAATCAAGAACGTTTCTTGGAATAAAAATCGGTTTCTTGGCACCATGATTGATGAGGCACTGGAAATAATTGGAATGGCAGAGACGGGTCTCTTCAGAAGATGAACAAAGGCGCGATGATTCATGTCATGGTAAATAAGAATGAGGTAAGGAAGACAATAGGGCATATACCCAGCTGTTGGAAGAGTCCAATAACACGCCGTCATAACTGTTGGTAAACCCTAGAAAAGCCTGGTCAACATTGACCGAAAATCAGATAAAATATCAATGAACGCGTATACTTTTGGGCTCTGAACACCCCAATTCATTCATTCTTGAAAGCTAGCAAACGAGCTGATTTGACTACGCTATAGACGAACACCGCAGATGGCCAGTTGACCATGAATATTCGCGTCCCCTCCCACTTCACCGATGGTTTAAAGATGATTAGTCGAGGAACTTTCGCACGGATTAATTTAGGATGAGAAGGTCATTTTGGAATGAAAAGCGAGACGGCTGTGATCACGCGTTAAATGAAAAGGACGCGAGTGATCTTTAAGGCGACCTTCAATTGTGATATCGTTTATAAACAATTTTATATCATCATAATTACGAAGGGGGCACTAGCCCCCTTCGCATTCGTTTTAAGCGTTACAGAATAGTAAAAGGCTATTTAAAAATAACCATTTTTTATTTATATTTTTGGTCTAATTTCACCTTCGGTGAAAGATGTTGTTTTTTTAATTTAAAATAAAAATTCATATTTGTTTACCACGGCCAAAATCATCGCTCTCAAGACCTTTCTTATCAGTCTGGTCACCCCTTCAATCAAAAAAACAGCTCTAATAAGGTGCCCCCCATGAACCCGATAGCCAACGCTTGGTTACTTCTGTATTCGATTCTTCACGCCAGTTTACATTTATCATTTCCCAGGTTCTACCTCGGAGATATTTTTATTTAGTGTCGAGGGGGGGGGTGGGCGGGGTTAGATCCGTGAAAGAGGGAGGGAAGGGGGGGAGTATATTCAACGTATTCCAGTGAACACAAAATACACGATAAATTACAGTGGCTGTGTGTACGTGGAGTGAGCGAATAAGCCTCCCTTCCATTATTTTTCAGGATGACATCTTCAGATGAATCATCACAAAAGAATAACGACCCTTCAACTCTTGTTTGCAAAATGTATTTTGTCAATAACATTCACTTTAACGAAGCTCTTTTCATTCAATCAAAACAAGATTACTTATTTTATAATAGAACTGTTCGATTCCAGTCTTTTTCCGTCCGCTTTGTCAGAGAAACAAAAAGGGCCAAATTAAAATCTGCGGCTCTCGTTCAAACGTACGTTGAGTAAATTATGCTGTGGAAAGGAAAATGATTATGACTCATTAAGAATAGAAATAAATTCATGTTTCATAATGCGATAATTAAAGGGGTGGTGACCCACACGATTGCAACGACCGACCCCTAACATATTTTTAACGTATTTGTTTGTTTGTTTGTGACTGAATAATGACTGAAAGCCTATAGTTAAATATTAATAGTGGATGCATCTTTTTATAGGAAGTTTTTGCAAATTATTTTGAACGATATACAGTCACGTAATTTGTTAAAATGATGCATGCCGTGCCTATGCATGTGGCTGGTCAAATTGCTCTAAACGATGAATGGGGAGGATATAGGCAAGTGATGGGGTTGTTCTGTGGGAGGGGTATGGGTTTCGGGGGGGGGGGAGCGAACCAAAAAAAAAAAAAAAACCCATGGACCGGTCCGGGCTAACGATGGTCGGATGGTCTTCTTAATATTCCGGGTATAGAAGATTCTAGGAACAACTTGACAGCATCCAAGTAAAATTTGGTCTCTTCTATGCACTTTCACTAGGGGGAAATGAACGATGGGAACTTTTGTCGGGTTTCAAGTTTCTTATGGGAACATCTGTTGTGGATAGTCACTTTCTAGGGGTACATTAATAATAATAATAATAATAATAATAATAATAATAATAATAATAATATATTTTATTGTTCACAAAACTTTCGAGATTTAAGAACAGTGTCAATAAATATTGTTGATTCAGATCACAGCACGGCTGATAAGAAATCTTTAAGAGAGTACGGAGCCAGGTCCAGCAGCAATTCCTTGCTTCTCGCCTTGAATCGCCTCAAGGGTATTTCTTTCAGCGAGGCTGGGAGGCAGTTATATAGTTGTGGGCCAATTACGCTGGGGTTATATTGCAGAGAGCGGGTCAGCCGACAGCGCTCTGATACCAGGTCACCTTTAAACCTCGTGGAGTACCCATGCTACAGGGAGACCACTCTGCCCTGCAGTGCCATCTCGTGGGTGCAACAAAGCACCTCCAGGATATAAGTCGCGTAGAGAGTTAATATTCTGTGCTCTTTAAACAGATCATGGCAAGATGTGCGGGGCCCGACTCGTGCAAGAAGACGGACCGCCTTCTTCTGATACTTGAAGACTTTAAGAACATGTGGTGAATTGCCCCATACCACGATACCATATGCCATTCGTGAGTGAAACAGAGAAAAGTATACCATTCTCAAGACAGAGTGGGATACGGAAAATTCCAAGCGCCTCATTACAAACAGAACTCTGGCTAGCTTCGAACAGAGTGTGTTTACGTGAGGTTCCCACGAGAGGCGTGAGTCGAAGACGATTCCAAGGAAGCTAACGGTCGATGAATTTGCCGAGCTACCGTTCAGGTCGATGGTCAAGTCCTGCGTCTTGGACTGGTTTAGCATGAGACGATTGGCGTCGCACCACCCAGCCAACACCGACGTCGCCTCATCCACACCAGTCGCGGTCTCGAGGGACGACCGCCCGAGGCACGCGATCGTTACATCGTCCGCGTACATAAACGGTTGGGTACTTGGCCCCAAAAGATTTGCTGGGAGGTCATTAATATAAAGATTGAATTCAGAGGGACCAAGAATCGTCCCCTGCTTCACTCCGATGTCGCAGGTGGGAAGCATCTCGGAGTTTCTTCCACCGTAGGAGACAATCTGATTTCATCCCGAGGCAGCTGACGCGAGCAGTTTTATTGCGGAACCCCTCATTCCAAGGTATTGAAACTTGGAGGTTAACACATCCAGATTTACTGAGTCGAAGGCACGCGACAAATCAAAGAGCCGCAATGAAACCCTCTTCTTCTCTTCAAGACCCCGCAAACACCGGCACAATAGTTCTAGCGCCGCCACAGATGTTGACCGGCCACTTCGGAATCCATACTGGCAATCCGACAATATGGACAAGTCATTTAAGAAGCTTGATAACTGAATGTCAATAAGGGACTCGAACACCTTCATTAGGACGCATTCAATCGATATTGGTCGGTAGTCACAATAGGCATCAGTTCCCTTTTTGGGGACAGGGATTACTCGAGCAATCTTAAAGGAGGACGGAATTTCGCCCGCATGAATAAAAGAGTTGAAGACGAAGCAAAGCGGCTCACGATCTCACGTACAATATGCCTTATCATGCCAATGGTAATCCCATAAGCATCCATCGATGAACTTATTTTGAGCTTGAAAATAGCGGATAACACCTCCTCGACAGACACCTCCCAAAGATTGAAAACCTGCTCCTCACGGAGGCACGTTGCCGGAAGAAAGTCAGCGGGAGTGGAAGAAGACGTCGGTTGTCTGCTCAAAGTGTCCTTAGCCATGCCGACAAAAAACTCGTTGAACCCATCCGGTGACAGTTCAGAATCCTTACGGGCAGTAGGCTTCAGCCAAGCATTTCTTATTTCATTTTTGACAATTCGCCAGGCTGCTTGAGGCTTGTTACTGGATTTTCGGAGTAGATCATCATTGTACGTTACCTTAGCCAATTTTAGACTCCGACGATAGTCCCTACGTGCAGAGGCTTGCGACAATCTCCAGGCGGTTGAGTGGTTCGGATCACACTGAGCTAATCGGTGGAGATGAACGCACCTTTGTTTCTTGACTTTCAGATCCGAACAGTACCATGGGTATCTGGTGACTGTCCCGCGGTCAGGCTTACTCTCATACCATGGACACGTACTCTCTATAGCCTCCAGAAGAATGGAGAGGAATACATCCGACGCTTGATCACGAGGGGCATCATAGACATGAAACCATAGGCCGGGCAGACCGAGTGCACCCTTGAGTGCGTCGAAGTTTGATTGACCCAGCAGTCGACGCCTTACGGCTGATTCCTTCCCTTCAAGCAATCGTGTGACATAAACAGGTCAAACTCAAGGGCAAGGTGATCAGAAAAGCTTTCAGGGTACACTCCGCTGGAGAACTGGGACGGATGGCAGTTTGTAAATATAAAGTCTATTGTTGACTTGGTGCCGTTGTAGTGCGTTCGCGTACTTTCTGTGATGGTAGAGCAAAGGCCATACTCAGCCAAGACATCGAAGAGCGACTGACGTTCAGCATTATCTGTCTCCAGGTGTATGTTGGCATCGCCAACTATAACAATTGGAGCTCTCAGAAGTGAAAGCCGATGAACGAGCAGAGAGAACCGCTCTATGAAGTCCGAAAACACGGACGAAGGAGGACGGTACAGGCAGCACACCACGATTCCCGCTTTAACGAGACGAACTGCCGCGATCTCTAGACACCTCTCTACGGACAGGTCAACAAGATTAGTCAATGATAAAGCTTCGACAGAGTTTCGGCAAAAAATAGCAGAACCGCCCTGTGTAGAACCGGAGCGGCAGAAATGTGACACACAAGTGAAACCATCCGGTACGTACAGGTCAACCTCATCAGCATTCAGCCAGGTCTCACTCGCGGCAAAAATTTCGACTTCGGGATGTTCATGTAGAAATACACACATTTCATTTAGTTTATTTCTCCAGCTCTGTACGTTTGAGTATATCAGTTTCAGAGTTCGTTGTCTATATCGTAAGGCTTCCTCGGGGCAACGACCTCCACCGCTCAAAGAGCGTGGAGCCGCCCTACCTTCCAGTCATTCCTGGTTATGGCGTGGGGGAGGAAAAGGCGACGACTGTGCAATGAGAACACCGGAGGGCCACACAGAATTGTCGTAGACTTTGGAAAAGTCCGCCTCCTCGACTAAAACTCTAAAGGAAGAGTATCTATCAGGCTTCCCGGGTAGTTTAAAGCACTCAACGTTTTTGAGACCCAGAGGTGCAAGTATCGAGGTGAGACGACATTTATAGAGGTGTGACGTGACAGCTTTTGTCGGTCACAGTGACAACTAGCTCCGGTGACTGTGCAGTCACTGTGACAAAAACCAGTGATTTTTGTCACTTAAGTGACCACTGAGGGCCTGTTCTATTAATGTCACTATCACTTTTTGTTTCCACCCGTCCTCCCCACCAACATGTTGTGATTTAATTTGGGGCGGACGGTTGGAAAAGGATATTCCTAGGAACCCTGAAATCTTACAGGACAGGCCCCCTGTAGCATTTATTTTGAGCAAATGCCTAATGTTACCGGACTCGCCGGTGCCTGTGTGAATTTCATTCCCAGACCCAACAAAGCCTATTAATAGGGCAAATGAGAAACACGATTTCGTAAATCAATTTTGTTTGCATCGGTTAAAAAAAAATATATAATTCTTTTTCTAACTTTATCCGTGGAAAACTCCTATGAACGGTGAACCCACAGCCTCAAATGCAAAGATGAAGGTGAGTCATGGATCAAAAACTGCAATGCACGAATGACCCTGCACGAATGTTCCTGCAATGAGGAACATAGGCAGAGCCAGAGGGGGGCAGGGCTAGGCAGCTGCCCTCACCTAGACTCAAAAATGCAGATTCAGTGGGGCAGTTGCCCACCCCTAGATGCATTCTGAACGTAGGTACAAATCTTTCAGGATAATCACATTGTGTTTCGTCGGCGCTCACTGAAAAAATAACTTTACGGATTTCACTAATAAAAAAAAAAAATTTCAACGGGTTTTGTCGATCACAAAACGGATATCGCAAGGGTGAAATGATTCAAAGACCAAATTCTGCCGTTTTTTTGCGTTCTAGAATACCATTTTCGCAGACAGACGTGGATTCAGTATTTGCTCAAGAGAGGTGCTAGAGAAATGGTGGCCTAAAAAGATCATGATCACCGCCCGAAAGTAGCTAAATCGACCATTCGTGCGCTAAAATTGATCAGACTGACCATTCTTTAGCCAAATATGACCATAATGCACGCTTTTGGCTTGACGGACTAATCAAGCCCTGAAATCGGCCAAAATGACTTCACGTGCCCTGGAAATGCCTAATATGATGACTCCTTCCCTGAAAATGGCAAAATCGACAATTTGCGCACCAGTAATGGTCAAACTTCATGGCCTTGGCTTGATGGACTACGTATTTGAACCCTGAAAATGGCAAAACTGACGATTCGTGTCTTTAAAATGGCTAAAATAACTATATTTGAACCCTAGATAAATTGCCGAATTTACTTTAAGAGCTCTAGAAATAAATTACCTGACGAATCGAGCTCTAAAAATGTCTGAACAAGTGACTCCTGCCCTGAAAATGGCAAAATAGACAATTCGGAGCGCCGAATATGGCCAACCTGGCTGTTCTCGCATTGACTTGGGACGTACTATTCGCTCCAACAACTGGATAAGACTGACTTTATGCGCCCTAAAAATGGCAATTATAGCTATTCAAGCCTTGAAATCGTCAAAACTGACTCTATGTGCCCTGAAAAGCTGTTCCCAACAAAGTAAAATGTCAATTTTGAAGTAAAATAGTCAGTTTTGAGGTAAAGTGATATTTTTTGTGTGGAACCGTAAGTTTCAAGGTAAAATCGTCAGTTTAGGAACGTTTTTGGGATGAAATTGTAAGTTTTGGAATTAAAACAGTCAGTTTTGGGGTAAAATGACCAGTTTTGTATTAAAGTCATCAGTTATGAGGCAACACTTCAGCTTTGGCGTGAAATCGTCTGTATTAGAGAGAGAGAGAGAGAGAGAGAGAGAGAGAGAGAGAGATATTTATTATGAGCACCTAAGTAGGTAACATAATCGTCAACAGAAACAATAAATTCAAATAAATTAAGTTAAAAACAGAGTTATGTTAACAATAACTTGAGCTTACGTGACGAGATAATTATCACAAGTTCGATATCACAAGCTTACCATCTTTATAACCCAAAATTTGGCTTAGGAACTCCTCGAAAGTATAAAAACTGTTTTCCACAAAAAAAATCTTCAACTTTGATCGGAAATTTTCAAAATCCAGACTCACAAATTCAAGCGGAAGGGAATTGTAAAATTTAATGCCCCACCAATCAGCCCTACCCTGCGACTTGGCAAGCCTACAAAAGGGTGTGATTAATCTGCCACAATTCCGAGTAGGATAACTTTGAATGGCCAAATCTTTTCTGGACTTGTGTACATGAAGAAGGGAAATATACATATAAACCGATGGTAAAGTCATGATCTTCAGGTTACGAAAATCAATTTTACAGTCATCCCTATATTTTTTATTGCATATAATTCTAATGGCTTTGCGTTGGAGGGAAAAAATAGACTTAGCTCGCGAACTGTGTCCCCATGCAAGCAACCCATATGTGAGTGGCGAGTGAAACAATGCGAAATACGTGCCTAAAAGCACCGAATTAGAAACAGAATGTTTCATACGCCTAAGAAGAAAAATTACTTTCGACAGGTTCCCAGACAAAAATGAACCATGCCGATCCCAAACGAGGCGGTCGTCGATATGCAAGCCCAAGAATTTAACGGAGCGTCTCTCGTCACCGATGGTGGATCTGAAGTCCATAAACTCGGTCTTTTCCCTATTTAGAGCAAGTAGGTTGGCTGAAAACCAGTCCTCAGCTCTATCCAACGCGGCCTCAGCTTTCTTATCCACTGACGTTAACGAGTCATTCTTCACCAAGAGGGTGGTGTCATCAGCAAATAAAACGCAGTGAGTGGATGGACTTAAAGCGGCTGGAAAATCATTGATGAAAATCAGAAACAGCACTGGCCCCAGAATAGACCCTTGAGGCACACCATGCTGGACAAGGGACAAATCAGACACATCAGAACCAATTTTTACAGCTTGCTTTCGGTTCGAAAGAAATGATGCAACAAGGTTAACAGCATCGGGTGAAAAGTTGTACCACTTTAATTTAGCTACAAGCACCTTATGTGACACGCTGTCAAAAGCTTTCTTGAGGTCAATGAAAATCCCCTTCACGTGCTCCTTCTGTTCGAAACCAGCCAGAACCTCATCAACAAGATCAACAATCGCCGCCGTCGTGCTTTTACCAGATCTAAAGCCGTACTGATGAGAGGATAAGAGACCCATATCTTCCAAGAAATCTACAATATTACTTTTCATTAATTTCTCCAAGATCTTGGAGAAAACTGGCAAAATACTTATAGGTCTGTAATTATTTGGGTCCAAACGATCGCCTCTCTTATATATAACTGAGACCAAAGACGTTTTAAGACACGTCGGAAAAAGACTAGCAGAAATACAACAATTCAACAAGTACGTGAGTTCGGGAAGAATCTCATCGATAATGCCCGTTAGTATGGGAACGCTCAGCAAACCAATCAGGAGCTTTGCTGTTATTCAGTGACAAAACACATTGCTTCACCGCAAGCTCACTCACATGCTTAAAATCGAATGTCTTAAGAGGTTTATTACTTCGTTTGAAGTCAGCAAAATTACTAGTGCCAGGCTTGATATTATTCAAAACATCCTGCTCGACAACTTTAGAAAAGTGAACATTGAATTCTGCGGCAGTTAGAGGCGGGTCTGGGTGACTCCTAGCTTTGTTCCTAAGATCATTTACGAGATCCCAGGAGGCTTTCTGCCTATTGGAAGCGTTGTTTATTTTATTATCATTGTAGGCAATTTTAGCCGCTTGAACAGCCTTTTTATATTCTTTTCTTAAATTCCGTTTTAGACTCTTGAATGAATTATCGGCACAGCAATGGGACAGATTGCACACAATTTCGAGTCTTTTTCTCATTTCACACATCTCATTTGTATACCAACGGTTATCAGCCTTGTTAGACTTTCTCACCTTTACATTCTTTAAGGGAAAACAATCTTCAAAACAAGAGGAGACCGTGTTTACAAATAAAGCCCATCTTTCGTCCAGATCTAGGTCAGTGTTATAAACAAACCCCCAGTCTATTAAAGATAAACAACAACAAAGTGACTGTAAGCTCTCCAGGGTTAAAGGGCGAACTAATTTACTCTCACTCTTCAGCGATGGACTTGTGTTAATATAATCACGATCAATATTAATAATTTGAGCTCTATGGTCAGAAAAACCAGGATCAACGTTCAAAACATGACACCTATCGTTCGGAAAATTTGCGAAAACAGCAGCAAGCAAGTTAGCCCCGCGAGTAGAACTCTCATTTTGTAATGAAAACCGGTGAATGTATTGGTGTAAAATCGTCTCATTTGTGATGAATTTGTCATTTTTATTTGTGAAATCGCCTGTTTTCAAGGCAGAATGGCCTAAAGTCACCGGTTTTGAGGAAAACTTGAGTTGTGACATTGTAAGTTTTGGAGTAAATTATCTAATTTTGAGGGAAAATTGTCGTTTCGGGTGTAAAATATTCAGTTTGAAATGGAACAGTAAAGTTTAGTTTTAGGTTAAAATCGCCAGTTTTGTGGTAGCATCTCATTCGGGGGCAGGGGGGGGCACGTCAGCTTTGGCCAGGAATTGTATGTTTTTTGTTTTTTTTTGGTTTTTTTTACTGAAATCGCCAATTGAAGGATAAAGTCGGCTGTTTTTAGTACTGATTGGTCTGTTAATTGTAATTAAGATCATTCGTCTGTGATCCGTTTTGGGTTAAACCCGCCATTTTGAGGCGGAATTCACCAGTTTTGGGGGTAAATACTTGGATTATGAAAGTTGTGCTGTCAAATTTTTACTTTAGGCGTAAACACTTCGTCTTTGGCGTAGAAACGTCAGTTTTGAAGTAAAATATTCAGTTATACTAAAGTGAAATATTCATTTTTTCTTTTTGTTAAAAAACGTCATTTTTGAGTTAAAACCCTTTGATGTTTGGTTAAAAAATGTTGAATTTTTACGTCTCTCAGACAAGACGTCGATGAAAAGTCGGTCACCCTGTATAGTTGAATGCCAAGTATCGATTTCCGGGGAAATCGAATTGTCTGTTAATAGAAAAAATTTGAATAGAATCGTCAGTTTTTGGATAGAAAACCAGGAATAGAAGGCTAAAACAGATAATATCCGAACGAAGATGTTAGTTTTTGATGGATTACGACCTTTTTTGTGAAAACTTAATTTCCGGGCAAGAATTTGACGATTTATTGCGCTACCAGTTCTTTTGTTGGGGTCTCTAGTCTCCATAACTTCCGACACATTCTGCCCACCCCTTGGTCAAGGGCTGGCTTCGCCCCTGCCTATAGGAAGGTGTTTTTAAAAAAAAATAAAATTATACAAGATCACTGTAGCACAGGTCTTGGAAAACGAAGTGAATAAAAATATATCACCTACACTAAAGGTTCAATTCCAAATCCAAGAAAAAAAGTCAACAGACGAGGGATAGACTTGGGGAGAATGCTACTGAGTTCATAGGGGCGATAGAGGAACTGGTAAAGTGTTATGTGGTAACCTGCGAGGATGGCTAGGTGACGGCTCCAATTTTAATTCAAGAGACTCTAGCGCAGTGAAGCGATAGAAGTGACGAATGAAGAGGCAATTATAAGTGAAAAGGAATGTCACTGTTAGAGTGTCGGAACGGTGATTTCAATGTGGTCGTCACTGGAGCCAACAGTGACGGAGTAGTCACAGTGACAAAATCACCGACAGTGAAATCACACCTCACCTGTAGTACATTAACGACCTATTTCAGGGCTTCTTTATGAAAAAAACCTTTTTGTACAGCCGGGCGTAAAGACTCGAAATTCGCCCGCTGGGAGAGCCTTGAGCGGCCGACATGAGGTTCATTCCGCCCGCCGGGCGTAAAGAAAAATATCAGCCCACTGCGTATCACACTTCTCTTGGAGAAGTGTTATCATTCAATACTAAATTTAGCTGCGGCAAACAACCATCCAAACGTTTCATCAGACGAACCGGAAGAACGTGTCCGTATAGAGAGAATAATCGGGCCCAGGGGCCGAACACAATGAAACACTTCAACAGACCCCCCCCCCCATCAGAATCACGTAATATCGACACTGTTTTAGTATCATGTCTGCTTGTCCAGTTATACGTGGACCTCGTCCTGCTGTGACCAGCCTCTCTAGCTATTTTTACTTTTCTCCTTCATAGAACTTCATCTTGATTCGGCGATTTCATAGTTCCAGTCGCTCTACTAGTGGATCTCTGGAGAACTAAAGTCTGTGGGTACTTTTCCGTTTTTTTCCTGTGTGTTCCTGCTGGTTTGGGCATTAAAATTACGTTCGTTGTTGGATAACTTTGAGTTTTTAATTTTGGAATTTATTTCTAGACCTTATTTCTAATTTTTAGTGAATGTGAAAGATGGCACGGTCGTCAAGCCATTTAGCCATGTGCTGCGTCTTCCATCGACTCAAATCCCATTTTCAAGTTGAAATCTATAACAAATGAATGCGTAGCTTCAATTTAATGGAAAGCTACCCATACAAAGTCTGGTTTGCCAAATGGTCAACTGCAGCGCTGTGTGAATTATGACTAAAGCCGGATACACACATGCGGTACTTGCCAAGTAACTTGCGAAATTTTCAATCAATTTCTAGCAATTGCCTAGAGACCAACCAGCTGAGAATTTCAAAAATGTGTTGCTCGTTACTTGGCAAATGCCGCATTTGTGTATCTGGCTTAAGGCGAATAATAACACTTAACTTTGGTAAACAGTGGGACACCGTAGTGATGGAGCAGGACGGATCATCGCTCCGTTGGGGGAGGTTGGTATAGAGGGCGGAGGCTCTCACGACGAGTCTCGAGGAGATTCGTGACCGTCATCGGTCAGCGGAGGCATGTGTGTGGGCCGCCAAGATTCTAGATGTTTCCTCCGGTTGGCCTAGGCCTGGGAGAAGCGTGCCAGCCGTCAAGTATCCTCGCGGGTGGTTATGGTGAAACCACTGCGAATGCCAGTGGCTACGTGGTCGTTGTACAGGTGGCAATCGAAGAGTACATGGGAGGCCGTCTCGTCGACACGTGCACAGGGGGGAGTCGCGTCGGCGGAAAAAGTGTAAGTGACTGTTGAAGGCACCGTGGCCAGTAACGATTTGGGACGCCGCGAAGGAGGTCCGCCACCACCTCATCTGGAGTCGTTTGAGGGTCCTGAAGCCGGGAGATGGTCTCCAGCAGTTCGGAGAGGGGTCCCGAATATGACATTAGGTCGTCTGAGGTAGCTATGTGTTGTTTCAGTACGACGCCGTCTATTGTCTATATACCGGCATTGCGCCGCAAAGCATTTCTAAGGCTAAGTGCGACGTAGTAGCGTACGTGAGGCGTAGGCTTAAAAGGAATTCCCGCTGTATACTTCTGACCCGCTGGCGATCGCGGTTGGAGGGGTTTTGCCACCAGATACCGTAACTAACTTTTGGGCCAGAAAATGCTGTCATAGTACAGCAGGCGACTGCGGTGACTGGCCCCCCATTGGTGACCAGCAATTCCTCGGAGTTTCTGTGCATGCTGCAGCTTTGTGCGTAACCCGTTCAAATGTGGACCGGCTTGTAATGTTAATACACTATTGGCGATTGTAGCTAAGAGATGCGATATCTGGCGGCGTTTCAGAGAAACATTGAGTCCGGTACTCCATGTGATTTGTTGTTGTCGTTCGATTAAAAACTACAACAAAGGTTTTCTGCAATGAGGAAGTTCATGTATCAAAAATGTTGGTCAGTGACACTTTTTTTTACTGTGAAATACGGCTAAATATTCCGACGGTGACGAGGAGGCCTCAATATTGTACCTTTGGCATCACCGAATCAAGAAAACAAGACGGTTATGCGGGTGCGCAGTACACCCGTACAGAAAATTTCACTGT
This sequence comes from Corythucha ciliata, assembly GCA_038030265.1. Taxonomy (NCBI): domain Eukaryota; kingdom Metazoa; phylum Arthropoda; class Insecta; order Hemiptera; family Tingidae; genus Corythucha; species Corythucha ciliata. The sequence goes on from CM075937.1 coordinate 11,446,371, forward strand.
CGGCTATTTGTTGGAGCAAGAAAACTCGAAAACTCCAATTCAAAAACGTTTTCGACCATTTTGCAGAACCCGTGCCGTTCTCTGAGCACTAAAACGAAACGGTGAGCTGGCCAGTACCAATGAAGAAATGATAAGGCGGTGATTCCAGAGAAAACTGCTGGTTCATTGGTTGCTCTTCCCATCGCAACCGAGACACAACATTGTCATTTCATTGTTTCCCAAAAATTGAGGGTTCAACGGTGTCAGCTATCAATTAGCCCAGTGTTGGGAGAAAATGGACCGCCGAAAGGCTTGGGAGCTTGCTTGACGTTCGAGTATAAATGTATCAGAGACTATGTTCTTCTGTTCTTATCACTTTAGGCCAACTGACCACTTTTTTCCCATTATGTTACGGACGTTGACCACGAAAAAACACAAAACTTGTTATCATTTAACATATATAGGGAATATCGGTTTCATTATCACACGACACTAGCGCCGCTAGTGATAACTACAATCGCCAATAAAACGCGAGTACTGCAACACGCAAATCGGCGCCATAGTTGGTCTCTCATATGATTATAATTATTACCTGATCTCATTGACAAGTAGGATATTTTTATTTATTTCGACCGCGTTCCGCGTTTGTTTGCTGTGACGATGACAATTTTTTCATTCATGATATTGTGTTTACCCTAACGACTGAGGGACCAAATATGGCGCTAAAATCCGTGTTGCAGTACCTGTGTTTTAAAGTTTCTCTATTAACGTTGGGGAGAGCTACACGCAGAGGTATTAGACTGTGCCGCTGAACGGGATGGAAATCCTTGAGGAGTCGAAAAGTCTGAAGCCACAGTTGAGCAAGGAGGAGGCCCCTCGGAAGACTAGGATCTTAGTTTTCGGTGCATTGATTTGTTGACGGGCCGTTCGGCACCATTCTGTAACAAGAGTGGTTGCTCAAACGGCCTCCTGGCGGGCTGTGATTGGTGTGTGCACCTCGACGAGTATGGCCAGGTCGTCTGCGTAGCAGGTCCAACCACTGCAAAGATCCAGCCACAACAAAACTCTAATCACAGTTATAGCCTCAAGCCACACAAAAGAACCACAAAGAACGCCCAACCACAGCAAAGCTCCAAACACAAAGAGGTCCCAACCACTGCAAAGCTCCCCTCACTATTAAACTTCATCTGCAGCACAGCTTCATCCTCAGTAAAACTTTCCTTTTCATCTTCTGATTTCTAAAATCTGGGTCCCCAAGAAACCACGGGTCACGGGACAACAGACCCAGTTCTCCTCCCCCCTTTCACCGTCCGAGCTCTGGAAGAGGCTCAATCCCATTGGCGGCGGAAGTGGGGTTCAGGGTCAGCGAATTCTCCCCCAATGGTCTGGTTGGGGGAGCAGCGCTCCTTCAATCTGATGTTTGAGGAACCGAGCAAAAAATGGCTTCGTGTTGAATTAGCCTCCTAAAAATTATCGTTCGCACCTTCCACAAATTAATTCGGGTTCACGAGATTGGTTTCTAACGAGCCAGATCTGCAATCTTTGGGCTTTGAAAGAGCCAAACCACCGGAATTGCGTATTTTTATGGAGCCAAACGCGGAAATAGTAATCGAATTTAGGTGCTAGGTGCTCTAACCAACTGAGCAATCCCAGGAGTCCACGCATAGAGTGCGGTGAGGAGGGGAGTAATCCCCTAAATGTCCGTAGGTAGGGTCATCTAAGCTCATTTATTCCAGAGAATTTTATGAAGTGTCGGTAAATTTGGTGAAACAAAGGGAATTTTGCCTCAAACATCTTGTTATTCACATTTGGGCATAACGGTATTTTAGAGGGGGGGGGGGGTAATCTGAATTGCTCAGATTCTTGCTCCCTCAATGGCGGTTGACTTCTGTCGCCACTGCTGAATCCTGGCGATGTCACCGTTTGCGAGTGCTATGACCGGTTTCCAGGGGCCAAACGCATTATGGGCGGTTTTCAGGATTCCCGCACGAGTGCAAATGAATAATGCCCCTGCCCCCTCTGGCTACGCCCATGATCCACACAGAACAGACTAATTTCGTGGCAGATTCTATAGTTTTTCAGATGAAATACACGTGCACTGAGTACAATTATATGTAGAGGACCTATTGTACTTTCCAGCGTAGTTCTTCTTTGAAAAAGAAGAATTCATTTTGATTAGAAAGAAAAATCTCGATGATTTCCCCTTCAAATAGTGCTTTGAGCTCTATTTGAGAGATGGGGGCGGGGTCTTCACTAGTCAGAGATAAAAGTCACTGATTGTAAATTCAATCGATGGGTTTTACTATTTTTATTCCGAAAGAAAATTTAATTAAAGAGTAAAACACAGAATGCCCCTCACGCCTGATTTTGTTAAATTAACAAAACAAGTTTGTTCATTGTTGTGCATTTTGTTAGGTTGTACAGACACCAGACAACACCAGCATACAGAGCTAGTGAACGGGCCTTAAATAACGATCGGTTATCGGTTACTCAGTTCTATGCATCGAATACATGAAAAAATACGTTATCGTATTTGATAAATTCATCACAGGCTTTCACCCACGCCGTCACCGCCCATCCCTACCACCTTGAGCCCTTGAGGGCACTCCATACCTCATATACCCACCACTCCACTCCATACGCGTGATACTTGTTATTTGACTGCAGTGCGAACCTTCAGACATAATCATTAGGTGAACGACCTTTTTCCCCTCTATTATTACGGCTTTCGCAAATACACAATATTGAATGAATTGTGAAGAGTCTTGATACACTTTTCAAAGGGCGTTAACATCGACGATAGAGAGGGGAAAAAACGTATGATTGATAACTTGAGAATATCCTAGACGTACTCCGTCTTTGGGATGAATAAAAACATGCTGCGTTGTCCGAGTCATTCAATTAGAAATTCCAACGGATACCAATCAATGGAAAATACTTCAATGACTCCTGAATGTGAACTAGTGAAGGAGTTAACATTGGAAACTGGAAACTGGAAACCCCAGTGATAGTTGAGCAATATTAGCTATACGGCGGAGTCGTGGTTTGGAAATTTCTGTATGTACTAATTTCTGTAGAACTTGTGAGTTATCATTAAAATAATATTTAAAATTCAATAACGTAAAATTCAATTTTACGCTCTCTAGTAAATTCGAGTGGCTCAAACTCGTAAACTCACAAAAACTACAAAATGGATTTTCAACACTCTACTTCCGAGGCGAACCTACACGTATCGGGGCCCGGGGCGGAAATCTTCAAGAGGCCCCTAAAAGTCTCTAATTATACATGAGAACCTCTAAGGCCTTTTTATAATTTCAGCCAAGGCCTTTTCCTTATTTTAGGTAAATTACCGCTATTTCCACGCCAAATAGCCAAACACGCCAAGTTTAAGCCGCGAATGAGTGCTTTTTGTCAACTTTACCAGCAAATTAGCGCTTTTCGCCACAATTAAGCGCAAATTAGCGGGGCAATCCCCCTCCCCCACCCCAAGAAACAAAGTAGCGATGTTTCTTAACTTTCCTCGAGATGGGTTTACCACAATAATTTTAGCGGCAAATTAGCGGTATTTTCCAGCAGGGACCAGGGAATTAGCACTTAACTCAGTTTAGAGCTGAAAATTAGCGTTTTACTCAATATTAGCCGCAAAATAGCGGTTTTTTCTGAATGTTTACGACAAATTATCTTTTTTTTTTATTCAACATAACCATACGCTACGGATTAGCGATTTTACCTCAGTTTTAGCCGCGAATTTGCGGGTTTTTCACCCATAGCCATATAAATTGGCGCTTTTTCTCCATTTTAGTCTCAAAGTAGACCGAGAGGAAGCCGCGAATTAGCGTATTTCCAATTTTTGACGCAAATTGAAAATTTTCTCAATTTTAGCAGTGAATTAGTGATTTTCCTACATTTCAGCCGCATTTCTAACCCGTGAATTAGCGAATTTTGCTCATTTCAACCATGAATTTGCGTTTTCAGATATCTTAAGTGCAAATTGGCAATTTTTCCATTTTTGACAGCATATTAGCACTTTTTCTATCAATTCAGGCTGAAAATTAACCTTTCTTGCCAGAATAATTTTAGCCAGAATAATTACTAATTTTCCCAATATTAGCCGCCAATTAGCGGGTTCTTTTCCACATTAGCACCGCATTAGCACTTTTTTTTAAAAAACAAATCAACTATGGATGAAAGCTTCTTCTCAATTCTAACCGTGAATTATTTAATTTTTTTTACTTATAACCATGAATTTGCCGTTTTTCTCAATTTTAGCCACAAAGTTGTCCTCAGAAGGTGAGATGGTGGAATTAGAAATTCCAACACACTTTATCAGCGAATTTTTTTCTCAATTTTAGCCGTGAACTAGCGCTTTTTTCAATTGTAGCTGCGTAGAAGCGTTTCTGGTCTGTGAATTCGCGAATTTTGTCAATTTTTAGCCGGGAATAGCATTTTTCCCCTATTTAAACTGAAAAATAGAGTTTTTATTAATTTATGCCGGGCTATTAATAGTAAACTTTTCAATATTGGATGCTGGATGCGTTTTTTTTTTTTTTACATTTCAGTCCCGCGTTGTCATTTTTTCCTTCAATTTTTGCTATAGATTAGCGTTTATTGTTTAATTTTAGCCTCGAACAGAAGGGGTTTTTCAATTCATCAAGATCTGGTGATTTTCCCCAATTTTGGCCACGGGTTAGCGCTTTTTCTCAATTTTAGCAGCGCAGTAGGGTTTCCATCGTTTGTATTGGCGATTTTCCTCAATTTTAGCCACGAATTATCGTTTTCCTCATTTTCAGCTACTGATAAGACATTTTTTCCATTTTTAGCAGCGAATTAGCACTTTTTCTCAGTTTGAGTTGAAAATTACTGTTTTTCTTAATGTTAGCCGCCCTAATTATATATTTTTATCAATTTTAGCCGCGTTGTTTTTTATATTTTAGCCCCGCATGAGCAATTTGTTTCTGAATTTCTACTATGGATTAGCGCTGTTTCTCAGTTTGAGCCTCGAATCTTTCAGAAGCTAGATGGATTTGGGTTTTCTTGATTAGTGATTTTCTTCATTTTGATATTCGCGAATTAATGTTTTTCCCCAACTTTATCCGCAAATTGGTGATTTTTCTCCATTTTATCTGTGAAATAGCGTTTTCTGATCATTTTTCAGTGAGCATATCTATTTCTCTTGTTTTATATGGGAATGGATGGTTTTTCGCCATATCAGATGTGAATTTTCCATTTTGACCCAATTTTGATCCGTATTAGCGTCGTTTTTTTCAATATTAGCCGCGATTTTTTTTTTTTACTTGTACAACCTTGAATTAGTAGCGTGTATTCGCAATTGTAGCCGCGGGCTTGGCCCAAAAACAACACTTTTACTTTGATTTCTACATTTTATCCGCGGAATGGTTGTCATACACTGCGAATCGACGATTTTTTTTCAATTTCTTTCTGAAAGTTGCATCGTGATACCACGAATCAGCGCTTTTTCGCAGTTATAGCCACGAATATTGACGCTTTTCCCCAAGTTTTTGCCGCGTCAGCCAGTTGTAAATTGCTGATCAGTACATTAGTGGGCTTAAGGACCTAGCGAAACTGGGGACGGTCCGTTTTCTTTATAACTTCCATGACTTTCCCTCAAGAAGGCGCAAATTTCTGTATTTCAATCACCAGAATAGCACTCTCAGGGGCTCAGCCGAATAGTCAGCCCACACTCTTCGCTGATTTCACTTGTAACGTTATATTCTCCAGGTCGGAAATAGACTGAAATTCGTAGAAAGGAGCCAAATCGCTGTCCAACGTTTTCACATGAAAGAACCTAAAAATCCTCATTTTTCCGTATTAAAGCCTTTCGGGGGCCCCGCCTGACAGGGGGCCCGGGGCGGTCCGCCCCCCTCGCCCCTACCTCGGTACGCTACTGTTCTCACCTTTTTTATGGATTTAACGGAGAACTCGCCTCGAAGAAAGTAAACACGAGCCGGCACAAGCCACACGGATATAATGTGAGAGGTTGATGAGTGAGAAAATATGTTGCCCCAATGCTTCAGAAGTGTATGTATAGTAGCCTCGTGCAAGCTCTGGTACGTCACATAGGGGCTGAGGTAGGTAGTTACCTCCTCGAACCCTGTCCATACATAAAAATTTAATATTTTAGATATATTGCATTCATTTTTATGATGAAAAAGGATGCCAGTCGGGTTATTTAACCGAATTTCACAATAAAAAAGCGTCAGAGACCAACATTTCTGATACGTGCACCTTCCTCATTATTATTCCAATCATTGAATTATTCTTATTATTGAGTTGAGGAATTATTTATGCGTGAACTTGTTAACAAAAACTGCCTCATTTTTTTTTAAGCGTTGCTTCCATGCTCATGTAAAGCTTTTGTTACTCGTAGCGTTAATAATACACATACAAAGAGATTGTATTTCGAGTTAGTTAGGGCTAGTTACAACGGCTATGCGGCACAAGCTCAAATTAATAAGCTCGTATGTTAAAATGTATAAATATATATACAGGACGTTAAACCTGCAGTTTATGAGAAAAGGAACGAAGTTGTTAAACGGTGAAAGTGATGAAATGAGGCATAGTTTGAGATGAAAAGAAATTCAGAGAGCGAAAGAGTGTGTTCTCCCCCCCACACTCTGTATAAATTGTAGTCTTCCAAGCGCACCCGCAAATTTTTGAACGAGCAATTCGCCCGTTTTTATACTCATTTATTCATGTTACTTGCGTTTTCAAGTTTCAACTTGAAAAGTCGAATGGACTGAAAATAAACATCATAAATATTTGACGAAGAAAAAAAAAAAAAGAAATAAACCTGACGTAAAAAGACAGTGTTATTAAAAATTTGATCGCTATTCTCAAACCCCCAAAGAGAAATTTCCCTTGAAAAGAGTGAGCCCAGAGAGCAGTGATGAGGAGGGAAGTGGATAAGAAAAGCTCCAAGCGCCTGACTCATTTTGAAAACGTACTTAAGATTTGACTGTGGAAAGGGTTAGAGGGGGACTATAGTTGGTTGGTTTTATAAGACAGAGAGTGATGAGTTGATGTCTGGGGCACTCTTGCTCTGGAAGTTTACTAATTAGTGTTACTTCTCCGTTACTTCAAATTCACGGTTTCATCCGCAGCATACAAAAGATTCTGGAAAATCATGGAAAACTCTTGAAAAGTTTCTAATTCTTTTTTTCTGCTCACTTTATCTTTCGGTAAAAACGAGACGGAATACCGCAATACCGCTATTGCTTGGAACTTTTTTTCTTTATCAAAAAATACCAATGAGGAACTAGCATGTTGTTTAATTTGGCCCCCAAAGTATATTTTATGCAATGTGCATGCTAAATAAATGAGTATGTGTATGCTAAATATGATAAATATGTGATGTACATACTAAATATAATTAATTTTATGTAAAGTATAAGCTTAATTAAAAGAAATATGAAATTTGGGCACTAAAAGAGCTAAATTTATTTTTTATCTACATACTGTCCTAGAATTTTAAATTGTTGATTTCTCCCCTCTACTTTTGTTTATCTTCACATGACTTCCCTTAAATTTATGTTAAGAAGTGTGGCGTCGAAGCGGAACTAGAAGAGATCAACGAGAATACTTCAGTGGCGAATGGCGTTTTAAGAAACATATGCGTTAACTTGGGCGATTCTTGTGAAAAGTAAAAAGAGGCGTATTTTCCCAAGAGTGGTTTTCTCCTTTATTTCTTTGAAAATATAAAGATTAACTGTAACAAATCAGAAGTGGTGTGTGAAATCCACGTGCTTGACCACCGACAAAGTTAATATGAAAAACGGCGTCAACCTGGCGAACGGAAGTGAGGCGGACGAAATTAAGGTACTGGACGGCGCTGAGTTGGATGAGGAACTGCGGGCGAAGGCGGCGGATGGATTTCCTTCTTCCTCATCATTTCAAAGTCAGAGTAGACAACCACTAAAAATAGTCGTTTTTCGGCGGGTGCGGAGATAATTGACCCTTTCGGTGACGCGGATCCTGATAACTTGGCGGAAAAGTGGCTCGACCGGGTGAACAGATTGAGCTAACCGGCGAAGCTTAGAAATGGCCTTATGAGTTTTGCGAGTTCTTGCGGAGGAGCTTGTTGGACGGCGAAAGAGTTTGAACGAACCCATGGCGCAATATTTTCATTTAAAATTAGACCTGTGTATATGGTGTTAAATTTCAGGCGGAAATGTGGGTTCATGCACCAATACGAGGCGTGACAGGTGCACGAGTAAATGCCGTAGTTACGGGCGCAAGTGAGTAGACTGGCCTAATCAGTTATCAAATTCCAAGGTGAGAAAAGCTCTTTCAATTTTTATGATAAATGAAAAATTTCAATTGGGCATTATAAAATGGGCGTATAAAGGTTGTAGTTTACCTATGTATACAGGAAGTACCTGTGATTTAATTTGTTGCCGCCTAGGTGGAACTTTGGAGTTTAAGCCTCATAAACATGGTGTGCTTAGAAGGGGTTGGTGGGAATTTAGGCGTTAATTGTGGCGTTACAAATTTTAATTTGAAATTGGATGATGTGCAAATCACAGTTGAGGACATGAGGCGGAAGTTACAAAAACTGTCACGGGTCCGATTGAGATTATGTGGTTGGCGAAGTTGATGTGGGCGATATCGGCGAAGGAAATAAGTCCAAATTGAGAAATTTGTTGAATCGATGGGCTTAGTGCTTTTCACGAGGGGATCGCGATCTGGGGTTCACTAACTTAGGGCGCTTAAAAAAAAAAAAATTAAATTCAGAACGGCAAATTAACTACAGGCCTTACTGTTTGTTAATGAATGGTCGAGAATTAGTACTGAAACGTATTCAGAGTCTATTAAAAGATGGTGTGATCTGAGTTCCGAAGAAAAACAATGAGGTACGATTGAGTGTTGGTTATAGGGCTCTGAATCTATACCCTTTGCCCCTAATTTCCGATCAAGTTGATCGCTTAGCTGCGGAAACGCTATTGTTGGATTTATGACTGAAAGGTAACATGCGATTCCTTTTATCACAGTTAAGGGTGTTCCGCGAGCTAAGATTCAAACGAAACTTTTCTTTTAAAACAGTACACATAAGTACAATAAAACTTCCTAAGATTCAGTTCATTTAACGTAATTTATTACTCCTGACGATTAATTTCAGTACCTTGAAGTGTCTTTGACTCGGCCAACTCATCACCCTCCCATCATCACCCCCACTCATTTAGCGGATAGTGAATAAGATGTTGGGCGATTTATGACATTATAGGACGTCCTGGCGTACATGGATGACCTCCTGGCTTTTTATGCAATCCTTGATGTTGATAAAGGTAAAGGCTTGAAATTGCTTGGATTGGCTTGGTTTTGAGTTTGACCAGTAAGGCGAAATTCAAATTGAAGTAGTCAAAACCCTCGTCTTTGAAGAAGTAAATTGAATACTTTGGTTTAAAAGTCTCATTCGAGGGTGTCAAACCTACAAGGCGGAAAATTAAGGCTGTTTCATATTTTCCCACCGATATACCATTATTTATGAATTGGAAAGTTTAGCATTAGCAATTAGCAGTAGTATAGAATCAATTAAGCGTTTTAGGGTAATACTAGGGATTCTTTTAAAATTATTACTGATTGTACAGCTGTAAGGTCAACCCTATCAAAAAAACAAAAAAAAGATGTAGTAGGTACCCTGTGTAGCTCGTCGGTGGATGGCAACCAAGAGTACGATATGGCGGGAAAATGCAGCACGCCCATGCTCTAAAGTCGAAATACTGTTCTTGTATGTAAATTGAGTCGGACTGGGTTTCAACGTTTCAGATGCAAGGTAACAAGTGCCAATATTTGAGGCGATATCAGAGGGTTCAACCGGACCAGAAATGACCATATTGTGAAAGGCGGGCGGTTGTGTAGGCAAACTTTGAACGGCAAAAAACTCTATTCCCGGCGGAACATCATGATGATGCTGGTAATTCGAGCTTCGAAAGATGTCTTTACTGTATTAGTGAATCTTAGTGGTTTCCAAAAAAAAAAAAAAAAAAGTGGCGATTCGTTTTATAATTCATAAAGTATGTCTCAGGCGTTGTGCTTTTGCAAAATGAAATTACGGAAAAACAGAAGGCGTGTTATATACCCAATCAAAAACAACCTGTTCCATTGGATACAGTACAACATGTGGATCATTTAGGGCCCTTGGCGAAAACTGTTAAAGGTATAATCTACTTGTTGACGATGGTTTTACTAAATTTTTCTGGGCGAAACGTGACGAAGTCGTTGCGGTCGAATGAGGCGATAGACCGACTTCGGGAAGTTTTCTTCAACGAGGCGGATAGTAAGTGACCGAAGATTGGCGTTTCGGTTTACTAGTCAATTATTCTAGCGGGAAAATGAGTAAGAACATTCTGAATGCTATATTGCGACCCCATGAGCGAATGGGCGGGTGGAACGGCAAAACCGTAGACCATTATTGAGGCCTTGAGGCTGTAACGGCGAGTGTTGAAAATGAGAACGAATGGGATAGGAAATTACCCGGCATAATTTGGAGAATGAACCATTCGATAAATGCGAGTACGCGATTTTCACCGGCGCAACTTATGTTTGCCCACAGATCTGGCGCTGTGGCAGACTTAACGAAGTCATGTGGCGAACAAATGATAACAGAGGATCAAGCGCGGCGAGTCGAATAGGTGGGTCAATTGAGGCGAGGCGATTGGGCGTATGTGCAGATCAGGCGAGGCGAGGTTAAGTACGTGCGAATAAAGGCGAAGTGTCGACAGGTGGTCGGACACAAGGCGATGCTAGGCCTGTTGCAACTGAAGAGGAGGGTGACGACTCTTCCACTTCTGGGCACGCTAGCACTGGTGTCGATGCAGCTGAATTTAGGAGTGACGGCTCCGACAATTCTGGGCACATGACCAGGTATGAGACATCTGCGAGGCGAGCAGAGAGGCGGGCGGTTATTTCTGTCAGGCGGACAGGGACTAATGCCTCAAGGCGGGAAGGCAATGCGCTGGTTGAAGAGCTCGACCAAAGACGAAAAAGAGCTACAGAAAATTTGGCGAAGTCTGCACATAATAAAATGAAGGAAACATGTGATAAAAGGCGTAATGTGGCGAATTGGTACTATATAGCGTCAGGCGAGAACAAATGTACCAAGGCAAGGCGTAAATGTGAAATTGGCGAATCGTTTTGGCGGACCCTATCGGATTCGACGTATCCTCGAGAAATAAGATCGGTATTAGTTCGAGGCGATAAAAGGTACGAGGCGGTACAAACGGTTTTTGGGCGATTGTTGCGGCCGACTCTCTCACGTGCACTACTCAAGGCGAGAGTATGAGAAGTGATTCATCAAGTGATGATTGGGACAATTAAGGAATCAGGCGACTGTAACATTTATTTAGTTTGTTTTGAACGAATAAACCTTATTCAGCAAAAGGTCTATCTTTACTACAATTATTCGTTCAAAACAAACTAGGCCGTGATTTCGACTAACAATCACGATGGACAAGCTATTACGACCAGAAAGATTCGATGTTCAACCAAACTCAAACTCTTCGGCGCAAGATTGGAAACGCTGGCTCCGCACTTTCACAAATTTCGTCGCATCAGCTAGAGCATCTGATGAAGATAAATTACAGCTTCTGGTCAACTACGTGTCGCCTTCCGTTTACGACACTGTAAGTGAGTGTCCCACTTATGACTCAGCCATAAACACTCTCAACAGAATTTACGGCAAGCCCACCAATGAAATTTTTTCCTGCCACGTCCTTGCTTCTCGTGTTAAATTGTCAGGCGAGACGGTAGATGACTACTTGTTAGCCCTAAATCAACTAAGTAAATCGTGTCAATTTAAATCCGTTACATCTACAGAGTATCGAGAAAAATATATCCGAGACTCATTCATTCGAGGGCTTAATTCAAATTCCATACGACAGCGATTACTCGAAAACAATTCATTGACATTATCTGAAGCAACGAAACAAGCTCGAGCTCTTGAAATGGCCCAAACCCAAGCACAATCTTACCCCTCTCACAGCGTTTCTTTCACTACTGCTCGAGATACTCATACACCTGTCGAGTCGGTTTTCCCCTCGGATATTAGCAGCTGCAGTATCACCCAACTCCCAAAAATGTTATTTTTGTGGCTACGCTAGACACCCTCGTACCAAATGTCCCGCTCGTGATTCGGATTGCTTGAAACGTGGAAAAAGAGGTCACTTCCAGTCTGTCTGCAAATCAGCTGCAAAAAGAGTCAGTTCGCCTCCTAAATCTCATCAGTCGGCTTCTATTTTAGCTTCTTTACCCGGTAGCCTTGAGAAATCTTCCACAACTGTCGAAATCAACTCCCACGTAGTGACAGCGCTCATAGATACTGGCAGCTCAATTAGTTTTCTTGGCAGTCGTCTCGTAGACAAACTGAAATTACGACTTTTCTCAGAATCAGGTACAGTTTCAATGGCTAATACTTCTCTATCTTCACCGATACTGGGTCATTGTCTCGTTGACTTACGAATTCTCGGTCATTTTCATGGTCAAACCAAACTCTGCGTGCTTTCAAACCTTTGTACAGATGTAATTGTCGGTCACGACATCCTAAAACGACATTCCGCTATTAGTGCTAATTTTGGTGGCCACAAGGAACCTTTGTCTTTCTGCAACTTGACAGCCGCTGATGTTCCTCCTGCTTCCTTGTTTGAATTTCTCACTCCAGATTGTAAACCAATTGCTATTAAATCTCGTAGCCATTCTCCAGATGATGAAGCTTTCATTTCAACTGAAATTCAAAGACTACTCGAAGAAGGTGTTATCGAAAGTAGCAGCTCCCCCTGGAGAGCCCAAGTACTTGTTGTTTCTGGCACTCTGAAGAAAAGAATGGTAATTGATTATTCCAGAACGATTAATAGATTTACTCTTCTCGACGCGTATCCCCTTCCGAAAATCGATACTCTCGTAAATGAAGTGGCTAAACACACCGTTTTTAGCACCGTAGATTTACGTAGTGCTTACCATCAAATCCCCATCCAAGCTGAAGACATGCCGTACACTGCTTTTGAAGCCTGCTGGAAGTTATGGCAGTTCCGGCGCATTCCGTTCGGCGTAACTAATGGCGTCCCGGTATTTCAACGTTCCATGGATGCTGTTATTTTACACGAAAACTTGAATGGTACGTTTGCCTATCTTGGTGATGTCACGATATGTGGTCGTTCTCAGCAGGAACATGATGAAAACCTGGACAAATTCATGAAGGCCGTCACAAAGTACGGATTGACTATCAACACAGAAAAGAGTAAGTTTGCTCAAACGTCAATTAACCTCCTCGGATACACGATTACACACCATTCCACCAAACCCGATGCAGATCGACTACGGCCTCTCTTAAATTTCCCTTTACCAACTGATTCGTAATCTTTGAAGCGAGCGGTGGGCATGCTAGCTCACTATTCTAAATTCATACCCCAGTTCTCTAAAAAAAATACGACCTTTGACGAATGACTCTTTTCCTCTCTCTAAAGACGCACAAGAAGCATTTCAAAACTTGAAAGAAGAAATTGTTTCCTCAGCTACCGCGCCTATTGACAGCGAACTACCTTTCACGGTAGAGACAGACGCCTCCGATTGCGCCATTGGTGCTACCCTTCCACAGCTTGACAAACCGGTCGCATTTTTTTCTCGTCCTCTAACAAGTAGCGAACAAAGACATTCGTCGGTCGAAAAGGAAGCATACGCTATCGTCGAGGCTTTGAGGAAGTGGAGACAATTCCTGGTAGGTCGTCCGTTCAAGCTAATTACCGACCAACGTTCATTCAGCTTCATGTTCGATATGAAACATCACGGAAAAATAAAAAATGAAAAGATTCTGAGGTGGAGACTGGAACTGTCTTGTTACAATTACGACATTATTTATCGCTCGGGAAGCCAGAACTCCGCCGCCGACGCTTTCTCCCGAATTTCTGCGTCAATTACTGGCCGCAATCTTGAGAAGCTTTCAAAACTTCACGAATCCCTTTGTCATCCAGGAGTCACTCGCCTCTATCACTGGGTCAGAACTAAAAATCTGCCCTTTTCTGTAGAAGAAATCCGACAAATCACATCTTCATGTAAGGCTTGCTGTGAATTAAAACCAAAGTTCCATAAAAACGATGGAAAATTGGTCAAAGCAACAGCACCTTTTGAAAGACTAAACGTTGATTTTTAAGGTCCTCTTCCGTCAACATCAAGAAACAAATATTTTTTTACAGTAGTCGATGAATATTCCCGTTTCCCATTTGCCTTCCCCTGCCCGGACATAACTTCTTCTACAGTAACAAAAAAACTACAGGAGATTTTCTCAATTTTCGGTATGCCACGGCACATTCACAGCGACCGGGGATCTAGCTTAACCTCGAGGGAACTTAAAGAATTTCTTGGTTCCTGTGGAATTGCATCCAGCCGGACGACACCCTACAACCCTCAAGGAAATGGACAAGTGGAAAGATACAACGGTATCATTTGGTCTAGTATCTCTCTAACTTTGAAGTCTCGAGGTCTACGCATTGAACAATGGGAAGAGGTCTTGCAAGATGTCCTTCATTCTATTCGATCTCTATTGTGTACATCTACAAACTCTACTCCTCACGACCGCATGTTTCACCATATGCGTCGTTCGTCTAACGGCACATCTCTACCAGAGTGGTTGAGTAAGCCTGGATCAGTTTTACTTCGAAAATTCACACGTCGAAGCAAGTTCGACCCAATCGTAGAAGAAGTCACGTTGCTCGAAAGTAATTCGGACTACGCTCATGTGAAACCTCCAGATGGCCGTGAAACTACTGTTTCATTCGTCACCTTGCTCCATCATCCACTCTAATGGGCTCAACTCTGACCGAAGACGTCCCAATTATTGAGCCAAATCCACATGAAGAAGATCAAGTTGTCACACTCTCCTTACATTCGGGTTCCTCACCACCTCCAGACGAAACAGAACGGCCTGATCACGTGTCAGATCAGCCTCAACTGCGGCGTTCAACTCGTGAGAGAAAACCCCCTAGATGGCACGACGATTACATCATAGGAGGGATGAATGTCCTAGAATTTTAAATTGTTGATTTCTCCCCTCTACTTTTGTTTATCTTCACATGACTTCCCTTAAATTTATTTAGTTTGTTTTGAACGAATAAACCTTATTCAGCAAAAGGTCTATCTTTACTACACATACTTACTAACTTAATTATTAAAAAGCCCAATTTTGTATGCGAGTTTAAACTTTTGTCATTGGATGGTGACTCGTGTCGTCACTGGGCATCATTCACTTATGTTCTCCGAGGGGGATTTCATAATAACTGAGATAATTAATAATTAAACGATATTATTAGTCATTTATAATACATCAACGTGGGCACCACTGGTGTTGTTTTAAATCAGAATCGTTAATTTGGCGTACCATTTTCATCTGAATTGACTGCAACGTTACCGAAAACAGATACCTTGCACCAATTTGGTTGTAAAAATCACCATTTTCCGCGCAATGGGGCGGAGTCAGATTCGTCGGTGAAATTGGTGTTCTTATATGCTATACTGAGCCTGAAGCCTAACTCCAAGGATCCCATCTCTCTTCGTTGCCTGTCCTTCACGATCCCACGAACGTTTTCCACGAAAAATCCCCCTCCCCCACTCCACCACACGAATGAAGTCTAAATCGAGACAGTGTCGGATCTTGGCATTTGTCTAGAGGAGGCAAGAATCGATTATGCCGCTATTGTTGGGGGGGTGGTTGAGGGGAAGGTGCACGTCTCACAGCGTGTATAATTTGAGTTAAAGTGACACCGAGTATAAACGAAACGAAAAATGCTTGTTATCTTTGGGAAGCAACGTGTGTCGTGCAGAAAATCACAAACCAAATTTTCTGGCTTTTTTAGCCGCAAACACGGATGGTTCCGGCGTAATTAAGGGAATTCACCACGACGCTTTCGATGGAACGTTGATTGGAAAGTCCACTATTTCCAACTTGGGATAACATCATCAGGCATATAGTGGCAGCGCCTTCTTAGGTCGGCATACCTGCTGCAGCACACCGGGCGGAAGAGAGAAGATTCGGGCCCAGGGATGGAATTCAATGGTGCCCTTTCACAGAATCCCCCTCCCCACCATGACCACAATGTTTTAGTATATTGCTATACTGCGTCAAATATTAAAAAATGCCGTTGAGGAGGCTTGATTTTCCCATATTCTTCTATTTTCTCCGATTTCATTTGTCATTCCGAACTCTGGCTGACTTGTCTTCCCTTGTTCTTCATATTTTGGAAAGCTGAGGCTCCATGTAAGGGCGGCCCCAGTGCACCATTCGCTCATTTTCAACAGGCCTCCGCCCGACAGTGACAGAAACCACGGAAAAAAACTCCAGAAACACAAAAAAGGCCTAACCAGAGCCAACCTCAAACTACAAAAAAGCTGTAACCAACATGTACAACCTCCAACCACAGTAACGTTCCATACACAGAGAAGTTTCTATTACAAAGAAGGCACAACCATAAATAAGGCCCAACCACAGCAGCAAATCTCAAAACACAGCAAAATTTCAACCACAGTTAAGGGTCAACCACAGCGAGGCCCAACAACTTCAAAAGTCCAACCACGCCAAAGCTCTGAATCGTAGTTAGAACCTCCATACAGTAATGCTCCAAACCACAGTAGAGCTTCAATTTCAGTAATAGTCCAGTCAATAAGAGGACGCGCTGCAGACAGTCCAAACTTGAGGTCTGCAGGCACAAGGCGAAAACTCTTGAATTCTCGTGCTCGCCGATCACTAAACGACCAAATGAGTCGACTTGAGGATTGCGCATCCTTCGCCGAGAGGAATGAATTGTATTATTCATGGGAAATTAACAAATTCGTAGCGATGTACGCCTGAAATTCATTAAAATAACTGTCGAATGCTAATTGAGAATAAATGTAGAAGCATGTCCTGTGCTTCCTGCTGTTATCAGTAAAAACGCGCTGTCACCAGGGGCGTAGCGTGACATTTTGATGCCCGGAGCGATGGTCATGGTAGATGCCCCCCTCCCCACACTATAAAAAAAAACGCGAGTATCTGACGACTCGCCACAATCGGAAATCATCCAGGGCTTAGAACAAGGGACAATGTCGGGGTTCTCGGGGAAATTTTCCCCCAAAACTCGTACTCAATTTAACAGGTAAGGACCAGGCCCTATTTTAAATGCGGATAGGTTCTCAAACCTATCAGCCCTATAGGTTTCCAGAATAATCAGACCGTGGTGTGGAGATTGACAGATTCTGGGCGTGATAAAAAAAAAAACAGTTTAATAACCCTTAACTAGATTTTCTGTAATTGAGCCAAATATGATGTGCAATGAAAGATGGGTGGATTGGGGGGGGGGGATGTTCCGGAGAGAACCAACTTCACGAGAATAATTGGGTAATCAAAATTAATTTTGTGGGGTTTCGACCTACAAGAAACCAATTTCACGGATCAAATTAAGAAATAACATTTGGCGAATTTAGGCCCGATTTATCAAATTATCGATTAAGAAATTATACATAAAATCTGCTCGAGAGCAATTCATTTCCACCCGCCTTCTCCATTAACATATGTTTTAATTCAGAGAGGGTGAATGGAAATGAATTGCTCTAGGGCAGAATTTTATGTAAATGGAAAAAACGCTATTAAAGAACTGACTTAAAGCTGAACTGACTGTTCAGTTCAAACTGTCAGTTGAAACTGCACTTGAGTGAGCATTTCGTCTCAGTTAAGGTGAACTGCACAGTTAAACTGTACAGTTCTCAGTTCAATTGCCAATACCACGTGTCTATCCGAAGATTGTTTCCGCCGTTTCAACCATTCTTTGCACCACTGCCTGCGTCTTTTAGATTGGTTACTTTCCTGATGAATAACTGTACAAATTAAACCGAGAACGGCAATACGGTCCTCCTCATTCGAATCCATTATGTTAACTGTAGAATTGAACTGTACGTGTGTGGGGGACTGAACTGAACAGTTTAAACTGTGCAGTTTAAACTGACAGTTCAAACTGCACGTGAGTGGCCGGCTTTAGACAAATCATCTGCGAACCATGACGAAATATTTGATCACGAAACAGGTGAAATTTTTAGTCAGCTCTTTAATCAACGATTGATAAAGTGGGCCTTATTATTCCAAAAATCAATTAGCGTCTTAGGCTATTCAAAAAACTATTCTCACGGGTTTGGCCAGAAGCGCCGACACTATATTCAAGGGGGTGGGTGGTCCGTGATCGAGGAGGTGAAAAGTAACATTGAGGTCTATATTTTGGGGCTCCGGAGGCTCAATGCCAACTTTTTCACTGGAATAATCAGTTCACAGGACACTACAAAACTTTAAAAGAAATAGAATTGCCAGTAATGTAGGAGAAAACTGATAGTTTGACGGTTTTGAACGTCGAAATCGACAGTTTCAAGGGTGAAATCGGCGGTTTGACAGTTTTGAACGTTGCGAAATTGACAGTTGACGTGAAATCGGCTGTTTCCGGAGCGAAATTGACAGAATATACGACGAAATTGACAGTTTCTAGGACGAAATTGACTGTTTCTGAAACGAAATAGACTATTTTTGGGAAAAATGTCATTGATAGTTTCCGAGACGAAATTGGCAGTTTTGAATGACAACATTTACAGATTTGAATGACGAAATTGACAGTTTTAAATGACGAAATTGACATTTCCCGCGTGAAATTGACAGTTTCAAGGACGAATTCGACAGTTCAGAGGTGGAAATTGGCAGTTTTGGACGACGAAATTGATATTTATAGAACAAAATTGACAGTTCCCAATAGAGAGCTTACAAAAGACAGTTTTTATGACGAAATTTAATCTCTAAAACTATGTCTCCACTTGTGCGCTTTCGTCTTCCTCTTTCAATTCAACGCGCCTTTTCAACTTTCAACAACGCATGCCTTTAAGCAATGCTCGCAATTTCTAATATCCTTCAAGCTCCTTGGGACATGCAATGACGCATGCCTCACGTTCAACACACCGAGCGCTGTGAGGCATGCCTCTGACTCACGAAACAAGGCACAAGTGGAAACATAGCTTAATGACGAAATTTGCTCGGAACAATGACCGGCTGTGGGATGCAACCCGCCCACGCTCTGGCCAGTTATTAGACTGGTTTGTCTACCAAGAGAGCAATACCATCGCCAAGACTGAGCTTTCGGTCAAATTTCTCCCACCAACTGACAGTCGTTACACTGCTATAGATAGCTCTTGGGGTGCCCTAGTCTGCAATGGACCATATTGTATGGTTTTGGTGCTTTATTTCACGGAGCACCTGACAACTATGGGCCGTTGAAGAGATATGGAGTATTATGTACCAGTGGTGCGCAAAAGTGCGCTATATTTATCTCTACTGTGCTCGGTTCTTTAACGTACTCATGTTAAAAATAAATAAAAGCTTCAGCCGACTGATGCCCCATGTCAAGTGATGCCCGGGGCGGGCCGCCCCACCGCTCCCTATACGCTACGCCACTGGTTGTCACACAATAATTTAAAACCCTTAGATATAACTTCCTTATTAGTCACCAGGTGGCCGCCACTCTGATTTGACTCGCGAATAAAGCTTTTCGTTTTTACTGCTTTCTTCCTTTTCTTGATTTATGAAATCCGGGCCCCCAAGGCACGACAAAACCCCAAGACGTAAAATTACAAATTTTTCTGGTTTCTTACCACTTGAACCTGATTCATGGCGTTTTCCATTCAATGCAACACACTCGTGTGGTGTAAGTTTTTCCACCCGTCCTTTCTGAATTGAAACATATGTTTATGGAGAGGACGCTGCACTACACTGAATGGAAATCGCTATCAATTAATTCCTATGATGTGGTGCCGGATTGGCGTCAGGGCGTCACCAACAACTCTTGTTTTCTCCTTCCTAATTCAACTTGTGATGAGCAAAGCAGAATTATGCGCCAAAAACTTTTCTATTGCCTAGCATTGACCAACAAAACATGCAAATTCATGACGTAACGTTACAGGGCAGGGCACCCTGGTGGCTTCCAAACGCTTTACCAAACCAAAAAATTGTACGCGAAACTGGCAGGGAAACATTCAAAATGCTAGAAACCGTGGTTGGCTTAAGATAGCACCGCATGTGGGAGCTCAAATGGTTTGAATAACAACATAACATGAACAGCTACCCCTCAAAAAAGTGATGGTGCTTCCTTATTATGTTCATATTTAACCGTATTATCCACTAACCTTGCGAGCTGACAACCTCCTCCCGGAACAAAAAGAAATTAAAAATTAGTAAGTACGAAAAACCACTGTATCTTGACGTCGGAGAATTTCTCCTATCCGAATCGCATCCACCAGAAATTTCTCAGGCTCGACAATAATTGCTGAATTTTCTCTTCTGTAATAAGTTATGGTGTACTACCTACCCCACTCAGTGGGTGGGGGGAGGGGTTCTGCCCCCTTCTTCGCCCCTTCAACACCACCTCTCACTCATTTGTTGAACGCTATCGCGCTGTGTCACATCCTTCTAGCGAATTGAGCAATAGCGGGATTATCAGTCGTGGACCAACACCTATCGGGGGGCCCAGGGCGGAAATCTCTACAAGGTCTTTCATCATCCATTGCTTGTCCAAATGACCAACTTCGAGGAAATTAGCTCTTATCTTAATTTTAGTCGCGAAATTTCATGAATTATGACGCATTGTCTCAATTTCAGTCACGAATGAGAGCTTTTTCGGAATTTCAGCCAAGAACATTAGCGTTTCCTAGAACTTTTAGCCGCGTGATAGCCCCAAAACAGCAAATTAGCGTGCACTCTTAATTTTAGCCGCCTAAGGACGTATAGAAACTGGGAAATTAGCCTTTTTTTCTCAATTTCAGGGTCATAACCGGGGCGGCCGAGACGCTCGTCACTGTTACAAATCCTGAAACAACAGTGCCTCACATTTTCGGGCTACAAATCGCGTTAAATGTAACTAATTATAGCACTTAATGGGTGTAGAGATAGAGGATTCAGATTTATTTGGGAAACGAGCAGTGTAACCTTAAGCCAATATAACCAGAAACTCGAGCCTGCGCTCTGCCAGGCATGACGTCTATTGCCAGTTTGATTCTCCCCGTCATTGTAGAGTTAGTATTGCTAATGTTTTTCTTCGAGCATCTATCAACATGCTTCATTTTTCGAGGGAATAAACTTGCTTGCTTACATAGACTCCACACAACGCAAACATAGAGCTTGTGAACGGGCCTTTATGATGGATTTCACCACCTCCGCTCAAGGTCCAGCTTAATCTAAGAGCTTAAGGGGGAGTTGTACATGAGTTTCCTCGACCCCACCTCCAATCATACCTCGCCTACTCGGCGAGTCTCATTTAAATCTCTAGGAAATTCCGCGCAACCTGAATAAGTCTTGAATAAATTGTCAAAAGAGTGCGAATTTTCGAGGTAAAAGTTTATGTGCGTTTTACAGTTATTTTTGGGGTGAAATGTGGAAAAAAGAAGATCATACGGTTGCGCGGAATTTCCTGGAGATTTAAATGAAGCCTTGAAATCCAGGATTGGTGCAAAAATACGGCGACAATTTACGTAATGCCGAGTAGGCGAGGTGTGACTGGGTCGAGGAAGCACATGTGCAACTCCCCCTTAACTAAGCCGAACCTTGTTTACATAAAATTCAGTAAATTTTTGTTCTTTAGTCCGACTTAGGCCCGATTTTACCAGACCAGTTTATGGTCTACAAGTTGGAGCAACAGCCAAAATAATTTAAACAAATTCTGAAATTTGATTTCACCAAATTCTTAAACCACGATCAACAACTAATCACGAGCGGACGAGCGTCTGCATGGGGCATTTGCCCCCTTTGGCGGCCAGTCAAATTTCCTAAATTTGGGATATTAATTAACCGAAAGAACATAATCTCGTCCCCTCCTTCACAATTTCCGAAATAACTACAACCGTATTTGCAGTCTTCTTTATTCACGTCGAATGCATTTCAGGCACAAACAGTGACCCCTCCTCAGCAATTGACTCCTTGCACTGCAAATGGCGTCTGAGGAGGGGTGACTGTGCCCGAAATGCATTCGACGTGAAAGAAGACTGCAAATTAGTGGCATGGCGTGCTGAGAATGCATCCCCCCGCAAGACAAGGCGTGGCGCCACTATGGAGGGGGATTGCCCCCCCCCCCTTCACAAGAAACAAGAAGATGGGAGGTTCGTTTCCTTGAAAACCGCTGCATAAGTACACATACACAACTCACTTGCACTGCGCGGCCCCCTCCCTCCCAGCTGAGCGCTGAGTCTACGTTATTTTGACGGATGACGTTTTTTGTTATAATAACGGCGCAATCGGTTAATTGTTTTAGTAAATTTAAATTGATACAATACTTATATGAAAAAGCTTAAAAGAAATAAAATAAAAAATGCGTGAACGGCGCGGCGCCCCCCCCCCCCCCAGGCGTGGGAGCTGCGGGAGCCACCCTACGCCCCTGCTGCACATAAGGTTGTAGTTAGTTCGGAAATTGTGAAGGAGAGGAGAATTTCCAGAGAACAACCAAAGAAGGAGGTGGATTTAAACATAATATTGTAAATTGAGTCATTCGGTAGGCTTTTTGAGCTAATTACGGATGTGAGCGTCTGTCAGGGGCTTTTACTCTTAGTGGCAGTCAAATTCCCTAAATTTGGGACATGAATAAACCGGACGAACTTGTGACCATTCGACTTGTCTCATTTGACGAGTATTATGGAGCTGCATACGAATATGATCGCCGGTCGTCCACTGCCGGAGGTGTTTGCACTCTGCAGCAAATCAAGTTTTCGAAGAACAGGCAGACAAAAATATTCGCATTCAGCTCCAAAAAAACTATTAAATGAGACCATTTTCATAAATATGTTCCAACGATTAGGCTCATGTCCCAAATTCTGGGATTTACCGATGAGGGCATACGCCGGCCGACGCACATATTCTTATTCAGTTCGAACGTATCTGACGAATGAGGCGAGTTGCACGACTCCGGTTAATTCATGTCCTAAGTATTGTGAATGCTCACTGAGGGCAAACGCCCCTGGCAGACATTTATATCTGTATTGAGCTCCAAAAGCCTACCGAATGGGCCATCAATTAGCGCCATGAATTATGAACTAATTAATAAATTAATTAAACTAATGTTGTTCGGACGACGATGGACCCAACACGGTTCGAGTTTCGAGAAAAATGGCTCCCCGGCGGGATTTGAACCCGCAAACTCTGGATTACCAGCCCAGCACGCTGCCAATTGCGCCACGGAGACGCCTTTGGGAGTCGTACTCCGAGGGATAAGCTAAGCCGAACCCCACCCAGGTCCATTGTTTCTCGAAACTCTAGGCGTTTCTCCCGATCGGTAAACCACGCCGAAATTTATCTTATCTAGATGTTTTGAGATGGATATAATGAATATTTCTGTCGCCGGTATTTTGAATTAATAAATTAATTGAACTGATGTTATCCGGACGACGATGGAAGGGCATAGCCCAACACAATTCGAGTTTCGAGAAAAAATGGCTCCCCGGCGGGATTTGAACCCTCAACCTCTGGATTACCAGCCCAGCACGCTGCCAATTGCGCCACGGAGACGCCTTTGGGAGTCGTACTCCGAGGGATAAGCTATGCTGAACCCCACCATTTCTCAATTAGTGCCATGGAGTTGCCTTCAGAAGACGCGAATTTGCGTTTTCTCGATTGTAGCCGCGAATAACAAGTTTTTTCCCCCATTCCGTCCGTGAAATAGGGCTTTGTCCTAATTTTAGCGGCGTATTAGCGATTTCTTTCACTTTGTTTTAGGTACGGGGGTCAGCGCTCCGAATTAGCGCCATTTTTCTCAATTTCAGCCGTGTACGACCGTTTTTCTCGATTTTGGGCCGCGTATGAGCGTTTTTCCATATTTCTATACATTTTATCCACAAAATCGCTGATTTGTCTAAATTTTAACCCCGAATTAGCTATTTTTTCAATATTAGCCCAGAATTAGCGTTTTTTCTCATTTAAGTCGGTAATTTGCGATTTTTCTCAATTTCAGTCCTGATTTAGAGTAGTTAATTTTATCCGCGAATTATCTTCTTTCCCCAAATTAGGCCGCGAAGTTATCACCCGACGAATAATTATCGATTTTGCTTATCTTTGCAGGGTCCCCATTTAACGAAAAATCAATAAATTCACC
Source organism: Corythucha ciliata (assembly GCA_038030265.1). Lineage (NCBI taxonomy): Eukaryota > Metazoa > Arthropoda > Insecta > Hemiptera > Tingidae > Corythucha > Corythucha ciliata. Next base: position 11,470,484 of record CM075937.1, read on the forward strand.
AATTGTATCTCCAGTATCAGAAAAAACACTGATAAGACGGATCTTACGTCTTTCAGTTTTATTTGAAATATTTTGACAACTTTAACGTTCGCTTAGCTTTGCGTAGAGTTCCATACCATGTGAAAGGGGAGCACTTAACGAACAAAGCCACACGCAAGCGCTCGAGTGGGATCATGAATTTCTCGTATGACTTTGTGTCACACTTGAACGTGATAACGTTATAATATCACCCTGTTATCACGTTGTGGCGCAGATGATTGTGTCGCAGTTGAACTGTGGCGCGGTTGTAACATGACGCAGTCAATCAATAACCACCTTGTTTTTCTCAATTTAACAGATTTTTTTTTTTTTCACTTCTTTTAACCAGGAATTAGCCCTCTTTCTCGATTTTAGGTGCGAGCTTGGCCCAAGACAGCAAATTAGGGTTTTCTTTTAAAATTTAGCCGTAAAATAGTCTCTACATATAATCCGTGAATCAGCGGGCTATTTCCCAATTTTTGCGTAGAAGTTTGCAACGAGAAACGGCGAATGAGCTCTATCTCGCAGTTTTAGCCACGATAGAGAAAAAGACGCTGATCCCCAGTTTCTGTATAGACCCACATGCGGCTAAAATTGAGAAAGTGCACTGAAATGCTGTTCTTGGGGGCAAGTACGAGTGCAAAAAATGCGCGGTATAAAAGAAAAAATCAAATACCATTAGCACGACATACTCATTATGACTGGACTAACAAGGTCTGTTGCATTGTTTCGCGAGTGCTACACTTTTGAAGAAAATAATCTGGTTTCATTCAAGTTTTCAAAATAAGTCAATGAAATCACATGGTTTTCTACACTAGTGTAGCTAGTGCAAAATAATGGAACGGACCTATAGTTACTCACTAAAATTAATGTTAATTTCGCTCCCATTTAAATAAACATCATCAATGGACAAACGAACCCAGAAGAATATGATGAAGCTTTTAACTGAAGCATTGTAATTTGTATATGAGCACTCCACCCTCTCCATCCTGGTGATAATCAAGCTTTTACTCAAGTGGTGGATTAAAAAGTAAACGAGCCCCTTCAGTAAGCATCTCTCCCTCAACTCTTCTCACCATCTCAATTACAGGGGAAGAAATTTTGAGATCCTCAACCCAAAAGGCTCCAGTGCCAGGATCAAAACGTACAGCCCCCCCTTTTAAGCGCTCTCACAAGGAAACCACTTGTGTACCGTTAAGTCAGATTTATAGGGATATAATCCTCCTGACATACTCTCTACCCAACTGGAAACAAGCGCCGATCGTTATGAGTTGACAACAATCACAATGCTTGTCCAATGTTCTCCTTCGTCAAGGCTTTTCCCCCCAACTTGTTTCATTTCTTTCAATAACCACATCTGCCTCTGACTCAGTTCGCGAGCTGTATACGTTTTTCGTCTCCAAAGAACCATTAGTCCATTACTGAGTGAAGGGAGGGGCAGTGACGGGAGCCCGCGGCGAAAATCACAGCGCTCAATTGTGGCTCTATTTCAATTTTATCCATGGAAAATTATTTTTTTTAAACATTTATTTATTTCTTAATGGAATAGTTGTGTACGTGCAAAAATGAGATGATTTGATGCTCATGAAATGGTGCAGTTCAAGCGAGAAGAGAGCCCAATTTATGAAGTTACTAATTGAGTCATTGATTGCTCGCTTGATTACAATTTCATCATAATACAAACTTTTCATTTAATTGGTACTGACGCTTTTAGAACATCAAGGTCATTTTAACTGCATCGTTTCCCAATTCGATGGTATGATTAAAAGGGTTGAACCAGTTTATTTCAAAGGTTAGCCCAACTCAGAGTGGCTGCAGAGGTCATGGATGTTGTGATTGGCTTAATTATCATTCCAGTTATTCGATACATTGGTGAGAATGTTGGTATTGAGTGGTCGATTTGGATAACGTTCCTAGAATACAAATTAACCATTAAATGACTTCTAAACAACTGCAATCGCTGTTCCGTGCTGGTAAATCGTTAAGCCTCTATTGAATACATAAATACTCGATATTTATACTATTATGTGTATGTAACAGGCATTTTTTTCCTTTACACTATCTCTAAAAAAGCTGCAAGGTGAAGCGCAAGTACAAAAGGAAACGGAAACAGTATTTCTATATCGAAGCGGTCTGTTTTATGCTCTGAAGTTATACCAACCAAGGCAAATAGCGAGCACTTTCTGTTACCAATAGAGTAAATCAAGTGAGATTTACTGCCCTTATACCCTTTGCACTGCAAATACTGCGTATGAGGGTTGAGGGTGTAAAAGGAAGCATAGGGTGCATGGATTATTAGAATCTATAAGGTGCGGGGTAAAGATCTATCGGATCTCTTCCGATATTGCGGATACACCTCTATACACACTGGTTGAAGCTATTTGCAACAAAAAAAAATCTTGCGGAAAAAATGGCGGGATATCCGAAAAAAATAATTATACACTCCCCCTCCCTTCGAAACTCTTTCTTTGAGAGATAATCCGCTGTACTAGGCGCAGAATCTTTTCGTTCATGATAGATGTTGGGCGAGGCTGCCAGGGCAACTTTTCATTCCATGCTTGTCTCCCAGATTTTTTTAAAAGATTCTTTTTATCGGGCTTTTATATGAAAAATGAATCTTCCCCGTTTTCTCTCTCTCTCTCCCTCCGGCACTCTCTTAACGAAATATTGTTTTTTCGTGTAAAATTCTCAAAAAACAACCCCCCTCCCACCAATTGCTGCTCCTCAATCACAAGCGCCACCCCGCCCCATTTCGAACTGTATACCAAAAAACAACGTAGACATTGCTTTGTCTTATTTAAATTCAAAGAGAAGCCGTCGTTCCCTGGAAACAGTTAATTGACTTTGTCATTAAAACTCATTACCTAAGGGAAAAAGGAGTTTGGAACGGAGACAATAAGAGCGTAATGTAGGAACGGGGTTGAAGGAGTGACGGGGGTTAGAATAAGATAAGCGAAGCGAGAAAAAGACTTCTTCGTTGGCGATATTTAGTCAGGAGGGATGGGTGGGGGAGGGGCGACCTTCAAACTTTCTTCCTCAAAAGCCTCAGGAAATTAAAGACCACAAAAGAAGACGTCTGGAAATAGAAGAAGAATAGAGCTGATGTGATTGGTGAAAGGGGTCGGAGGGATTGGGAGGTTGATATGATGGGAGGAGGAGAGAAAAGAAAGAGACCTTTACGGCTATTTTACTTCTCTAAGTTTCAACCGTCCCCCCTCATCATCATCATCATCATCATCACCATCGTTCCTACTTGTTTTTCTTCTCCTTTTTTCAACCCTTTCTGAGCGTAAAGTGGTGGAACTGCGATAAAGGGCTTCTTGGACTTCATTCAAACAATTAATAGTATTTTAACTTCTCTCTCACTCTCAGTCTCCCTCCTACCGCACACTCTAGCAACAAAAAAATCGTAGAAAACCAACAGTGATATTTAGAGATAAGAAAAAGTGCTGATCGATTCTCCTACGTTGCTGCATTAACTTCCAAAGGCCTTATTATTCATAACTTTTATATTACATTCAATTAGTTATTAACTTTCGACAGGTCATTATAACTGTGAGCTCCTTAAATGCAGATATCAGCTTTACCATTAGCCAGAAACAATTAAACCCTTGAGCAATTTTCATAAAATTTTAAACGAAAAGAAGTTGAATAAAGTCGTTTTGGCCGACTATACTCATTTAATGCGATTTTAATCCCAGATAGCGGAAGTAGTAAGGAGTACTTATGATGAGGGGTGGGGGAGTGTTTAAAATCACTTAGAACCCGTCGACGCTTCAACTTTTTACAAAACGAATAAAAAAAACTAGGTGAACTTTAGTTGAAAGCCCCTTCTACCCCCTTCAACCCTCATCCCCTTCTGTATCTATCTGCCAAAAGTAATGTTGATGATGGAGCACGCACCTCAACACCACCGCACAATTTCCGTTGGTATGGAAATATGAAAATTGGTCGGAGGGTGACTGTTGGCGTTGTGGGTGCGATGTCATGTGATGATTGGCGCTACATGCTGATTTAAATCGCCGGAGATTGATAGTGGGACGCATGTGTCCCCGATGAGCTCTCGTGAAAAGGAGAATAAAATATTTTTTGAACAGAACTCGTTAATTCATAAACCCTTGGAACCTTGGAAACCTTGGAAAATTTTGACTTTGTTCCATTCAACGTCATGCCGGATGAACGGATTCTATCGAGAACTTTTCTCACGTTCTCGTCATGATCTTCTTGATTCTTCGCCCAGATGAGAACGTCGTCGAGATGAACTATGATGTCCAACCCGTCCAGGATCTGCGACATCCTTTTTTGGAAATATTTCCGGCGCCGAGGTTACCCCGAATGGAAGACGTCTGAATTTGTAGCGGCCGTAAGGCGTCAAAAATGTGGTCAAATCTTGACTTGACTCCCAAAGTTTGAATTGCCAAAAGCCACTGTTGGCATCTAATTTTGAGAAAACTTTCGCACCTGCTGTTTGAGCTAGGGAAATTTAAATTCTCGGAATCGGATGAAACCTACGTTTGACGCTCTGATTAAGTTTAGAAAGTCAACACAAATTCTTACGTCACCCGTTTTCTTTGGTACAACTACCATTGGTGAGCACCAATCCGTGGCTTTTTCGATCGGTGTGATCACGCCTTTCGCAACCCTTTTCTCCAGTTCTTCCTTCACTTTCTCTTGAAGCGGTGACGAAATCGTGAATGGCTTAGCCTTGTCTTTGAGTTCAATCTCGTATTCACCTGGAACGCAGCCTAGGCCCTGAAACAGATCTGGAGACGTCGGTGCGATTTCTATCCGTGTCATCCTGATGGAGTCTTGACCAGGAATCGGATACGTATAAATTAGCACCTGGAACAAACGTGACGTTCAAATTGAAACGTTGCAGTGCGAGAAGCATTATTTTCAGTCGTTTTGAGGCGCTCAACAGAGGTTTTCTAAAAATGACCTGCAGAAGCTTATTGTCGGTTTCTATTGTCACCTTGTAGTCCCAGTTCATAGCGGATGTTTTTTTCGGGCCCCAAATGCTTCTCTATGGCAGCAAGGACTGAAATGGCGGAAGCCTTATCGCTCTCGGTCAGCGAGAAGTTTTTGAACATTCGGAAACATTTGTCGCCTGTGGCGGAGAGAAAAATCGCTGTCTTTTCATGCTCGGGACGCCATGAAAGCCCACTGGCTGTTACATAATTTTCCCCTCGACGAACGGAAGAAATCGAAGTATGAAGCGACATCGCCGTCTAAATCGAAAGGCCTGGGCAGGGGGATGTTCACGTGTATGGAATGAGTTAACGGGCGTGTGGTCTTGGCATGATCGGCCGAGGGTAAGCAGCAGATTTGCCATCGACTTCGGTTTCTTTATGAATAAGCGTACCTACTTACTAATTGGAACCACTGGCGGACCGACACCTATCGGGGCCCGGGGTGGAAACCTCTATGAGGCCCCTTGAGCCACTAAATAAGCAAGAAATAAAATTATTACGTAGCATCAAATTATGGATTTCCCCTTAATTTATCCACAAGTTCTAGGTTATTATACATCCTATCCGCCAATTAGAGTTTGTGCTCAATTTAAGCCACAAATTGGATATTTTCTCAATTTTAGTCGGAAAGCAGCGGACGTTTTTACACGTATTCTGCCATGAATTGGCGGTTTTTCTCAATTTTAGCCACAAAGTTGCCTTCAGAATTCGTAAATTGGCGTTTTTTCAATAACAGTCGAAAATTTGAATAATTTCAATTTTACCCTCGAATGATAGCCTTTTCTACACAATATATCCACGAATTAGCGAATTTCCTCAATTTTAGCCGCGAATTGGAGTTTTCCTCAATTTTTGCTGCAACTTAAAGCTATGTTTTACCTTTTTTTACAGCGGAACACCACTTATTCCCAACTTGAGAAAAAATGGCAAAAGTTATCGTTTCTCTAAATTTTAGTGATTTTTCTCAATTTCAACCGCAAATTAGTGGATTTTTGAACATTTTTGCCCCGCATTATCTTTTTTTTTTTTTTTGTTCACTTTCATCCGTGGAAGCGTTTTTCTCAGTTTTAGCCCCAAACGAGATGCCTCGGACTGGCGCACTTTCAACCACAGCCGAAAATGATAATTTCTTCAATTTTAGCCGTGAATTAGATATTTTTCTGCAATTTTTCCGCGAATTAGTATAAATGTCGTCAATTTTAGCAGTGACGTAGCGTTTTTATTCCGTAAAAGCGATTTTTCTTGGTCGTGACTTTGAATTGGCGTTTTCCTCAATTGTTGCTGCAAATTTGGGATGTTTTACCTTTTTAGCTGTGAATTAAATATTTTCCCCGATTTGAACTGAAAATGGCGTTTTTAATCAAATTAGCCATGCTAATTAGCGATTTTTCTTAGTAACGGCAGCAAATTAGGAAATTATTTTTAAATTGGTGCTATGGATTAGCGCTTTTTCCGAATTTAAGCCCGAAGTTGACTTCAGAGGCCACGGATTTGCGTTTTCTACATTTTAGCCCCTAATTTGGGGTTTATCTATTGTTTCAATTTTAACCGCATATTAAAATGTTTTCTGCATTTTATGCGCGTTCCTTAATTTTTGCAGCGAAATGTGAAATAGCGTTTTATAATTTCTTGAAAGCTATTTTTTTCTGCTGATTATAGCGATGTTTTGCCTTTTTTAGCAGCTAATTAGCACTTTTCCTCAATTTGAGCAACAAACTAGAATTTTTCTTAGAGTTTTAGCCGTGCCAGCGTGATTTTGCTTAATAATGGCAGAAAATCAGCAGTTTTTTAAACATTTTCGCTCCGCATTATAATTTTTCTCCACTCTTAGTTATGGATTAGCGCATTTTCCCAGTTTTAAGCTCGAAGTTGCCTTCAGAGGCCACGGATTCACATTTTCCTAAATTTGACCAGCGAGTCAGCGTTTTCCTAATTTTTATTCGCGAATTAGGGTTTCTCTCTATTTTAGCTACCTACTAAATTAGCGGTATTTTCATTTTTGTATCCACAAATTATTATTTGTTCTAGAATTTATCCGCGAATTAGCGACTTTACTCAATTTTAGGCCCAAATTAATTACTGATTCTTTTCAATTTCGGCCGAGAATTGGCCTTTTGTGGAATTTTAGCCGCTAATTAGCGTTTTTTGTCAATTTCATTCGTGATTTGCCTTAATTTTAGCAGCGATTTTATTAGTGATTTTTCTCATCATCACTAACTAATTTTAGCAGATAATTAATAATTTTTCTTAATTTCGTGAATTATCGTTTTTCGCAGAGAATTTTCCATTTTAAGCCCCACTCTCAATTTCAGCCCTACCTAGCGTTTTTTTTTTTTGTTTTTTGAATTATAGGCGCAATTTTTTTTTTTTTTTTACTTTTACAGCTTTGAATTAGCGCTTTTTCACCATTTCAGCCACGAGTTTGGCCAAAAAACAGCACGTTAGAATTTTTGTTCTCATTTAATTCGGAAAGTGGCCCTTACCCACCCACTGCGAAATGAGCAATTTTTTCTTCATTTTAGTCCGGAATTTGCGCTGAGAAACCTCAAATGAACGTTTTTTCGCAGTTTTAGCCACGGATATTGGCGCTTTTTCCAAACTTTTTGTTACGTTTACTGGTCCCAAGAGCAGCATATTAGTGCGCATTCTCAACTTTATCGGCTCAAGGACCTGAAGAAACTTGGGATAAGCGAATTTTATTTATTTTAGCCACGAAGTTACCTGCAGAAGGTCCGTTCTCACACAATTTTAGGCTTCAAGATAGCGCTTTTGTAGGCTAAATCGAATATTCAGCCGTACCTACTCTCTGCTGATCACCTATACAACGTTCCATTCTCCAGGGGCCGTAGTCAGAAATGTTGAGAGAAAAAAAAAAATTCTCTCACACTAAATCCAATGACGGTACATCACAAATAAAACTATCTCACCATACCGACCACCTCTACCCCCCCCCCCCCGGCTCACGGCGGGTCGGGTCGGATGGTCTGAAAATCGCCCAAAAGAGCCAATATCGCTGACCAACCGCACAGCAAAACTCATTTTTACGTACCCACTTTCATGAACATAGAACCTAAAGATCGTGATTTTTCCATCTTTAAGTTTTTCGGGGGCCCCCTCTGACAGGGGTCTCGGGGCGGTCCACCGCCCCCCCCCTTCGCCCGTACGTCGGTTCGCTACTGATTGGGACATCATTCGCTCCAACTGAGCAATGCGTTCCTCAGGTGAAGATGTGGAATTTTCTCCCTCAGTTGAAGTCATTTAGAGTTGTTTCGAAGATTGTGCTTGGTTCCTTGACTTGTATTGCGAGATTTTGACACCGGCACCATGTTTTGTGTTAAGAATTGTAATGAGATAACTTTATTCAACAAAAGCACGTTCCTACTGTTTAACAATCATGTTGCAACTGGACTGTGTAGGAGTCCAAGGATAACCCCACGAAAAGGGGATGATTAGCCTTCTTATTAGTTATCGCTTGAAACATTCACACAACACGTGACGGATCTCGGAACTCGCGAGTTATGAAATTCGAAGGTTCAACCTGTTGATTTATCAGCTTGTTGGGTTTGAATCCCGGATATTCAGAATCATAGGAAAACACTTTAATTAGGGCATTGGGTCCGCACAATTTAAGCCTGGACCATCATTCCGTTTGCATATTTCCGATAGTTTTCAGTTATCAACGACTATCGTAAAAAGCGTTCAATGCATATCAATTGAATGGGCCAGATTTAAAATTGAAGCTAGCAGTGGGGGGGGGGAGTGCATTGGAATACTGGCTCCCCTTTACTCGCCAGTCATTCGAAACTAGAACAGATATATACCTCTCGCCCGACAATAGAGGTTGTATGTAGGTTGATCAGTAGCAGTCTCCCTCTGTCCTCACCCCACACTCTTCATCACAAAACCTATAACAGCAATCGAATATCCATCTCTCGATTTCCATTTTCAGCAATGAATAATGCGAGGGAATAAAGGTTACCAGTGGGAGGATGGAGTGAAAATAGACCGAGAGAATTGAGTCCAATAGGAAAGGGAGTTAGAGCGAGTTTGAATGGGAAGGGGTTTGGAGGGCAAAACTTGAAGGCGGGGGAAAAAATTATGGAAGACTCGGCAAAAACCTGAATATTAAAACTGGTTGGTTCTTGAGGTGGCATGGAGAAAGAGAGGGGGCTGAGTCAATGATAGAGTGGAAAAACAGCTTCGCATACAGAAAACTGCTGTCATTTCGACCATCACATTCATCACCCACATAACTGTAGGTACTAACATTAGTCAATAAATGACTATACGGCCAATTTTAACTGTATTAATGGCTGCACTGCACCATCTTCCACATCGTGACACCCACCCAATGCATCAGTCTTTCTCTCGTTCGTCAGAAGACAGCGACGGCGAACTTTTTCCGCATTTCTCATTGTTTTTATAAATGGTATGGGCGTATGGAAAACGACTGCAACGAAGGAAGGCCATAATCTTCGGTTAGTTGCAACGAGCAAAAACAAAGCCGTGGATAATGTTGTTATCTTGGATTTCTGGGTTGAACTTTGAAAAAGTTAAGATATAACGCTCCTGTAGAATTTCCTGGAGATTAAATTAAATTGGGGTCGAGGAACCACTATAGTGATGAAAATTATTTATGTGAACGCTCGTTTTCATGCTAAACCTTATAGACTTCGAAATATTTGAGAAATACTGGAACAAAATAAGAATTTAATAACTTATTACCCCCTCCCAAACCAAAACCTGTAGCTCCAAATGGTGTAACTTTTTATACCGATCAATACGTGAGTTGTGAGGAACAATTTGGCGTTGAAGGGAAACTTTTACTTTGGATGTTGGGGTTTAGGTCTGGATGGGGAATTGCATTATGAGCCTCTCAAACAGTTCGAAAGCCGGTCACGGCCAAAGCGACCCCTTTGAGCTCCGTAAGCGGCTCTAAAAATGGCAGAATGTGGAACAGTTACTCCTTGTCACTGAATATAGGTTGATATTCACGACTCCCGACTTCCAGAATAGCCCTTAAGATTAGCGTGAGCTGTTAAGCGGAACGTTTCCGTAAAAACCGAGGACAAAATTCAGAAAAACGCAGCAACATCCTCTCGAAAATTGAGAAAAAGATAAAAAATAATGACCTGTTCCTTGGGGACGGTTTGTGGCCAAAATTTCGTCAATTCACGACTAAAATGGAGAAAAAAGGCCATATCGCGGATAAAACTGAGAAACAGAACTCATATTCGCATCTGAATTTGAGAAAAAACACTCACATTCGTGGTCTCGTGATTCAACTTTCCGGGCCAAAATAAAGAAAATACACTGATTCGTGGTTTATGGAGACCTTTTCACGGCTAAAAATGAGAAAAGGGGTTCGCTCACAGTAGAATTGAGAGGAAGCACTCATTTTGCGGGAAAACTTCAAGCAAAAACGCAAATTCGTGGTTAAATTAAGCAAAAGTGCTTTTCGCTGTTAAAATTGAGAAACCACACCAATTTTCTTCGTTTTGAGATGAAAGTGAAAAGCCACCGAAGTAAGAAAAGGCGACCTTTTCAAGCATAAATCGACTAAAAAGGGCACGATTGCGTTCGAAATTGAGAAAACACGTGGTGGAACTTTTTTGGGCGCACCCCCCCCCCCCCTTAAGACTAATTCTTGATCCACGCTTGCTTCAGACAAGGTTTAGACTTAGCGAATTTCTCTACGAGGGTTTTCTCTCCAAACGACCTAATTGAGAAGGCGTGCTAATTGTGTTTACGAGTTGTGGCAAATACCCGGCACAACCGTTGAGAAAAACGCCCTGTATTCGTGGCTAATATAGCCCTAAACCGCTAGTTCGGGGACAAAAGTCGAGAAAATTCACTAATTTGCGGCTCAAAATTTAGAAAAACGTCGATTCATGGCCATAATTGAGAACCCCCGCTAATTCACCGCTGCAATCTTGATAAAAGCCTGCAGCCTCAGTCAGTATTGCGAAAACGCCATTTTGTGGTTACTCGAGGCAACTTCGTGACCAAAATTGCAAAAAAGCACTAAAACACGGATACAATTTAGAAATACGCTGATTCGCGGATACATTTGAGAAAACTCGCTATAATTTACTGCTGAGGTACGGAAAAGCGCTCATTTTTAGACCAAATTGAGAACGTCAAGCTAAGTTGAGATAACGCTATTTCGCGGCTAAATTTGAGAAAAACCACGAATACGCTGCTAATTGAGAAAACCCACGAATACGCTGCTAATTGAGAAAAAACATTAATGCTTGGCTAAAATTGAGCAAAATAGCTAGGTAGGTGCCAATTCTAAAACAAAATATGCTAATTCGTGGCTAAAATTGAGAAAAATCACTAATGTACGCTGCTACAAAACTGTTAGTTCCCTTTAAATTGTGATGAAACGCTTAACTGCAGATAAAATGAAGAAAAACTTCCAGTTCGCATGGCTAAGAAGTAACAAAAAAAAAACGCTATTCCACGGCTAAAATTGAGATAACCACTAATACGCACCTAAACTTGGGAAAAAACGCTAGTTCCTGGATCAATTTGAGAAAATACGCGGATTCGCTGCTAAATTTGAGTAAAAACGGCGGTAATTAAAATAATAATAATAATAATAAACGCTGATTCGCCTAAGAACGGCTGAAATTGAGTATAAACGGTAATTTAAGGTTAAAATTGATAAATAGTGCGCTAATTCGCGGCAAGAATGAAAAGAGAGTGCTAATTCGTATGGCGAATAAGAAGTGAAAACAAAAACCGCTAATTCGCCCTGAAGTTAAGAATAAGCACCAATACGCTTCTAAAATGGAGAAAAACTAATTAATCACCCGTTAATTCGTGGCGAAAGCTGAGAAAACTTGCAAATTGCTAGCTAAAATCGAGTTATAAAGTGCTCATTCGCAGTTGAAATGGAGAAAAAGCGGTTATAACGTTCATTCGTATAGCTAAAATGGAGAACAACGGAAATTCGTAAATCAATTATTTGAGAAAACCCGAGAACTCATGGCTGAAATTGAATAAAAGTGGTAATTCTTAGCTAAAATTGAGAAAGGATTGGAGGCTCAATATGAGAAAAAGAGTTAATTTGCTGCTTTAATTGAAAAAAGTGCTAATTCACGGGTGTACATTTGAGATAACCCGCCAAAACTGAGACCAGTCGCTAATTCCCGCCTTTAAATTGAGTTGGAGCGCTCATTCGCAGGTGAAATGAAGAAAAAAAACGTAATGCACGACTAAAATTTACAAAAGTAACTCATTAGCCTATTAGTAGATCCTATTGCACTTTACAAGTACGGCGCGGGCTGTGATGAGGTCCGCCACTGACCGCACGTCACGAATTGTCACCGAAAGTACACGATCGAATCTGAACCGATGGGTTGAAAAGGAATATTTAGCCACAAAAACTTCTGAGACCTGCCTTTCTATTCTGTAAAGGCGCCTTTGTGAGCTATGGGCTTCAACCAATCGAATTGGTGTTTTCTCAATACTAGCCTTGAATTAGCCAATGTTCCCAATTTTTTTCGTGACCTAAGCGCTTTTTCTCAGTTTTATTCGCGAATTACTTCTTCATTTTAGACGTGAACTACCGCGTTTTCTCAATTTTAGCCGTTAATTAGCGGATTTTCACAAATTTATCCACGATTTATCGTTTTTCTCCGTTTTATCAGCGAATAAGAGCTTCTTGTCCACTTTAGCCGTGAACTTTTCCAATTGTTAGCAGCGAATGAGCTATTTATCTAAACAGACGGGAGATGGTTAACGTTTTCACCCCTATTTTAGCGTTTTTTTTCACTCGTTATAGTCGTGGGGATGAGAGTTTATCACTATTCTAATAGCTGGTTAAAGACCACCACCATTGTTATCACCATTCTAGCCGATAATTAGCGGTTTTTGTTTTTTTTCATTTTTAGTACAGGAAATAAACCAAAAAAAAGGAAGCAGAATAGCGGCAAAATTCGGGCCAACTTCAAATGTGGCTTAAAAAATTCCTTTTGATGCATACTTCCAGGATTCGAAGAGTCCGCAACGATTCGGGGTGGCAAACACCCTTTTAAGGGAATGTAGACGTTGGCCAACTACCCGCTATAAGGGGTGAGGAAATTTGCACGAACGGAGTGTCTAATTCTAATCCCATGTAGTTTTGTGTGCCGAGTCGATAAAAATCAACCACAAGTCCGTGCGACGATTAGTTTTTCAGTTACGATGTGAATTGTACCATATAACTTGGTTTTTGGCTTAAATAATACCGAAAAAATCCTCACGTCCAACGTTTAGCAATGCAGTTGACGTAAATGTGATTTATGAAGTAGTTTTTGGCGCTGCATCGAATGCATTGGGGCTCATTTCTCTGCGATTAATATTCTCTGAGTTACTAAGTAAGAAATGAGAGTAGATCTTGTATCGATCATGTTTTTGTCAGGAATTCCAACTTTTGGAATTGTACACCACAGTCCGCTCAGCACCGCCTCGTTTTACCTACAACGCCTCCACAAGGCTCAACAAGCCCCACTTGTTACAGATGCGCGGGCGATCACCTAGCCAGCAGTTGTGGTATGGAGCGCGACTCCCTCCACTGCACAAACTGCTCGAGAGCCGGCCACGTTGCAAAAGTTTGTCGGCAACTGCCAGGTGATAAAACAGCAAATTCTAGCCGTCCTCACTACCAAAGACGCAACAAGAAACCATCGGTTCCTTCATCCGCCGACAGAAGCTCAGAACTTTCACCAAGCTCCACGCTTCGTGTCAGCGCCGATTTCGTCCCTACAAGCCAGGAATCCATGACGCCAATCCCGAGAGTCTCGAGCCAAGACCTGTGCACGGTTTCTGGCTTAACAGCACGTTTTGAAAGAGACCTTGAGCTTCGCCCACCATTCTTGGTGACGCCTACAATTGAAGGCGTACCTGTCGAAATGGAGGTGGACTGCGGAGCCGCCGTCAGCATGATAAAAGATACGATTTTCAAAGAACTGTGGCCAAGGGCTAACGACCTCCACTCTGTGTCACTCGAATTAAAAGGCTTCGCCGAGGGAGCGGCCCTGACCGTCATCGGTGCGAAAGACGTTAGCGTTAAGTATAAAGGGAAGACTACCATTTTGCCCCTTATCGTAGCAGCAGGATGCCGTGAAATTCCCCTTCTCGGGCGTAACTGGTTCGAAGCGCTTGGACTCACAATACAGGGCTTACATGCTGTCAAGGCCAAAAGTTTGCCGACTCGGCAACCAAACTGTGACAAATCCGTCACAGCCCGCTATTTACGGCACAGAGTGGTGCCATTCGCTCTCCAGGCACGGGTGAAGGACGAACTCGTGCGCCTCGAAGCTGCGGGGGTCATCAAGCCTGTTCGATTTTCCAAGTGGGCTACACCTGTCGTTATTGTACCCAAAAGAGACGGATCGCTCCGCCTATGTGGAAGTTACAACGCCACTGTCAATTTGGCCCTCAAATCAGACTGCTACCTCAACCGATTGGAACGGTGTATTCCAAGCTGGATCTCGACCAAGCTTTCACCCAGCTTAAAGTCGACGACGAGTCGGCTCAAGTGCTAACGATCAACACACACCGTGGGTTATTTTCTATGCACAGGGTTCCGTTTGGGATCAGCGCAGCGCCCGGAATTTTTCAACGCCTGATTAACAGGCTGTTGAAAGATGTGGAAGGCGTCACGATCCTTATCGACGACGTGGTGATAAGCGGTTCGACTCAGGAGGAACACGACAGCCGCCTCCTTCGCGTCCTAAACAAACTTCACGATGCGGGTCTGAAGCTAAAGTTGTCGAAATGTGCCATTAACAGTTGACGCCCATGGTACCCACCCGCTGCCAACAAAGACATCGGCGATTCGTGACGCCCCCCCCTACTACTTGTCGGGCAGAGCTACAGTCACTCCTTGGCCTCATCAATTTTTACGACCACTCTCTTCAAGGAAAAGCGACTATTTTCGAGCCGCTTTATCGCCTCCTCGATGCTGCAACACCGTGGAGTTGGGACAAAAACCATGAAAAAGCCCTTCAGCAAGTCAAGGACCTCATTTGTACACCAGGTCTCGTCCTTGCCCATTATAATGGCCAGTATCCTCTCACAGTGGCTTGCGATGCCTCGGCGTACGGGCTCGGTGCCGTGCTGTCCCAAATCTCCCCGGAGGGAGAGGAGGGACCCCTGGCTTTTGCCTCCCGGAGTCTCTCGCCTACAGAACGGCGCTACGCTCAAGTAGATCGTGAGGCTGCAGCCCTTATTTTCGGAGCTCGTAAATTCCACCAATTTATATACGGGCGCTCTGGAGTTACCTTTATAACGGATCATAAGCCCCTGCTGGAAATCTTCAAACCAGGTTCGCCTGTCCCCGAGCAACTTTCACCCAGAATGCTTCGCTGGGCCATTATCCTGGCTTCATACGATTATAAAATCGAATACCGCAAGGGCAAACTGCATGGAAACGCCGACGCTTGCTCACGTCTGCCTTTACCTCTCCAGGAATGCGATTTAGAACCCGATCCTGTCGGAATTCACCTGCTGGAATTACAAAATGGCCCTGTGACGTCCGAAGAGGTGGCCGAAGAGTCTGCGGTCGACACCATTCTCCAGCAAGTCATGAAGCATGTCAGAAACGGGTGGCCTTCCAAAATTCCGGCAGAGCTTAAGCTGTACCATTCGTGCTCAAACAACCTCTCGGTGCAACGTGACTGTCTGCTTCGTGGCGAGAGAGTTGTAGTTCCGGCCAAACTGCGCCAGCGTGTTCTCGCAGCTATTCAAGCGTCGCATCACGGAATTGTGCGCTCTAAAACCGTTGCCAGGGCTGAGTCGAGACGTAGAGAACCAAGTCAAGGCCTGTGTCTCGTGTCAGGAGCAACAAAGGTCACCACCTGCCGAAATTCCAAAATCATGGCCCATAGCTTCACGTCCTTGGACGCGGGTACATTCTGATTTCGCTGGACCGGTCGATGGGTATGTGTTTTTAATCGCTGTGGACGCGTTTTCTCGATGGCCCGTAATTAAAGTAGCATCCTCGATGTCTGCTTTGGCCCCAGTTCGGTTTCGGACAACGGACCCCAACTCGTCTCCGAGGAATTTCGTAACTTTTTGTCGCGCAATGGGACTCGTTATCTTAACTCTCCACCATACCATCCGTGCTCAAATGGCCTCGTGGAAAGAGTGGTCCAATCATTCAAGGCGCTATGGAAAAAGCAACAAGAAGGAGATGTTCATCAACGTTTGGCTCGGGCGCTGTTTTCCATGAGAACGGCACAGTGCGCAGTCACCCAAAAAACACCAGCTGAGCTTTTCTTCGGGCGTAAGCTTCGTACGCCTCTGGACGCCATCTACCCTTCTGGCACGACCAGTGAACCCTCGAGAGACAATGGAGAGAAACGAGTTTTCGCCGTCGGTGATACAGTCAGATTTCGGGACTACCGTCGGAACAAGCCGCAATGGTCTATGGGTCAAATCATTTCCCGCATGGGCTCCAGACTATACGAAATCCGCGACGAGAACTCAGTTGTCCATACTAGAAGTGTGGACCAAATTGTTTCCGGGACGACTGGAAACCCCTCACCAGCAAAAGAAACAACTTTCTGCGACTGGGACGATCAGGACCTACTAACGAGCCAGCCGTCTGTCGAGTCAGGCATTGCTGGCAATCCAGCCGAACCAGACGAGACTGAGACCGCTGACCCAGTCATCACGACATCAAATTCTGAAGACGGTATTTCCAGCTGTCTACCGAATCTGAGACCACAGCGGTCTACCCGATTACCAGCTCACCTGAGGGACTACGTCGTCTCGTCTAAATAAAAGGGGGAGGAATGTTATAATTATACAGTTTGTAATTACCTCCATTTTCTCCCTCCTTTTTGCCAGCCACTCTGTAACCTCCTCCCCAACCACTCCACAGCGCCAAACTCACGCATCGTTTCCACTCACCACTGTGAGCTTCTTTTTGCATTTTTCACGTTTTCAAATAAATAAAAAGTTCAGTGTAACGCAGCAGTATTTTACATCCAAGCTCGTACACAACAAAAAGTGCTCTGGAGTTGCTCTGATAAGCTTTTAGGCGATCAATTTGCCATTAAAGCCACCGTGGAGCACTTTTTAGTGAGTTCTATTTGCCACATAGTATCGCTGCAGAGCAGTGCCAGAGCAACATTTCTTGCTCCCAGAAATTTGAGGGAGCTATGAACAGCATGGAAGGTAATACTATTATTATGATTTGAAAGTTTTGTTTATTCCTTGTCTAGCTGCCGTTAATTACGTGTGTGGCTCAAAATATGGGAATACCAACGCAAAAAAAAAAAATGTTTTATGAAATTACTCCTTTTTGTAAGCACGCCAAGAAGACAATTTTATTATTTATTGTACTTAAAAAAAAATCACAAACATGTTTCCAATAATCAAACCCTGTGAATAATAGCAAAATCGCGTAAAATCAGTTTGCCCCGACATGATTCCTTATTAGCTTTCAGAAGTGATCCTTGGCCACATCAACTCTACTGCATTAAAAATTGGGTTGCTTTTCCATTTCTTACTCGTTTACAGTACTCAGCAATTGGTGTATGCATGACTAATGCCCGTATTTATGAACGTTCCTTGACATTAAGGAACCCTTGAAATTCATTAAAACAGATGTTTTTATTGTGATCAAAACTGTTCTCAACGGTTCCTTGACTCAAGGAAGCTTCAAGGAACGTTCATAAATACGGACCTAAGTACATTTTAACAAAACTAACGTGAGAGGGTAAGATGGTAGCACTTGAATGTTTACATGTGAACACAGTAAAAATTCTGTTGGAGACCCTGGATTACTCCTTGATAGTGTTGGGCTCTGGCCAATTAACTGCGGTCAATTGACAATTTTGACCTGTCAATTGACCGGAAAGAGTTTGACCGGATTTTGACACGGTCAAAATCTACACTACTAAAATGAAGAAAAAGAGCTAATTCACACCTAAAATTGAAACAAAGCGCTAATGTAAGGCAAAAATTAAGAAAAAAAAAAAAACGAGAACTACACAAAAGACGTGGCGATAACATATCAATTTCGTTAATTTTCAGTTCTGAGTTCCGTTGTTGAGAGGTTAGCGTACCGAAAGTTTCTGGAACTATAATGGAATCCACCTCCTTTTACCGGTTGTCCCTCTGTGAATGCTCCGCGCCAAACTTTCAGAACTAAGTACAACCAAAATACTTTGCAGTCTCCTTTAATACGTCGAATGCATTGACGTTGCAGTGCTCGTGCACTGTGAGTTGTGTTACTTGCAGTAGAAGGTGTCAGTTGCTGATGAGGGGTCACAGTTGTGCCCGAAATGCATTCGACGTATTAAAGGAGACTGCAAAGTATTTTGGTTGTACTTAGTTCTGAAAGTTTGGCGCGGAGGTTTCTGGAACTGTAATGAGAGCGGGTAAATGGGTACCATCGAGGTAATTTATTTCAGCTTTTCCTCATTATCCCGGTCCCCACATTAAGCAGTGAGTCAACGCAGTAAGTAGGACCTCGTAACAATGAGTATCCTGAGTATCTGACAAAATTTGCTACCGCTTTTTCACTAATAGCAATTTCCAATCGATACACAACACAAGTGGAGCGCTGCGTCTTCTCCATAAACATATTTTTCAATTAGGAGAGGACGGATGGACAAAATTGCACCACACAAGTGTATTGCATTGAATGGAAAACGCCATTAAAAAAATAATGTTTGTACGCAAAATCGTTTCGTTTTCTTTACTAGGTGTCACGGCATAATTGGAAAAAAGTACCAATATCAAAAAATCTTTTTTTTTCTTTGGCAGATTGATTGACTTTAATTTGTGTAGTTTTCTTCCTGGATGAGTTTGACATTGGTTGATGCACAAACGCACTTTGCTTAATCCGAAATGTATCCTAATTTGGCGTGAAGAAGATTTTGACCGAAATTTGACCGGTCAAAATTGTCAAATTCTGGTCAATTGACCGGTCAAATGCCCAACACTACTCCTTGACCGTCCCTAGCAATCGGTATGTTTTTCGTCTTGTAGAGTGAAATAAAATACGCACGAGTTTGAAAATGTACAGCATACTACAGAGTGCCGGTGGACACAGTAAACCGGGAATCGGTCACGTTACTCCCGCAGAGCAAAAAGGTGGACACTTTACTCCCATTAACGTCGGGGGTCACTTACCTCCGTTGGTCACGTTACTCCCGCTAAGAAACTGCAATGGAGTGACAATAATGTAATATGTAATGAAAAGTAGGAACACTTGGATGGATGGTACGGTCAATATACGACTAGCAAACGTCAAATATGCAAAAATCTTATATATATAATGTTGTTGCGACTAGCAAACGTCAAAAAGGAAGAAAAATAAGACACAGATAACAATTAGTCGTCCTCCACCCGAGGACGGTAGTTTCCGGACACGCGTTTCATGTACGTGGAAAGGGAGATCTGTAGTGCAGGTTTGAGGTTCGAATTTTCGAGAAAGCTTGTCGTCACATGCCTTAACTAACAGCCGTAAGCACTGCTCATAAGTTGCTTGTTGTTTGTTCGGCAGCACGCAAAATACCAGGGGAACGTACCATCCTCGTCGGAACCCATGTATGATGAAAAGTTGGGTGAAGAAGGCTGGGCATGTCTTAAAAGTACCATCCATAAATATCCGGTCGGCTTTAAGTAGACACTCCAAGTTAGATTGACAAGAAAAAATTATGATGTCAAATTCATCGTCAATATGCAATAAAAAATCGTCCCCCTTATGTGTCTGGGTGTCGACGGATCTTAAAGCTTCGTAAACGTCCTTGCGGGTTTTCGGAAGGTTGGGAATCGATTTACGCTTAATCCTGTACGCAGCTTTCCGTAAATTTATGATTTGAGTCCCGTTCACGTCGTGAGTAGGCAACTCCTTTAGCGCGGATTTCACAATCTGTAACAACAAGACTTGTTGTTAGCGAATTTTCATTGACAAATTAAATTGAGGAAATTAAATTAACAACTTAAATAGACAACTTGCCTTGGAAGGACATGTGGACAAGTCGTCGGTGGCTTTTCTCTTTACATTTGCGCGGAGTACAGATCCTTGCATTCGGTCCTTATTTTCTTCGTGAGTGTGAAATTCTGACCCCTCCAGCACTTCTTTCCCAAAGGTTTTAATGTAAGCCTTACACCTCCACTTGTTTTTATCCGCACAACACCATCGTTTCACGTCTCCCGCCAAATATTTGTGAAAAACAAACTTATAATTATCGCGAAAAACGACGCATTTCCCTTTCTCGCTACCACCTTCGACAAAAACAGTTTGGACGTCCGACATGGCTACGTAACAATCATCAGCTGAGGCTCAGTTGTTAACGGGAGTCAAGAGTCCTCCTGCGATAACCGCTCGCTACTTGTTATCGGAGTAACGTGTCCAGCGCAGGGTCCAACTTTTCCTCGCCGCGGAGTAACGTGGTTGTCAACCAGTAAACCTTGCACTGCTCACGAGTTATTATTTTTCTCATTTTCACTTCACAGTTTAGTAGAATTATAAGTAAATATTACTGTGGCGAAACGGTGACCACGGTAAACTTTCAGTTGGCGATCAGTATTTGAGATTCCAACACGCACTGATCGGAGCGAAGAAGAATTAGTTCTGGCCATTTCCCGTGTGGTTTTTATTAAGGTGAATCAAAAAACTATTTACTACAAAGCTTTTCGTACCTCATACAATGTTTTGATTCCTCGTGGAAATCGCAAAGGAAATGGCCAGAACTAGTTCATCCTACCTCCGCTCAGCACGTGTAGGAATCGCCAATACTATACTTGAGATGTATACCATGGACCGTGGCCCTGCCCCTGATAACTGCCTTGGTTTGGAGTGCCTTGTAGGAGAGAAAACAGAGAACATCAGGGCTATTAAGGCACACAAAACTTTAATGAAATGATTAAATTACACGCATACTATTTTTTTTCAACATGGACATACTATAATAATCGAAGACCATAATTCCACCAAATTGATGAGACAATTATTACAATGTCGCTATAGATTGATGTGGTGAATTTTTCAAAATTGCAATCCTTATTTTCTACGATGCATTGATTCGTGTGCACTAACCCATTTCGCTATCGTTCTTTTTGAGTGAGTTATCCTGCTAACTCAGAGTGACGAAATCTATAATAACTAGGGGCAAAAAAAAGGATTATAGAAGTTTATCTCAATGAAATAAATTAATGCTTAAGTATTTTCTGCACTTACAACGAAATTAAAGCACGCAGACGATCGGGTACAAACCTCAAACATCCCTCTCACTGAAAGACTGAATACTGAAAGCGTGAAGGGTGACCCACACCCCTATGTTTTTCTGCCTTAAGTCCTGGCTGAACTTTTTCGCTGATCAAGCATTTATTTTATTTTCTTATTTTTCAGCGTACACTGAGCTCACTGTGTTTATTTGATGTAAGGGTCAACACATTTCACTGTGGTCACCATCCAAATGCACGTGAACCGGGCGGCACACATATCAGTAAACACGACGAAAATGGCACCATTCGTTTGTTTACTGCTTGATTACGTTTGTTTAGCCCTGCAAAACACAACTTTTTAAAAAACAAAATGTTTGCCGCCAACTTCACGAAACGGCACACATGACCCCAATCGTTTGTTTCGCTACATATTCGGACAGAAAATCGTTTGTTTACGTTTGTTTAGCCCAAATTTTCGTTTGTTTAGCCCTGCAACATACAAAAAAAAAAACAAAAACAAAATGTGTGCCGCCAACTTCACGCAACGGCACACAGGACCCCAATCGTTTGTTTCGCTTCATATTCAGACAGAACTTCGTTTGTTTACGTTTGTTTAGCCCAAATTTTCGTTTGTTTAGCCCAGCAAAACATGTATTTATAAGAAAATACATCATGTGTGCAGCCAACTTCACGCAACGGCACACATGACCCCAATCGTTTGTTTCATTACATATTCGGACAGAACATCGTTTGTTTACATTTGTTTAGCCCAAATTTTCGTTTGTTTAGCCCTGCAACATACAAAAAAAAAACAACAAAAACAAAATGTGTGCCGCCAACTTCACGCAACGGCACACAGGACCCCAATCGTTTGTTTCGCTTCATATTCAGACAGAACTTCGTTTGTTTAAGTTTGTTTAGCCAACATTTTTGTTTGTTTAGCCCAGCAAAACATGTATTTATAAGAAAATACATCATGTGTGCAGCCAACTTCACGAACCGCACACATGACCCCAATCGTTTGTTCGTTACATATTCAGACAGAACTTCGTTTGTTTAGCCAAAATTTTTGTTTGTTTAGCCAAATTTGGGCTAAACAAACGTAAACAAACGATTTTCTGTCCGAATATGTAACGAAACAAACGATTGGGGTCATGTGTGCCGTCGCGTGAAGTTGGCCGCACACATGATGTATTTTCTTATAAATACATGATTTGCTGGGCTTAACAAACGAAAATTTGGGCTAAACAAACATAAACAATCGATGTTCTGTCCGAATATGTAACGAAACAAACGATTGGGGTCATTTGTGCCGTCGCGTGAAGTTGGAGGCACACATGATGTATTTTCTTATAAATACATGTTTGATGGGCTAAACTAACGAAAATTTGAGCTAAACAAACGTAAACAAACGAAGTTCTGTCCGAATATGAAGCGAAACAAACGGTAGGGGGTCCTGTGTGCCGTTGCGTGAAGTTGGTGGCACAGCACACATTTTTTTTTTTTTTTTAAATTGTATGTTGCAGGGCTAAACAAACGAAAATTTGGGCTAAACAAACGAAAACAAACGATTTTATGTCCGAATATGTAGCGAAACAAACGATTGGGATCATGTGTGCCATTGCGTGAAGTTGGCGGCACACATGATGTATTTTCTCATAAATACATGTTTTGCTGGGCTAAACATACGAAAATTTGGGCTAAACAAACAAAAATTTGGGCTAAACTCAAGTAAACAAACGAAGTTCTGTCTGAATATGTAGCGAAACAAACGATTGGGGTCCTGTGTGCCGTTGCGTGAAGTTGGCGGCACACATCTTTTTTTTTTAGTTGTATGTTGCAGGGCTAAACAAACGAAAATTTGGGCTAAACAAACGTGAACAAACGAAGTTGTGTCTGAATATGTAGCGAAACAAACGATTGGGGTCATGTGTGCTGTTGCGTGAAGTTGGCGGCACACATCTTTTTTGTTGAAAATTTGTATTTTGCAGGGCTAAACAAACGAAAATTTGGGCTAAACAAACGTAAACAAACAGTGAACAAACGAATGGCGCCATTTTCGTCGTGTTTACTGATATGTGTGCCGCCAGGTTCACGTGCATACCATCCAATTGTTATTTTCGGTGAACGTTGCAATCCTTACTCTGGCCCCTGACTAGTATCATGAAACTTAAGCTTGGGTTTTTACTGTGGTCACCTCATAGCACAAGGGTAACAACGCCGCAATTAATAATGTCCACCACCAAAGCCCGAAAGATGAGGACTCACCACTTTTTTTTACTGTGGCAACTTCAATTATCACTTGGGTCACGCCGCATACTTTAATGGGCTCTACGGTAATATTCGGGCGCTTTGACCACCTTAATAGAAACGTAGGTACGTGTACAGCGAAAGCTGTTGTGCCAAATCTACATTTTCCTATTGAACTAATAATTCTATACTGCAATAAAGGAGGAATAGATAATATTCTTGAATTCTCGTGGGGAATGTTGGGCTTTTTTGCAGCAGTCCACAGCATTAACAAGTCTGACACCGGCGGTATTTGGTGCAGCACATTAAATTTTACGGGTACCAATGAAGCAGACGCCACTGTCATGAATAAGCTTTACAGGAAAATTTCGGCTCGGTTTTTCCGTGTACACGAACCGTCATAATATAAAGTAGTGGGTACAATTAGTTCCCCCGCCCCACAGAGAATCGAGCCTCAGGACGCCTCTTCCCTATCATCCTCCCTCCCCCTCCTCTAGAAACATAATCTAACACGGAAAGGAGAGGAGTGCGCGCAGCCTCTTGTCTTTCATTTAGAACATTTTCACCCGTGTGAAGTTCTTGATGAATCTCCAGTGCTTCTAAGCTGTTCATTATTTTCCCTTTTTTCTCGAAATGGAGAATTTCAACTGAGTGGTCCTCATTGTCTTCTCCCTCACATTCCTCGAGATGTTGCTTAAACTTAGACTGCTGCCGCGTCAGATGCTCCTTTATCCGGTGGCGCACAGCTCTTCCAACTTGCCCGATATAGGTAGCCGAATGACATTTCCCACATCCCAGCCTATAAATACCGCTCCTATCCTCTAGAGCCACGGGATCTTTTAAGCGTGACATACATGCCCTCAAGGTCCCATTAGATTGGAACCCCACACCATATCCATTCTTGTTGAGGAGCCGTCCAACCTTCAACGACAACTGCCCCAGAAAGGGAAGGCGAATCCACTTAGTGTACCGTTGCTTCGAGACGCTTAGACTGGTAATCCTGGTCGTCCGAATAATATCAGTCTAATTAATTTATTAATTAAAATACCGGCGACAGATTTATTCATTATATCCATTCAACAACATCTAGATAAGATAAAATTCGGCGTGGTTTACCGATCAGGAGAAGCGCCTAGAGTTTCGAGAAACAATGGACCTGGGTGGGGTTCGGCTTAGCTTATCCCTCGGAGTACGACTCCCAAAGGCGTCTCCGTGGCGCAGTTGGCAGCGTGCTGGACTGGTAATCCAGAGGTTGTGGGTTCAAATCCCGCCGAGGAGGCATTTTTTCTCGAAACTCGAATCGTGTTGGGCTATGCCCTTCCATCGTCGTATTAATTTATTAATTAAAATACCGGCGACAGATTTATTCATTATATCCATTCATTGTTATAATTTATATTGATGTCATGTTATAGATACTGTATCCTTGAAAATGGCCAAAGAGGCCGAAAACCGGTTTGGATTTGAATAAAAACTACGTGAGCTAGACAACTTCGTTGATAAACCTGACTTTGTTTTGAAAAGTTTGTATGACTTTGACATTGCTTTTCTTGGTGCAGCCCCAAAACTGACACCCGGAGGCCCAGAAAAGGCTTCAGAACTTGCTGGTGTAGCAAGAGCTTGTTGGCCATCGAGAGCTCAGAATGCTTCCCGGGCAGCCAGTACCTTTGTCCTCTTTTTTCTTTTTGACGCGGGGCTTTTATCGGAGTTTAGCATCCAGCGTCATGCCTAGGTCCTTCGCCGTATTTGCAAACGGTATTATTTTCTCATTGATTTGCACGGGGATTGGGCTGTTCCATCGATTTGTAAAGTTTACATGAACAGATTTCTCCTTGTTGAGTTTTATTCTCCACTTTTTTGTCCATGAGATTAAGTTGAGTCAACCAGCTCCTCAATGACGGCCAGCCGTGTACGACACAAGGCAGGGGCAGCAATCACACAGCATTGGAGGTCCATCACAATTTTTTGTATTTCAGCTATACAGCTTCTATTCTTATAAAATAAACATATGAATTTTTCTAGGATAACCGTGAAACATGTTAAAATTGCTCCTTCTCTCGAAATTGTCATTCCATTTGTACCCGCTCTCTACCGGAGCTTCTGCTGCTCTGGAGCTGCTCCATGCCCGAGCAATGACGTCACTTGCTCCGCTCCAGAGCAATTCCGCCTTGGCAAATAGAAAACGCCATTATTAATGATGTGACTAATTCTAATTCTAATAGTGTTCGTGATATAAACACTTTAATTGTTGATTGTGTTTCTTTAGATAATCAAGTTGACATTGCTAAAGCCTTTAACACTCATTTTGCTAAGGCCGGCCATACACGTAGTGGTGTATCGCAGCGGTACACCCCAGCGTCAATTCGCAGCGGTTTACCCCTGGCCGGGTGAGCACATACACGCAGCGGTGTCTCGCAGCGACGACGGTCAGTTGATGTCAAACCTTCTCCACTGAATGGCAAGCTACGACTGACTAGAACGCTGCAGTGAACCGCACTACCGCCATACACGTAGCGATCTAGCCATCCCTTGCGGTAGAAAATATGAATTTTCAATTCTTCCTGGCTCATCGCCGGCGATGTGTTCGTCGCCGGCGTTACACCGAACGCGCTGGCACACACGCCGCGGTCCACCCCATGAAACCCCTCGGAGTGGCGAACCGCTGCGATACACCACTACGTGTAAGGACAACTGTTCCGATGCAGTTTGGATGTTTTTGCTCGAATTACTGCCCAAGATTGTAATATGGCGCTTACAAATTCGCGCTCGCTATTCGCCTCGTCATTCGTTATTCGTCTCGCCATTCGCCGAGGTACGAGTCTCGAGGCGAGGTACGAGTGGGCCTGTTACACACTCGCCTTCTAGCTCGCGCGAATAAACTGGTGAACATCTAGAGTGAGTCAAAGTTCAATTAGTTCGAGTTCGATAAAAAGAGAAAAAAGATGGACGAACAGGAAATTTTCGTTGTTGGGGCGTGTATGCTTCATTTGAAGACTGTTTACTACTATCTTCAAACCGTCGAAAAACGACATTCACTTTTTTTTAAATTTTAATGACAGAGATTTTTCGGGTCCCAAAATACTGGGAGACCTTCATAAACATCAAGAAACGCCAACACTTGCTCATTAGTGCACTCCATATTTTCAAACTAATAAATCAGTCACACAATATCTCGCAGTGACTAAATTTCTTCTACTACAGCTACTAGTGATAGGGGGGAAAAAAACACACGCGGGAAAGCATTAGTAGGGAAGGGGTCAAGGTCGGCTCTTTTAACGGACGAACACTCGTGCGAATGTGTAACAGGGGAGTTCGTCTTAAAGTTTGCCTCGCACAGGAACTCGCGTTCCCTTTGACTCGTGCCATAAAAACCGCCCTTGAGGCGAATGCCACGAGTAACGAGACGAGTGGCGAGGTGAATGGCGAGAGCCCGGTCACACATTCGCGCTCGCTATTCGCCTCGCCACTCGCGCGAATGTGAAAACGCTGATCGTTTTCAATTAGTTAGGATAGGCGATGTTGTAAGTGACCCTGTTTCGTTAATTTCAGGAGTTCCTCAAGGGTATGTTTTAGGTCCCTTACTCTTTATATCATATTTCAATAGTATATTTTCGTTGAACTTAACAGCCACTCCGTATTGTTTTGGTGACGATACGGTGTTTATTTTCTACGGTTGTGACTTCGATGAGGTGATAGGTTGTATCTTAAAAGACATGAACACTATAAAGCAATGGCTTAATGCTAATTTCTTAGTGTTGAACTGTGATAAATCTTCTCTTGTAAAATTTTCTTTTAGCCGTGGTTCTAGTTTGGCTCCAAGTGATTTAAAAATGCAATCTTCGTCCCGTGATATTAGTCTCTCTTGTGCCTATGATAATGTTAAATTTGTTGAACATTGTAAATATTGAGGAGTTTTTTTTTTGGCATCAGCATAGGCCAGAGCCAGGAACGAGTTGTATGTCAGTTTGCTAATTTAATCTATTGAAGTTTATTTGCTTTATTGAAGTTAAATCTTATTCACAGCACTCAGACTGTCAGAAACAACAAGAACAGCGTTTGGAAGGACATCTATCATGTTACCAAGGTACTGGGTCGCCATCCAAATAGGCAAGCTTTCGGCTGCAAAAATAGACGTACGGTATTGTTTAATGCTGCAATCAACTCCAGCTCTCGCCACAAGCTATGCTTTTGGGGGGCTGGAAAACTTATAAAATAAATAAATAAATAAGCAGGTTTTTGATCACATTTGTCCGTGAATTATCGTTTTTCTTAATTTTCGCCAAGATGTAAGCCATTTTTCTCAATTTTAGTCACGAATTATTTCTCGACTTCGTCCGCAAATTACCGCGTTCCCTCATAGTCCGGGAGCCCACCGTATGAAAAATCCGGGTCATTTGATCGTGTCTGGCACCTGCGCAGGACGTTTTTTATGGTCGAGGAGGTGACACTTCTGATATCGCCAGAAATTTTCCGTGGGACAGGGGCTGGCTAGCTGTTGGCAAACACACCTTTGGGCTGCTTGAAAACGACTGGCAAGTGTAAAAATGGGTTCTTCGCCAGCAATAAACTAGAAAACCACCACCGCTGTCCAATTTCGGATGAAGCCCTGGCTACTAGTGAACTTCGAAATTTTCACATTTTCTTAAGCTCGCTGATGGCGCTATCTACAATATAATTGGACGGCGTTGTTGGTTTCGTAACGTATTGGTCGTGGGGAATGACTTTTTACTCTCGCCAGTCGTTTCCAATGACCCGGATTTTTCATACTGCGGGCTCCCGGACTATCAATTTTAGCAACGAATGAGCGGGTTTTCTGAAGTTGGTCAGCGAATTGGCTTATTTCTCCATTTTAGTACCGATTGGGCGGTTTACTTTATTTTTAGGCGGGCATTAAGCGTAATATTTTTTCAAGTTTTATCCGCAAATTAGACGATTTTTCTCAATTTTAGCTGAGCTTCGAGAAATCACGAATTGGCGTTTTCAAAAAATGTCAGTTGAGCCTGCTGAGCGACGGACTGCAGCTTTTTCTCAATTTTATAGCAGCGAATTAGTACTTTTTCTCTATTATCGCCGTATATTAGTGTCTTTTTTTTCCATTTTTAGCCACTAATTAGCGATTTTTTTCGTTTTTTACTATGAGTCAGCATTTTGTCGCTATTTCAGCCCGAATTTTAGAGCTTTTTCTTATCGCTTTCCCGCGTACTTGCCCCAAGATTAGCACATTAGATCGCCTTATACATTTTTGCCGCCTTTTATAAAGACCTATTGAAACTTGAGGTTAACGTATTTTCTCTGTTTTGTCGGCGAAGTTGCCTTCACAGATATCTCAAATTGGTGTACTTTTACTAATTTAAGTGGCAAATGAGCGCTTGTTCTCAATATTTGCGGCTAGTCAACGCTTTACATATAACCTAAAATCTCTAAAACTCGGTTTGATTTCTAGTCGTATTCAAGTGGGCATAATAGCTAAATGAGAAAAATTATTTCGTAATTACTCATTTCATACTCTGAATTGGAACTGCTTTCAATACCGAAGGTGTGCCGCACATTTCTAACCAACACAAGGGTGTCTACTAATGGGTGAATTGATCATTCATTTCACTCATTCCGACATTCATAGCCGGCGAATAGTTTCAACAGTATTCAGCTTTGTAATGTTTGGAAGTGATGAGAAACAGGAAGGAAAGGGCGCATCAAGAGATAAGGTTACTTTGAAGTTTCACACCAAGTGAAAATTCAGAGTTGACTCCGCGTATTTCACGAACATTTTTGTTGGTTTGAAGGTAGAAGGGAAGCTTCATCGCCTTCGACATCATTATGGGTTTATTTATAGATACAGGTCAAAGAGTCATCAAGCGCAGTTTATTTTCGTTCTTTCCATTTATTCGGGCCCTATAGAAATAACATATAAGCTTCATTTCACCTGTAGGCATTTTGTCGAATTTCTCATTAAGCTATGAGAGATTTTTAGCGCTCTTCCGGGAAATCATCAGATGCTCTACATATAAGCGTAACGATGGCTTTAACGTGTGTATTACATATATCGTTAGTGAAGCTAAAACTCCTTATTATCGTTAACTGAAGAACCCCAATTTTGGATTCATTAAAGAGAATTAAGTTGACGTATTGAACGAAATTACGCTCGAATAAAATGTGCTCGAGGGGCTACCCTTCCTATAGTCGGCGAAAAGCCGATTTATCTCCTGCATACGCGCAACCAGTGCCCTATATTATGCTGGGTGTGTTGTATAAACTGTATAGAATCTTGTATTGTTGTATGTATTTGAAATAAAAATGTTTCTCATACTTTTTTATGAGCTTAGCAGACTACTTCTTGTTACGGTGCAATGGCTTTAATTTGATCCTTTTTAATTCTACGGGCGTAAATCACTTTCATGCCGCGTTTATCTTTTCATGGATTATCTCTGGGACGCATACATTCAAAGTTGTTTGTTTTTCATTCCGTTCCTTTTTCTTTTCTCCTTTTCGTTTACCCAGCGACACCGGGTCCGTATTTTGTGAATGTTTTGCCAGTTAATTGTAATCCTAGAAAACACAAAAAAAACCGATTTCGCATATTTTTTCAGTTCAGAATGGAAGTTTCTGGGAGCTATAAATCCTCTGTGGGGCTGTTTTGTTCAACGGTACACTCAAAAAGCTTCTTGACATGAAAAATTGCCCTATTGATATTTACCTTACGAGAATAAAATTGTCATGGTGTCAACACCAATCTTGAAATGATGACAGAGACAGGGTTGTTTCACGATCTATCGACGTTTTTATGCTCCGCAGTCAAATTTAATGAAACAGCATTGAAGGTATATAACAGTTAGTCTGTAACATTGTTCTACGCACCGGGAAAGAAAAAGGAGAAATAACTTGAAGATCTTTCCACGAAGACCGCTATTAAACAATAGTAACACAATTTATATTTGCGTGGGAGAATTTCCCCTTGAAAATCATGAATATAGATGGAAGGGATTTCTATATTGAGTTCGAACTTCGAACAAAAAGACAACTCTACCTTTATAATGTTGCCACGTGTCTTTCGACAACTTTTCCCATGCTGATTGAAAGCTAATCCTTTTACCCCCAAATTCCTTGGGACCCAAACTTTTTTGTTCTTAGAACATAGAAGAAGAATAAATCGTTGTCGAGTTAATTTCAAAAATTTTACCCTTGCTAATTGGTTGCAGGGCACGCCCCTGGGGGGGGGGGGGGAGATTGTAGTGGAGCAACATCCCACTTCTACAAAAATTCTACAAGAATTTCCAGCCGTCACACGACGACTGTTCGTAGCATTCGAAACTCCTAGTCATTCGATCCAACACTTTATCGAAACAACTGGCAACCCGGTTACTTCTAAATCTCGTCGTCCAGCTCTTTTCGTCCGACAATATTTCAATCAGTTGGTTTCCGAGGGAATCTGCCGCCCTTCGAAGAGTCCTTGGTCCAGTCCATTGCGCGTCGTTTAAAAAAAACGGCGAGTTACGACCCTGTGGCGACTACCGCCGGTTGAACTCCAAAACTCTCCCAGATCGTTATTCAGTGCCAAACATCCTCGATTTTCAGAACAATCTACGCGGCGCAAAAGTATTTTCAAAATTTGACGTTAATCGCGCCTATTACCAAATCCTCATTGCAGACGCCGACATCCCAAGAACAGCTATCATCACACCATTCGGCTTATCCGAGTTCCTCAGGATGAGCTTTGGCCTACGAAATGCGGCGCAGACCTTTCAGCGTTTCATAGACTCGATATTTCGCGACCTGCCGTTCGTCTTCGCATACACCGACGATATACTCGTAGCCTCGCCCAACGAGGACACCCATAAAACGCATCTCCGCGAAGCTTTTCGTCGACTCGACACCCACAGTTTGACCATTAACCACTCGAAATGTGTTTTCGGGCCGCTTCCGACGTCGATTTCCTTGGCTACCACGTCACATGTTCAGGTATAACGACAATGACCACTATAGTCGACGTCAATCGAAACATTTCCGAAACCACAAACAGTTATAACGAACTCCGCCGTTTCCTCGGAATGTTTAACTTTAATCGAAGATGCATTCCAAAAGCTGCCCAACTTCAGTCTTCCCTCAACAAAATGCTCACTGGACAAAACTCGACTCGTTCCTCCCTTTCTCCAAAAATGCCACTCGTTTGGACTTCGGAAGCTGAAGAATCTTTCGAAAATTGCAAAACAGCTATCGGACACACGGCTCTACTTCTTAATCCTTCATTCGACGCTGAAATTTTCCTCGCTTGTGATGCATTCGACTCCTGCATCAGCGCCGTTTTACAACAGAAGTCAAACGACCACTGGGAACCCTTGGTTTTTTTTTCCTCAGCTCTGACCTCCACACAAAAACGTTATTCTGCTTACAACCGTGAACTACTCGCTGACTATCTGGCTGTGAAGCATTTCCGCTCACTTCTCGAGGTCCGCCAATTCTCGATTTTGACCTACCACAAACCGTTGATCCATGGGTTCTCTCAAAAAGTCGGCACTGCCCCTCCCCGACGCATTCGACACCTGGATTTCATCAGTCAGTTCACAACAGACATTCGTCAAGTCACCGGCTCAAACAATCCAGTTGCCGACGCTCTTTGCCGAATAGAACCGATCAATTGCCCCAATGGTTTGGATATTACAGCCGACAAGCAACTTAAAGACTCACAAGTTCGTGAGTTATACGACAATCCCTCTTTAAAACTTCGTTCCATACCTTTACCGTTCACTTTTCAGTCTCTTTTGTGTGAGCATTCCACCTGCCAACCTCGACCTTACGTCCCAGCTACTTGTCGCCGCGCTGTGTTCGATCGTCTTCATGGACTCAGTCACCCTGGCATAAGGTCTACTCGAAAATTCATCTCGGATCGTTATTTTTGGCCTGGAATGAACTGTCAAATTAACAAATGGACCCGCTCATGTCTCGCTTGCCAACGGTCAAAAATACACCGCCACACGTCGACACCTCTCGCAACTTTTCCACCCGCCGGTCGATTTGAGCACATTCATTATGACAAAGTCGGTCCTTTGCCCGTCTCGGATGGCAACCGCTACATCCCCACCGAACGTTGACAAAGCTACTCCCTGAATCCCTGAGCTATCCCTGAAATATCTGCTGACCCTGTAACTGCATCGATTTACTCGGGGTGGATAGCCCGTTTTGGCATACCCATTCGCATTACACCTTCTTCTGTAGTTTGAAGATATTCTTCGCTCTGGGTGCATTGCCCCACACGCAAAGCCCGTACAGCGTGACCGAGTGAAAATAGGCGAAGTATACCATTCGGCGGACCTCAAGGGGCACAACCAGCCTCAACATGTACGAGGGTACATGACCCTCGTGAATCGTCTCTCGAAATCGGTGACGAGGCCTCGAGTCCAGCAAAAGTCCCAGAAACTTCACGGTTGCAGGGTCAGAGGAGGGCTGATAAAGCAGTGAGAAGACTACCTGAACGGTCTTGTCCTTATTTAAGTTGAAACCATTTTTTCCAAACCAGGTCTTTGCCTTATACACATCGGAGTCATTCTGCAATTTAGCCTCAGCTAGATCCCTGTCGTGACTTAGAATGGATGTGTTGAACGTTGGCATCGGACCCTGAAGGCATCCCTCATGGCTCATCAGTCGAAATGGTCAAAAGCCCTCCCCACTGTTCTTCTCGGACTTCGCTCAGCTCTGGGCGACGAAATCGGTACCAGTTGCGCACAAGCCATTTTACGGTCAACCTCTTCGTCTGCCAGGCGAATATTTTGAACCGTCGCCGTCGTCTTCAAGCACTCT
This sequence comes from Corythucha ciliata, assembly GCA_038030265.1. Lineage (NCBI taxonomy): Eukaryota > Metazoa > Arthropoda > Insecta > Hemiptera > Tingidae > Corythucha > Corythucha ciliata. Next base: position 11,503,693 of record CM075937.1, read on the forward strand.
AACAGCCGAAATTTGGAACAGACTTCACAGAAGTCACAGAGACTTGGACTCGAGTGGCTACGTTTTTGTCAGACAAGACCGTGTGACACCTCCTTTCTCACTCCACCCTATTCTGGACCGTTTAAAGTTCTCGAACGCGGTCCGAAAACTTTCAAGATCCTAGTCGCACATCAGTCGTATCGCTGGATCGCCTCAAACCAGCGCATCTCATGCAAGATGAAAACGACCAGACACCGCTCTCAGTAGTCGACACCTCCCATATACCTGCTCCGTTTTGTCGTTCGTTTCCAAACTTCAATGCTTTGACTTGTATGATTGTTTCCAATAGTTTTCTCACCCCATTATTTGACCTCCTAGAGAAAGGGAAGTGTGCCCAAGGTGACTAAACTTTACTATAGGTGCCGCAGATTTCCCCCTGCCAAACGGTCAGGAGGGGTGGAGACTGACGTCACCAGCAGTCCTTTGCTCCCGATTGCTCACCCAAGAGCAGCAGAGCAAGTTAATTTTGAAATTGAAGTTTATGAATTCTCAAAAATCACAACCCAATAACAATTAATAATGTACTGGGTCCAGCGCAATGGCGGGTGGGACTGCTCGTGACGTAGGTGAAGGACAGTGATCTGCGGCACCTGTAGAAAATTTAGTCACCTTGAGAGTGCCCATTTTTTTTGTTTACGCTCCCTCTATTATTTATCTGTGCTCGTTTGAGGAAAGTGATGGTGTAGTGGAACAACATCCCACTAATAATAGACCTTTTTCCGAAGGAAGTGCTGTAACATAACGTAACCTTCCTTGAGGGAAGGTTCATCGCCTAACGCTTCTTGACCAGTTCAGTATCTGTGTATCGAACGCGTTGATTTGAGAGTTTTGCTCCTTTTTATTATCAGTTTTGTTCACCGAATTATTCACACAGATTTTAGCGTTTACAGCGGGTTTAGCGTTTGTAGAGTGTCGGGCTATTTTCATATGTTCTGAACTTTTGTTTCAGTTTCTCGGGTAAAAATGATACTACGTGGTCCCACACATTACATAACGCGATGTTAGGACTCCATGAGGGTTTCTCGCTTAAATCACTCGCATTGTAAAAAAAATGCTGAAATTGCAGCGATTCCCGCTCACGCAGGACAGGACTTCACTGTTAGTGGATATTGTCCAGGTCCTGGTACATAAAGAGGGGAGGGGGATAACTTCATATTTTAGTCATCATTCCACCAAGCCAGCCCACTCTTGAATCTAGACATCTTGCTGGCGTCATCATAGCCTCAATCTCTCAGTTAGGGGCGATTTTTGGACTCTACCCGCAAATTAGCGCTTTTTTGGCCGAGTGTATCGTTTTTCTCAATTTCAGCCGCATATTAGCGGTTTTGCCCCATCCGCTCATTTTTTGCATTTGAGCATTTTCTCAACTTTAGCAGCAAAGTATCGTTTTTAACCCGTGAGCGATGTTTCTTAACTGTCCACGAGTTTTGGCGTTTTCCTAAACTTTAGCAGAATACTACCGATTTTTAATTTTTTTTTACCAGGGGATTAGCACTTTTCTCAGTTTTAGCTGAAAATTAACGTTTTTCTTAAGCGTTTTCCACAATATTAGCCGCAAAACAGAGGGGGACTTTTCACGAATTAGGATTTTTTTGGTTCACCATACGCAACGCATGAGCGATTTTTCTCAGTTTACTCGCGAATTAGCGGTTTCTTCACCTATGGCCATGAATTGTCGCTTTTTTTAAATTTCAGCCTGAAAATTTGCCTCCAGAATCCGCAAATTGGCGTATATTCAGTTTTTGGCGCAGATTAGAATTTTTATCAATTTCAATTAGCGAATTAGCGCTTTTTTTAAATTGTAGCGGCGACGCGTCGTAGCGTTTCAAACCTGTGAATTAGCGAATTTTCTCAATTTCATTCACAAATTGGCGTTTGGCGCAATTTTAGCTGTAAATTGGCGATTTTTTCCATTTTTAGCCGAAAATTATCAATTTCTCAATTTTTAGGCTTAAAATTAACCTTTCTCTTAATTTTGACCAGGCAAATTATTTTATTTTCTAAATATTACCCGCAAATTAGCGGTTTTTCACATTTTACCACCTCATTAGCAAAATTATTTCGCTTTTACAGGTATAGATTTTTTCTTCTTTTCAGTTCTAGCCGTGAATTAGCGTATTTTTTAACATTATACTATAGCCATGCATGAATTTGCAATTTTTCTGAATTTTAGTCACAATTTTTTTGTTCAAATTTGTTGTAATTTTTTTTCCATCTTATGGCGTCGATATTGTGGGATTTTTTGTATGTATAATCACTAAAGATATTGTCTTCCCACACGTCCTTTTTTTTTTGTTCCTAACCGGTTTTCCCCGAAGATGGTTTCCTTGTAGACCGAAAACCGGTTAAGAACAATAAAAAAGGACGTGTGGGAAGACAATATCTTTAGTGATTATATATCTGTAAATTGTTTTGATAAAACCTTTTTCAAACCAAAAAACGCTGCGAATTATCGAACAATGCCTTATTATTTCGACTGTGGGTTTATTATTCATCGGTGTAGTCAAATCCGGCTTGAAATTACATGAAAATCGACACCCCACACCCCTATGATCGCAATTCCTTTGAATATCCCCATTTTGGACCCGCTTTTGGCCCATAAAACCCCAGGGAGTTATTTGATCAAACTGATCAGATGTTAGGACGAACTAGACCCCAAATGGAGTCTATGTGCGAAAGAACGAGTTTTTTCGAGCAATCCTAGGGCAAGATATGGCCCGGATGGCGGACGGACATTTTTTTTTTATTGCAGATTTGGATTCTACGCACTTTGAAACGTAAAACTACAAATTTTGAGGGGGGGTCAAAAAATTTTTTTTGCGATACGATTGCAAAGACTTATTATTGAGAAATAATAAGTCAAAATTTACATCTGTCCATCCATTTCTGTCAAAAAAATCATTTTTAAATTATAAATTTCACAACGCACTTAATTCGAGAAAGAGCGATGTTTCTCAACTTTAGAGCGAATTTTCGCTTTTTCTAAATTTTAGCAGCGTGGTAGCGCTTCCAACCCGTGCGCTACCTACCGCGTCTTGTCAATTTTTCCAAGAATTGGCGTTTGATTCAATTTAAGCTGCAAATTAGCAATTTTTTCCATTTTTAACTAAGAATTAGCAATTTTCCCCAATTTGAACTGAAAATTAACGTTTTTCTTAATTTTAGCTGCGCTAATTGGCGATTTTTTTCAATTTTTGCCGCGAATTAGTAATTTTCTTCTTTTTGTATCCGCGAATTAACGTTTTTCTACAACTTTATCTGCAAATTGCAAATTAGCGTTTTTTCCTAATTTCAGCTGTGAAATAGCGTTTTGTGCTAATTTTGCGGCTATTCTGCACCCTATCCCTTTTTCATACGCGAATGGGCCATTTTACGCCATTTCAATTGTGAATTTGCCATTTTTGTCCAATTTCAACCTGAAAGCGTCTTTTATTTGTCAATATTATAGCGTTTTTTCTCAACTTTAACCACGGGGTTTGCCCAAATACAACACTTTTGCATTGATTTCCACAATTTATTCGAAGAATGGCCTTTGCGTTCCACGAATCAGCGATTTTTTTTTAAATTTTAGTCTGGAAGTTGCATTGCGAGACCACGAATCAGCGCTTTTTAGCAGCTATAGCCACGAATATGACCGATTTTTGCCTGATAGAGGGTCCGGGGCGAGCTTCCCTCCCGTACCTCGGTACAGTCCTGCGTTGGGTCTGTAAAAGGGAAAAAGCTGGACGTACTCGGACCTTTTTGGGCTGCTTCAAGTCCATAAAATCTGCTAAACCTAACTTCAACGTGAAATGCTCAATTTTTGGAGATTTTATGGGGCTCTTTGTTATGGTACTAGTGCTCCTTCGTTCGTACACTTGTAGCTCTGGGGGGGGGGGGATCTATCCCCCATGTCCCCCCCGTACCTACGCCCAAGTTTCACGATACTGGCACTTTCAAACCAAATATCACGGGTTTGGGTTCTGGATCGATCTGGCTCTTTCATTTCGGCTTTTTCATAATCCACAATCATCTTTTAGGCCTGGCTCTTTATTAGTAGGTTTAGCTAATTCGTCATATTGAAAAATGAAATTATTGGATTTATGATATTTCATCCCATATTTGGAAAATTCTCGATAATTTCCATCAAAGTGTCGTGGATATGGGTCCTTCAAACCCCAATTTCGGTCGTTCAGAAATAAATTTCGTGGGTTTGGCTCTTTCAAACCCGAATTTGCTGGTTTTCACCTTTTCGGGATCCTATCGCGATATTTGTTCTTCGTGTGGCTGACTCTTTCAAAACCTAAATTCGATGGTCATTGTCATGGCAACCCAAATTTTACGAATTTGGCTCCCTCGTAAATCAAATTTAAAGGTTTCGCTTGTACTAAATCAACTTGGCGGGTTTTGTTCTCACCAATTCTCACTAAAGTCAATTTTGCTAGTTGGGTTGTCTTAAAAAAAAACACACACAATTTCGCGTGGTTGGCTGTTCATAATCCAAATTTCGTGAGTTTTGGCTCTCGGAGCCCCAAATTTCAGGCAGTTCGTCTCAAAGGAAAGTTAATTTCGCCCGTTTGAGCTCTACAAAATCAAAAATTGCGGGTTTGACGGAATCCAATAGGTACTAATTATGAAGTCACGTAATTTTTTTCATCACGAGCTATAGAATTGCCTCCAGGCACCCATTTCAGATGGCCTATGTATTACGTAGTGTGCTTACATTTTTTTTATCATAACTATACTCACATGGAAATTATGATTTCTGTTGAATTGATGACCACGTGATTGAAAATTTCAAGCATGAGGTCGTGCTCGTTTTTGTTTATTTCATACGACTCAATTTTGTCGATTGAGCCTCGTTGCCGATGCGAAATAAAAATAAAACGCTCAGTAGCTCACCCACTCCTCCATTTGGCATGAAGCCGGTGATGTACATTCATTATTCTTTCCGTAATTCACTTCCCGCTTTTACGGTGTCAAAAACGGGACATTACACTTTGTGCAAGTTTATATTAATATCATTAATTTTGAATTGCTGGCGCTCCCTAAATTTTAATTATTTCAGCAACGGAACAAACGTATAAATTTTTTATATTATGAAGAGATGATCAAGGCTTCTTCGGTACCCTTTCCCTTCTTTTCGCGCTAAGCCGTAAATTATTTTTCCCTTTCGTACTATTGCAGTACATTGTGCCAGGGATTTAGATAGCCAAAACCACGAACTTTTAGATGGATATATTGAATATTTCTGTCGCCGGTATTTTTAATTATTAAATTAAATGAACTGATGTTAACCGGACGACGATGGAAGGGCATAGCCCAACACGTTTCGAGTTTCGAGAAAAAATGGCTCCCCGGCGGGATTTTTTCTCGAAACGTGTTGGGCTATGCCCTTCCATCGTCGTCCGGTTAACATCAGTTCACGAACTTTTATTTCTGGTGGATCCAATTCCGCGAAAGAATTTTTGAAGGAATGAAATCCACCAATGAGTGTGAGACCGAGACGTACTTATACTTCTAGCGAGTAAGACTTGGGCGGGTCGAGGACTGCCACCCACTGCTGCCTAAGCACTTTTGCGCCCCGCTTGAATAACTGACGTTTGATCGCACAATATCCGCGTTTTGGCAAGAACTAATCAACATTTATTCGATCTGATTGGACAGATCTGTTTAATTGTCACTCAGTTTCCTGGGCTGTACACATAATTTTCAAAAATATTTTTGTCAAACTTTTTATCCCACGTTTTATGCGTTTCTAATTACAATATTTAGACGTAAAGTAATTTCCGCAACTTCTACGTTATTTTCAGTAAACGTGGTAAGTTAAAGAATTAATTAACTTCACTTTTCACAAAACTATTATCTATGTAAATTTCCCATCGAAAGTGTTGCCATCTGTTGTCCGAAAAACAAACCATTAGGCCATCGTTATTCGTCTTAACCCAAGAGGTTACAACCGGGTTACATTGACGTCACGACGTCCATTCGGCAAAAGGTCTATTGTTTATTTTTGTTGATGATTATTACACATCTGACTAGAGTTCTAAAAAAATAAAATAGTTCGGCTTTTTAATTTGTCGTAAAAAAAAATTATAATTAGTGAATCAGTTACGCTCTAAACAACGTTCGCTAAAAGATAATGTTTATAATGTTGATGAATATCTCATTTGGCAAACAACTGTCACTTTGGTATCGTACGGGTGTATAGGATACAAAAAAAAATCATAAAGTTGCTGATCGTGTTAAGCGAGAGGTTTCTCCTTGTCCAATTAAAAAATCTGTGTCCTCCTTCAAACTCTATACAGTCGCACTTAACATAACACTTTATCGGACGTTTATTAGACAACGGTGGCGCGACAATATCACCTCTGACGTTTTCACCCTCCTGCGGTCAAATTTCATTTTGAAAACCGGAGGAAAAGATAAACCGCTTTTCCTTTCTGAACATTCATTATAACCCACTAGATTGCGCCTGTATAATTGAACTTTAGAAGTGCTCAACTTTACCTTGAAATTGCGTCTAATCGGAATGAAGAAGGTGTGACTTGAATGACGATTTTAGACGTGAATTTGCGGAAAGAGACAAGGGTTGAGACGACGAGTGTTTTTAATTACGTTTAAAACTTTCTCTCGCACTGCTGGCTTGATGATAACTGGATAATTCTCAGGGATAAAGATATTACCCCATAGCGTCTCTCTTTTAGTGGAGCAGAACTTGGTCTAACTATTTTTCTCACTATTCTTCTCGTAATCTAATTTGATGTCGACCTGCTTTTTCATTAAAAGTTGCCTTTATGTTTAATTTATTTATTACGCCTTCTAGGAGTTTTTTTCTAGTCCAGCGGTAGAAGTTATTTTCAGTTCATTTGCAAACTAAATTCTCGCCTTCGATGAGCAATAAAACGGCAGTGAAAAAGCGTGTGCTTTGGGCTAGGTTTGACGGCTGACTTCTTCGTTAACAAGGGCATGTCCTCGGTTTGGAGTTTTTTTTTCTTTCCTGGACAGAGTGCTGTCCTCGTAAATGTTCTCCATTTTCAATTTAATATTTTATACTCGCACTACGAGTGAGCCAGTCTATCTGAAAGTGCCAAGCCCGCTAAATTGGATTTTTGATAAGCCAAATCCGAAAAATTTAGTTTTGAAAGAGCCAAATCGGTGGAGTTCGACTGCTTAAAGAGGCCATGGCCCACGAAATTGGTTTCATGAATTTGGAAACACCACCAATCCTGAGATCAGGGGGAAAATGAGATTTCAGTGCTGATCGTGCAGCTCAAGGACGATAAACGACTCCCGGGTAGCTCAGTTGGTTAGAGCATCTACCATGAAACCAGGAGGTCGTGGGTTCGAATCCCGCCTGGGGAGCAAATTTTTTCTCGGAACTCAAAACAAGTAAAAAATGGTAATTATTTAATTTCAAGATTAATTTCTTTGTTTTCAGCCCCCTCCCACACCCTCGAATTCACAGCTGTGACTAGGGTAGTGCAGTGAGGAGGGAGTAATCCTATAAGTGTCCGTAGAAAGGGTCTTCTAAACTCAATTAATAGAACAGAGCTATTTTAAAGTGTCTCGTGTCCTGACCCGCGTACCCCTACATCACATCATGCCTATATCGATATGTTTGTCTTCTGAAAGTACGTGCGAGATGTACAGCTACGTGACCGGCGATATGTTGGGGCCCACCTGTATACGGGTGTTGATGGCTTCATTTAATGAGAATTTAGTACGGTAAAATATTTTTTCTTTTACAAAACGACACATGATTGTGTTCACATTTAAAAGCCTTTTAAATTTTGAAAAGTTACTGAAATTTGTAAATTGGAAATATGAATCAAAATCGGGCGGGTAGCAGCACATTGTCAAACCCACGGCTGAAAAACCTTGTTCTTGATGCAATCTACGCCACAAACAGTGACGGTCGTTTCAGATTAGACGACATTCTCAAATACCTCAAGCATGAGGCGAATCAAAACCCGAGAAAAATATTACCTCGCGTCGAACGCATCCTCATCGGGATGCAAAAAAAGAACAGGCTCCGAGTTGACGAGGGTCAACTGTGCGATGCTTGCGGCGGATTAAAACGAGGGCGATCGGGGCGGCGTAGACGATCGTCGGGGCGGCATAGACGATCGGGGAAGCGTGGGCGATCGGGGCGTTGTGGACGACGAGGAGGATCGTCAAGGCGGGGACGAAGTCGTTCCCGGTCGAGGGAATCGGGCGGAAGGAAGAGAAAGCGAAGTGGTCGTCGCAAGAGCAAAAGTTGCATTCCTCCGAAGAGGAAACGTAGAAGCGGACGGTGTTCTGGTGGGTCGAGGCGACGAAGCTCCCGTGGACCGAAGAAATGTGAAATGGGCGAAGCTGATGGAGGCCCTGGTCAAACTACTCAAGCCCCAACTGAAAAAGAGCAAAAGAGTAATCTTCAGAGTAACTCTGCGCCTAAATCCGAATAAAATAACTGTCTCGTGAACGAATTATACTTTTATAGTCCTAAGCTTCGATTCACGTTTAACGATTCACAAGCGTAGTTTCATGACCAAATCCCAGAAAGGGTAATTTTTCCCCAGAAACACAAAACTAGACGTGGAATCTGTCAACACGGAGTTTACCCGTAATCGAAACGCCCAACAACCGGCTATAGTGCGTTTACGCTGTGTCCACGTCTTCAGCCGCATTTTACGACGACTTAGCAGATAAAAAAAGGGTATCCGACCTTCCGGACTCCTGAGTGGCAGGACTAACCGGGATGCTTGTGCTGAAAGAAAACTGTAGAAAATTATTCCTTCTGGGGGAAGTAATGGCCATCCCCCCCCCCGCACAGAATCCGTCATATGCAGCGGTTGTAGTCCGCGTGAAGGCAGTAAGGAAGAAATAAAGTAGAATGTCGATGTGGAGCGGTGCGGCGGGAATTGAACCCACAAACGCCGAATTTCCGGTCCGGCGCCCCAACCTCCAGGCCACCGTGGCATTATAGGATCAACGACTGAAGAGATAAAGGTTGGAAGGACTTTCAAGGGGTACAAAGTGGGCGTTCTGAGGCGTTGGTGGAATTTAGTGGTGTTGCCTTCCACCCAAAATCCAATTTCACGGTGTTGGGTGGTTCAAATTTAACTCGTGAATTTGGCTCTAAAAACCAACGTCGCGAAGTTGGAAATATGACGAACGTTGTTTTAAAAAAAAGGAGTTTACGAAGTTGGTTCCTAAAAGTGCAATAGCTGAGGGCTTGGTAAAAAAAAAAAAAAAATACGCAGGTTTAATTATCTGAAAAACCAATTTAGAAAAAAAAAGTTCTCTGGCTCAGCTCTACGAAAAACCAACTTCGCGGTGTCTAGCCATTGAGAACACACGCTGATAACAGTAATTAATCCAGGCCTGCATGTTTACGGAGATTATTTGTAAATATTGCAGAATTTGCTGCATGAATAATTTTTTGTACTGTATGAATAATGAATAATTTTTGCTATTCATGGTCACAAACCCAATTTCGTGGGTTTTGACGTGCTGAAGACACAATTATTTCGAGGAGTTGTCGCATAGAAATGATCCGTTTCACAGATTTGGGTCACTGAGAAACTAATTTTGTGATGGCCACGGGTCATGCGACTCAAAATTCTGGCAGAGCCGAAAATTTCACTGTGTAATTCAGGAGCAGCGCTGAGCGCGGCCGCTCCTCATCCTTAACAGTAAAACAGCTTACCTGCTGTCGCTGATATAGGCTCTTGACCGGTCTTTTCCGTGCCGATGGTTCTGGGACCATGGCGACGTCATAGCTTCCTCTGGTGAATACCCTGCTCATGACGGTAGACAGCGCCACCCGCGACGCAAGATGCAGATTCGCCTAGAGGAGGCGCAATGCGCAGTGGCGGTCACTTAATTATTTCCGTCACGCGCCCCACTCCACGATTGCTTCTTCAGTATCGCCTTACTCTCTTCCCTGCCGGTCTAACACTTCAATGCCTTTCTCCAAACTTGCTGGTCGATGGCCCAGGGCATGTGAGAGCTATCAGCTGGGGTCGCCCGGAGATCGACACGCCCTTTGCCGCTCCCGCAGATGCAGTGGCGTGCCCATGGGGAGGGTTCATACATAAGTGAGCTAAAATAGCCAAGCTGGTGATCCCCGTTCTAAAATTGTTCAAGCTGACTTTTTTTAAGAGTCATAAAACTGGATCAACTGGCAATTTGTGCAGTGATAATGCCTGAACAGATGATTCCTGCTCCAAAAATGGCAAAATCAACCGCTCTAAAAATGGCCAGACTGGGCATTCAAGCCACAAAATCGGTAACATCGATTCTATGTGCCCCAGAACAAGGGCACATAGAGTCAGTTTAACAATAAACTGATGATTCGCCCCTTAAAAAGGCCTAAACAGATTATTCCTGACCTGAGAATGGCAAAAACGATCATTCGTGCGTCAAAAATAGCCAAACTGGGCCTTCGCAATGTCTAAATTTAACATTCGTGCCCTAAAAAACAAAAAAACTGGCTATTCACCCCCTAAAAATGGCATACTCGTACTCAGATGCGGATCCAGGATTTGCTCAAGCGAGGGGCTTGAGCTAGGGAGATTGTGTGCTTCGCTAGACTGACTAAAAATGGCTTGACAGGATCGTAATTCACTTCCTAAAAACTGCTAAACTGACTATAATCGCGCCCCCAAATGACAAAACTGACGATTCTTGCGTTTAAAATGTCTATTTGCGCCCTAAAAATTGGCATTTACCACTCTATAAAACCGCTAAAATGACTTCACGCTCCCTAAAAATAGCCAAATTGGTGATTCTCGCTCTAAAATGACCAAAATGACTCTAGGCGGTCTGGAAATGCCTTAACAGATTATTCCTGTCCTGAAAGCTGCAAAATAAACAATTTGCGCGCCAAGAATGGTCAAAATAACGACTAATTGGACCCGCCTACACGCTGCTATGTTTGGGCAAAGTATAACTGACGATTCGTGCCCTGAAAATGGCAAAATCGACCAGTGGCACGCCAAAAATGCCCTAACTGACCATTATCGCCTTGGTTTAACGCCCTAAAAATAGAAATTCAAGACTACGCGCCCTAGAAATAGCTTAACTGACGATTCACGCCTTGAAAATGCCCAAACAGACGATTCTTGTCCTTAAATTGGCCAAAATGACCACTAGCGTTAGGAAAAATAGAAATTTCTCGCTCTAAAAACAGCAAAACTGACCATTTCGACTGGTAAAACTGATGATTCGAGCACTGAAAATGTAGTACTGACTATTCATGCCTTAGAAATGACCATTCTGACATTTTGTGCCGTAAAAATGGCCAAACTGTCTATTCAGGTCCTAAAATTAGTAATACCAACTCTACATATAGCGGCCCGCGAGATTCGTGCTTTGAAAGGTCCGAAACGGATGATTCATGTCCTGAAAATGCAAAATCGACCATTATCCAGCATCAAAAATGGCCAAACTGAACCTCGTGCCCTGAAAATGTCTAAACTGGCGATTCGTTCCCTAAAAATAGTAAAACTGACTATTTAAGTCCTAAAAAAGGCAAACTCGTTCCAGAAATTCACGGTCCAAAGATTTGCGCCCTACAGAGGCTAACTGCGAGTCTTCAAAGGGCTAGCGGCACCCAAAAAAAAGCTGATCCTCCGTGGCTTGAAAACGGCGAAACTGCGGACAATTCGTGCCTTAGAAATACCGGAACTGATCATTCGCGCCCTGTATAGATGGCTTAAATGACGATTTGTGCCATGCTGCACCGAAAAAATTGCCAAACTGGCTATTCGCGCCCTTAAAAGATGAATTGACTATTGGCGCAGAATTGACTATAAAGGACCGTGTCCATCTTACGAGCTGATTGACCCCCCCCCCCATTTCTGTACAAAAAAGTCACATGAAACAATTTTGTAATTTGAAAACCCCTCCCAAGAAAAAGTCCTGGGCACGCCACTGCGCAGATGTTATTGTTTCCTGATGTGGTGCAGCAGGTATTGTACCCTATATGACAGCCATCCACAGCCACATCCGTTGGTAATCGTCCGTGGCCAGTGGGTGATTCATCCCTCTTCCTGGCCTTAGGTCGGACGGTCCTCTTGCCAAACCTGACGTGGACGACGATGCTCCTTTCCAGGGTTTGCGCCGACTCCTCATCAAATGAGCAGGGTCATCATTACATCATTAGAGCCGCCGTGCCTTGTGACACAATCCCAGATTGTGGCTGTCAATTTCATCCTTGAAACTGTAAATTTCATCGTATAATCTGTTAATTTTTGCTCCGGGAACAGCCGATTTCACCCTTGGAATTGTCGAAAAGACAAACCCGTAAAATTGTTTTTTATTGAGTCAAAATAACACGAGAAATTGGTATTTTAAGTAGATGCCACGTTCTGCGAATTCTGTTGCTTGAAGATACAAACCCTCAAGATTGGTTTTTTGAACGACTAAAGCCCTTGAGATTGGTTAATTGAACTGCAAAACCCGTGAGGTTGGTTCAACGACCCAGTGCGAAGAAAGGGATGACTTTTCATCACCTGCGGGGACGACGGGACGGCTGAGCTGGTGAAGTCTCTCGTTGGGAATATTGCACTCTGGAAGGGGGCAATAAGGTTGGAAAGGGGTAGAAAGGGAGCATGGGCGTAGCCAGCGGGAGGCAGGGGTGGGCAGTTGCCCTCCCTTAGAATCAAAAACGCAGATTTCGTGGGGCAGCTGCCCACCCCTAAAATTCCAAAAATATTTTCCCTGATCTGACTAACAGAAACACAAATGTATTCTATTTCAGCTCCAAAAAACCAATTTTGCTGATTTTTCTCACCAAAAAAACAACACATTTTCGCACATCGGTTTCACCAAAAATCAAAAATTTGCGGATATTTGTTGCTTACAAACCGATTTTCGACTAGGTTTCGCAAGGTTCGACGCGCAATTTCGTGTGTTTGGGTTAGCTCAAATCGTGTTTAGCCCGCTGTGCATACAGACTTATGGTGGGAGAGAAACTGCCAGCTCTGTTTACCGTCTCAAGTCTAAAATTTAAAGTTAAGCTCCAAAAGTATCAATTTTATGGGTGATGGCGACGTTGTGAAAGTTTATCTATACTAATATGAAAGATTTAGTCCTCTTCACGAATTATTCATTTTTTCGGCGGAACAAAGAAGGCGTTGAAAATGGCCTCGAAGGCCGAAAACTAATTAATAAATTAATTAAACTGATGTTATCCGGACGACGATGGAAGGGCATAGCCCAACACAATTGGAGTTTCGAGAAAAAATGGCTCCCCGCGGGATTTGAACCCGCAACCTCTGGATTACCAGTCCAGCACGCTGCCAATTGCGCCACGGAGACGCCTTTGTGAGTCGTACTCCGAGGGATAAGCTAAGCCAAACCCCACCCAGGTCCATTGTTTCTCGAAACTCTATAGGCGTTTCTCCTGATCGGTAAACCACGCCGAAATTTATCTTATCTAGATGTTTTGAGATGGATATGGATGTACGTTTTGAGATGGAGCCATTTTTTCTCGAAACTCCAATTGTGTTGGGCTATGCCCTTCCATCGTCGTCCGGATAACATCAGTTTAATTAATTTATTAATTAAAAATACCGGCGACAGAAATATTCATTATATCCATCTCAAGCCGAAAACTAATTCCGCCGAAAAAATAAATAATTCGTGAAGAGGACTAAATCTTCCAAAAGTATCACTTTCCGTGGTGGGGGGGGGAGGGAATTTTCAATTTTTCGACATAAAATCCGAAATAGAAGGCTACAAACGACAGGTTTCCAGCAGATATTTATTTTTTGACGAATAGTGGCCGTTTCTGTGCAAATTTAGTTTCTGATGACCGTGAATTGACGCGATTCTAACCTCCAGATCCTGTTAGAAGCCTGCAGAAAGGCAATGGTTCATCTGTGATTTTCGCCAGTGAATCTGCCCACAGGCGTGGTGGATCCAATTTTTCCTCAAGAGGAGTTGCACAGAATCCCCCCCCCCCCATTTAACTAGTAAATGAGCACTATTTGTAGGGTCGAATTGACGTTTTTCTTTACTTTTAGGTGAAACTGAGTGCTTTTTCTCAATTCTACCTCGAACTATAGCTATTTTCTTCATTTTAACCTCAAAAAACCTGAAATAACGCATTTTCGATTTACTTTTCTAATTACGGCCAGCACTGGGAATCGCCTATAAACCGCAAACAGGTGTGTTCCGTCAATTTCAGCCGCAAAAGAACAGTTTTTCCTCAATGTAACCTGTGAATGAACGCTATTTCTCAATTTTAGCCACGACAATTAAGGCCCCGCCACACCGAACGCGAGCTGCCGCGCGGACTAGTCCGCACGCCAAAAAACCATGATAACGTGGGTGAGGTATACCCCGTTACCATAGTTTTTCCGCGAGCGGACCAGTCCGCGCGGCAGTTCGCGTTCGGTGTGGCGAGGCCTTTACACTATAATCAACAAAAAACAGTGACAATTTTGCCAATTCATTTTCCCTCAATTTTAGCCGCAAATTCGTGCTTTAATCTCAATTCTGCCTTGAGCAATTCCCCCGTTGAAATTTCAGCAGTGAAAAGGTTTCACTGAATTTCATTAATTTTGATCCGGACGTTGCATCGCGAACCTTAAAATAGGTGTTTTCCTCAATGTGGCTTAATTTTAGCCGAAAATAAGAACTTTTTCAAAAATCTGTGCGCTAAGTCGCCCTCTTTCTAGATTGTACCCGCAAACTTGCTGTATAAATGTATAAAAACAGTCAATTATCACTTTTTCGCAATGTTCACCGAGATGTTGGTTTGAGAAACCACGAACTGGTGCCTTCTCTCAATTTGACCTGCGTGAATGAGCTCCATTTCTCAATTTTAGCCGTGAATTGGCAGTTTTCCTCAATTTTAGCCGCAAATGAGCGATTTTTCTCAATTCTACATTGAACGCGCAATTTATTTTGTCAATTTTAGCCGTGAAAAGAGCACCGTAAAATGTGAATTAGGGCATTTTTTTAATTTCGGCCCGGACTTTGGATCGCGAAACCGCAAATTGGCGTGTTTTCTCAATTTCAACCGCGAATAATGAGCAGATTTATTTCTCAAGTTTAACGTGAATCAGCGCTATTTCTCAATTCTAGCCGTGAATGGGTGTTTTCGCTCAGTACTAGCCGGAAAATGTCCTTTTTATGGATTTCATCCGCGAACGAGCACTTTTTCTCAAGACGTGCGCCCCCCCCCCCACAAACTCTGAATCCGTGTGCCTGGCTGGCTGCCCACCCCTTGATCATGGGCTGGCTACGCCCCTGGAAGGGAGCGACTCGCCCAAGCACAGGAAGGGCGGTTGCATTTCTCCCGAAGTGCGCTGACCCGAAAGATGATCAAGTGCTTCAGTTCCTAAGTGAGCTCTCCTATTCCTCATCACCATCATCTGAGTACCTGGTGGCTTCAGGGTTTTTCCCCTCCTCCTAACAAGGCACAAGAGGGTACTGGCCGGAGGGGGAGGGGTTTCAAAATGAAAGCTTCACGTTCGAGTGGTCTATTAGTCTCTTCGGAGGGTGACTGATGGGAGGGGGTGGCAAAACTCAAAAAAAAAAAAAAAAAAAAGAATGTGCGATTTTACACCTTTTCGTCCTCGATAATGCGCTACGTACAGTTCAACAAATTTTAATATCTTATAAGAAAGTCAATAATTCACATCAGCGTCAACAATCTTCGCCTTCTGCATTACTTGGACAGAGAGGAATAAATATCTGCCTTAACGATTTAAGTGATTTTGTTCTTTTTTAAAAGAGTTTTCAACGAAATCCAATTAAAATAAATCTGTCAAAGTTACTTTTCTTTCCTCAAGATCTTCACTTCAGTTTTTTCCCAAATCCCAAACTCTCCACTGTGTGATTTATCTTCGCAAAAATTCCCATTTAATTCATCGAACTCTTTATTTAAGAAAACTTTTTTATTTTGTTCCTCAGTCTCTCCAACTTCGTTCACTCTTTATCCATTCAACATTTTTTATGAAAAAAATGCTCAAGTTTTGAGTGGTGTCTTGCTACAGCGATCGTAGAACTCCATTTAAAAAACATTTTTGGGCAAGTGTAGAGTGTAGGCAGAGAGAGAAAAACGAGGAAATTTAAAATAATCAGCCTTCGTCTTTCTTGCTATAATAGAGGCTTGACCTAGAAACTTCGGCATGTCACTTGTATTGAAATAAGCTATTCCCTTCCTAGCCATCTTCTTCTCTTCTATGCCTTTAAGCCTTCTTTGCATTGAAACGAAAGAGTTGGAGAGGAAAAAAGTGAATGGAGGGAACCTACAGTTCATCAATGGATTATGCAGTGAGTGTGCTCCGTTCTGATGATGTCAATTTTAGCCCCGTATAACTCAACCCCTGTGTCACCTCACCCCCCTCTCCAAGCATGTTAAACAACTTTAATATTAGCAGTTCCAACGTATTTTTGTATAATGATTACGCTCAGATTAATGCCATCCATCATCACACCGACAGTAGTCCCCCCCCCCCCGGAAAACCCAGGGATTTTTCTCGCCTTCTATTCGCCCTACTGCAAACTTGTATAAAATGTGACAAAGATTGATAAATAGCGAGCCAGTGTCAACAGGAATGAAGCCAATTTGATTATACTGTTGTCAATATTTAAAACTCTGCTATATACCTCTCTTGGACTGGTCTGGGTGAAGTGGTTAGATTGATAAGTGGGAGGGGGGGATTTCATTCTACAGAGAAAATTTGCTTTTTCGTCCGTTTATAATCACACGTCTTTTTTGTATTGATGTTTATCGTACGAGTGAGAGTCAGTACATCCCCAATTTTCATCATCGATCAAATGTTTGCCTCTATATTCTTTTCTGCCGGCATGCGATCCATATTTTCTATTCGAGCCTATTGTGCGGTAGTAATAATGAAGCGGAGGAAAAAAAAAAAAAAATCCCATCAAATTTTACCGCTCGTAATTGGTTGTGTGTGAAAAAGAGAAAAGTTGGGTGAAAGGGGTAATATAAATCTTATACTTTGATGAGACCAATAGCTGCTCGCGGTGTATATAGCTGAAAGGGGGTTACATAAACTTTTCCGCCCGTTAATTAGTGTCACGTCAAAATAAATTATGACACTCCCCTCCCCTCATCGTCAATATATTCTCACCTGAGCTTCCATGTGCGGACGAGCCGCGAGCTTTCAGCCTCACCAAACCAAGTAGATAATTTCCTCCCGGTGTCCTATACGTTTAACGCGTATTTACTCCGGTAAGGTATATTTACAATATTTAATAATAATAAATAAACACAATATACATAATTTCTTTGAAAAGTTAATAATACTGTTTTATTGAAAGTTTTTAGGTTAAAAAAAAAATATACATAAATTTTACGAGCACTAGGGTTTTATGTTACCAAACCCCCTAGGCTCCTAATGACTTCCATTTTTCCCATTTTTATCACTGACAAAACGATTCCGGTTCCTTGCAAGCGATGTATCCTTTCATTAATCGATCGACCGAACAGCCAACGCACTTCCCGCACTTACAGTTCATTCCTTCGCCGCATGATCCCAGATGGTTGTCAAATCCACCGCAGGGCTCTCCGGGTCCGGCTGCGCAGACCTGTTAAATCAAACAAACAAACAGACAAACAAACGTGAGTTAACAAGATTTAAGGCAAACAGTGATTTATTTATTATCGCCTATAATGTTATCTCCCTGAAAAACGAATCCGTTAGCGCAGTGGAAGTTCACTTCAATGGTTGAATCAAAATGTCACCTTGCCCCCCCAGAATTTGGCTCCCCTTCCCACCCAACCTGTCCGTGAGTCTGTGTAGGCAGTGTCAAGCCCCAAAACTAGGGTTTTTTGTCATTAGATGCCCGCTCAGTAGTTTAACAGCCACTGTAGCCCTGGAAACTTGCGTCGCTAAGCAAGAAAACAATTAATTTATCGCGTACAAACTGATTTCAGTCCTAAACTTGATAGAACGTCACTAATTGCCCTTCACCGGAATAAAAATGTCTAATGTTTGATGCTTAAATGAAAAAAGCCAAACACCCGTTTGAGCCATCGCAGTAAAATTGATCATTTGACTGATCCTGAACCCAGCCCCGTGAAATTGTTTTTACTATATAATGCAACTCCATGAAATTTATTTTTGAAAGACAACAGGCCGGCTAAATCCCACGATGCTAATTTTGAATGCTCCGTATCTACGAAATTGTATTTTTTAATAGCTCTAGCGTACCGTGGCAGGGGCGGACCTCCCAGGGCCACCGTTCGGATGGGCCCCCTGAATAGCTTGAAGACGAAAAATCGGGATGAGAACGAATGGCTAATAAACTCGCTTGTAAAAATGAGTAAAACGCTGATTCGCGGATGAAATTAAGAAGAATTGCTAAAATTTACAGCTGTTAAATTGAGAAAAAGAGTTAATTCACAGCTGACAAAAAGGTTGAGGCAACATCGAAACTGAGAAAAGCACTAATTAAAGGATGAAAAAAGAGAAAAACGCGAATTCGCGTCTTAAAAAACAAGAAACACGCCAATTAACAGCTAAAATTGTGATAACGTGCTACAATTTAGCAGCTTTAAAAAATTGAAAAAAAAAAACACAAATTCACAGCTAAAAGGGAGAAACGGCGCTAAAATTTAGAAAAAAGCGCTAATTCACGGGTGAAATAGACAAAAACGGGAATTCGCGTCTAAATAAAAGTGAAGGATAACTCAGCTAAGGCATGAAAAATTACGATTTTACGGATAAAATCGAGACAAAACGCTAAAAATCGCAGCTGAAATTAAGAAAATGTGCTAATTTACTGCTAAAATTGAAAAAAAAAAAAACGCTAATTCACCGCTGAAAGTGAGAAAACGCCAACTCGCCGATTCTTGGGGGCATCTTCGGGGCTGATAAAATTGAGAAAAAGCGCGGATAAAATCGAGAAAAGACGCTAAAAATCGCAGCTAAAATTAAGAAAATGTGCTAATTTAGTGCTAAAATTGAGAAAAACACTAATTCACCGCTGGAAATGAGAAAACGCCAACTCGCCGATTCTTGGGGGCATCATAGGGGCTGAATTTGAGAAAAAGCGCCGATTGACGCGGCTAAAACTGAGAATAACGCTAATTCGCGGATAAAAAAAAAAAAAAACAGAACAACGCGAATTCGAGTCTAAAAATAGAGAAACACGCTATTATGATAAAGTGTTGCAATTTAGCAGCTTTAAAAATTAAGAAAAGCGCGAATTCACACTTAAAATTGTGAAAACGCCGACTCACGGATTCTCGGGGCTGCGACTGAAATTGAGAAAAAGCGCTGATTCACGGGGTCAAATGTAGAAAAACGTGAATTCACGTCTAAAAGTGGAGGAAAACTTTAATTCACAACTAAGGTATGACAAATTTCAATTTTACGGATAAAATCGAGAAAAAGCGCTATAATTCGCAGCTTAAATTAAGAAATGTGCCCATTCACTGCTAAAATTGAGGATAATTCACAATTGAAATTGAGAAAACGCCAATTTGCAGATTCTTGGGGAACTTCGGGAATGAAATTGAAAAAAGCGCTGATTCAAGCGGCTAAAACTGTGAAAAAGCGCTAATTTACGGGTAAAATGTAAAAAAAAAAAAAACACAAATTGGCTTTTGAAATGGAGAAAAACGCTAAATTTTGGATGAAATTTGGACAGAGCACTCAAACGCTACCTCTATACTTTGTGGATTATTGAGGCAAATTCACAGAGCTGATATTGATAAAACGCCAACTCGGTGATTCTTGGGGCATCTTTGGGAATAAAACTGAGAAAAAGCGCTAATTCGCGGGATGTAAATGAAGAAAAACACGAATTATTGTTTAAAATGGAGAAAAGGGCGAATTCACAGCTTAAGTTTAGAAACATTGTTAATTTGCGGATAAAATTGGGAAAGAGCACTCAACCGCTGTCTAATTTGTGGGTTCTTGAGGCAACTTGACGGCTAAGAGCTTATAAAAAGCGCCGATTCGCAGCTACAAATGAAAAATGACATAAGTCGCGCATAAAATTGAGAAAACGCACAAACGCAGTTTTCGGAGGCAATTTCGTGGCTAAAATTGAGAAAAATTTGTACTTCAATGCTACTGAAAAGTGTATGTTCCTAGTTTAATTAGAGGCTAAAGGGCCTCCTAGAGATTTTTTCGCCCCGGGCCCTGATAGGTGTTGTTCCGCCACTGTTTATAAGTACCAGAGTCAGGAAATTCCTCTATAAAATGAGGCAACACCCAGAAAATGTGCCCCCCCCCCCTCCACATAATCGCCTTATTGAAGGAACCGAAACCATGGAATTGCTTTTTTGAATGAGTCAAACCCGTCAAGTTGGCTTCCAATCCTGTGAAACTGTCGTTCTAGGACGTCGATTTTGTGAAATTGTTTTAAGAGAGCGAAACCCGCGTGATTGGGTTCTGTGAGTGCGACAATCCATGAAGTTTCGAACTTTGAAAGGTCAAACCCACGAAAAAAAAACGGGTGAAATCCTTGGATAATTGCCATTGACTTAACCACGGCCATGAAAGAAGAGAAAGGAGACTCAGAAATCACCCGTTTTGTCTCCGTGGTAACGATGAATCACGGACTTCTGGCTTGAAGGTACGTTGGCAGCCAATCTGTTGAGTTTTGGATAGAAACCGGCTGTATTCCTCATTTGAGCATAATTCTGCATCCCAAATAGGAAATAGGAAGCATCCCATCAGGAGCTTTTTGGCCGAAACCGGCTGCTTTCCTCCATCAACCATTTTCCAAAGTACTAAGAAACAGCGTTTGTATCAAATTGAAACACTTTGAAATAATGAGCAAAAATCTTCAAAATCATCCGCCTCAAGGCCAGGTTGGCAACAATTGCTAAAATTTTAATTGGAATGACTGCCCTGCGAGGGCTACAAACAGTCCTGGACACATCGCAATCGCATTTCTCACGAATAGGCCAGAGACCCGTCAATTTAGCCCCGAAACACTTTTGTTTTATGCAGTGCCTCAACAAAAAAATTTCAGAAACTGGCTAAATTCACCTTTATTACAGCTTGAGTTCTTGAACAGTCCTGCCTCAAAACTTGCCATTTCTTACATTTTATTACTGAAAATGACACCAATCAAGTTCAGGAACAGTCTAGTACCAAAAAAAAAAAAAGGAGAACACGCTCGACAAGAGAGGGAGAAAGACTAGTTGACCAATTTCCAGAGTTTCAAAGTCATTTAGGCGCATATACTACATCAGCCCGCAGGGCAAAAATGAAATAAAATACCGAAGGATAACTGTCAGGGCGACACACACAAAAAAAGAGAGAATATGCAAGATAGAACCTTTGGTGCATGCTGATCTGCTGACTAGTGTTTTTTTTACGGTTCGCAAATGAATTTTATGTGATAAAATATTCATTTTTGGATAACCTTTGCGACATTCTGTTGATTCCCTTTGACTATGATCAACCACAACTTGAAATTCAGGGCAATAAACAGGCTGCCCCCCATAGAGCTGATAGTTCTCCAATGTCAAAAAAATATAAAAAAATTAATAGATAACAAGAAAAAAAAAATTTCTTGAACTAATTGCAAAAGTGGGGGAGGTATTATAGTATAGGCCGTTCTTTTGACCTTTAGATTAATTATTATGTGATTTTATGGAGCGTGTGGTGTATAGGAAAACGTTACGAGCTATTTTCGGTAGCGGGATATCGAACAAAAAGTACATTAGAGGGAAATGTAGACTAATTGGTCTTTAATATTTGATAGCCTCTAGTGAAATGAACCCAAGGATTATAATCAGAGTTATCCAGTTTACATAGCGAAACATCACGGAAAATAACTCAGTTGATGTTTTCGGTGCTATATTTCCTTCGCATGACACCGTAGTTGGGATAAAGTATGAAGCAAGCCTCTCGGAATATACGCGAATGGCGATCATTTTTATTTGTTTTGTATATTGGTCAAAATCGAAGGAAGCGACAAAACTCACCTTCTTACCGCAGGCGTTCCTCGCGAAACCGAACAAACAACCAACCGGCTCCTCTTCGCATTCCATGCCGTAGCATGGGACGCAAGTGTGAAAAGCCCCCTGAGCAACGACGACCAGCGTTGCGGCGACTGAAACGGCTACGAAAGTTACAAGAACGGCTGATCGACTCATAGTGACTTCTTGAGGGCTAATGCAGACAACAACATGAGTCTCTCTTGACTATATATACCGGTATTTTTCCCAGAAAAAAAAAAAATCAGCTAGAAACACAAATTAACGCGAAGCGATCGGGCGAAAAAAAACTCATTAGGTAATTCGTCATTTAAAGGGAAAAATTCATAATTTTTTTTCTCCCCCTTTTCTTGGGGCGCGTCACCGGCACTAAAGCAGAGGGGTGTAGTTGTCTTCTCGTTCACTCGAGAGTGTCCGTCCCCGACCTTCTCTGTCGATAAAACGTCAAAAACGTTGTTATTTTTGTCCTTTCCACCCCACTCTCAATAAAAAACCAAAAAAAAAAAAAGAGGAAGAAAAACTTGACGTTAAAAAGACGGAAAGAGCGCAACAAAAATTCAACGGACAAGAGCTCCACCAAAGAAAGGCTGTTGGCTCCTCACACCCGGCTCACTGTCATCGGAATCGTTCTTACCGTGAAATTTATTGTGTTCTGATTTGTGGGGCGAGCAAGCGCAATTAATTCAAGAAGATTTTGTGTACACACGTTACGCACAAAAGAAATAACGGAATGGGTGCTTTCCATAGGATAAAAAGAAAGGAAAAAAAACCTAGAAAAACTTATTTAACGGTAGGGATAAGATAGCGTCATTATTCAACCGCAGATCACCCTCTGAATCTTTGGGAAAAGAACTGATTAAACGCTGAAAGCGTAGTAAAACCTTTCTCAAAACGCATTTGTATTTATTTATTATTGTACAAACACAAAGCTCTTCGCATTAAATAAATTAAACGCTCACTCATCATCCCGAAATAAAGAAGAAGGACGAAAAACTGTTTAAATTTAACCAATCAGAACGAAAAAAATACTGATTTCCAAAGCAAACTAGAGTCTCCTACTCATTAAACATGAATTATTTCCTTCCATTCAGAAACGTCTTGATTTCTATTACAATGTCCTGTCTAGAAACCTCTAAACTGAATAGAAACTGTCCTTGAAAGTTTAAATTTTTTTATTAAAAAAAGCCCCGCGAAGCGACTTGCTGAGTCGCAAATTCAGCATTTCTTTCTTTTTCAGCTGGGCCTCTCAAATGTTTATAAATTACATTTTGTCTCTGTCAATGTCCAAGTCTCGTGTCGAGTTGAGACACGTGAGAATGAGAAAGAAAGAAAAAAAAAAAAGGGCTTCCTACAGTGAAAATTATGTCTTGAGAATTTGCTGCCCCGAATGAATTGAGCCTGAAGCGCCTTCAAGAGGGGAGAGAAGTTTAAGTCCACGATAGTGGGAATTTCGCGGGGACCGCCCCCGAAAAGCTGGAATGTCAAGAAAAAAAAGAGATTTTTAGATTTTAAATTGTTTATTCGCGGCTAATATTGACAACCAGGGGCGTATCCAGGGGGGGGGGAATAGATCCCCCCCCCCCGAAATCACAGGTCTACTTTTCATCAAAAACTTTGAATAATGCGAGAAATCTTCTCAGCAAAGTGATCTTGTGCGTGGAACGAAAGCATGGAATCCAGTGAGGGGAAGAAACTTGTGACGAAGCGTGAACTAGTGACGTCATGACTCACACGGCTATATTTGAATGAAAAGAGTTAGCATCGGAGTTGTTCGCTTTAGGCTCACCAGCTATCTTATCATCATCTTATCATTTGATTACCTGTGTAGCGGTTACCGGTTTGCTAGGAGAGTCTCGAGAGTTTAATGCCGTTTTCCATTCAATGTAATACACTCGTGTGGTGTGAGTTTTTCCACCCGTCCTCTCTGAATTGAAACATATGTTTATGGAGAGGACGCTGCACTACACTTGAGTAGTGTGTTGAATGGAAATCGCTAAAAGTCCGCCGTGGTTTTGCGCATGCTCATTCTTGTTTAGTTAGCATCCTGAGGTATTCTTAGATTGAGATTTAAATGAACTGATACCCCGCGAAAAATTTAGAAATTATCGCTCGTAAATTGTTACTGCAAGCTTTGGCTTGAATTTTTGATTTTGTTGTTTCTTGAGTTTATAATAAAACGTGACTTTCGCTAGAAGGGATCAGTTGAAGTATGAACCAAGCTGCCTTTCTTATTATTATGACTGATTTATTTTTCTCTTTTGAAACATGCAGAATTTTCCGGTCAAACATTGCGACCAGTGCGAAAAAACGTTCTCCACGCAAAGCGGTCTTAAAGATCATCTACTGAAAGTGCACCCAAAAGAAAGATACTGTTGTTTCCACTGTAAACACGTAACAAGAAGGAAATTCGATTTGGCGAAGCACATGAAAGTTCATGATCAAGTCCAGCGAAACCGCTCAAAAGTTATGCCGTCGTGTGTGATGTGTTCAATGCGGGTTCAAGGCCGCAAATCCATGCTGCGTCACTATGAGACTGGTCATGACGTTTGCCTGGCTCCAAAAAAAAAAATGGAATTCGACAATTTTGAAGAATTTTTGACGTGGAAATCAAGCCTAGAAAAATCGGAGCAAATCAGATATGTAGCTAGAGCCGGGCCTCTTAAAACTGCGAACCAAAAAATTTGAACTTACATTATGTTTTCGAGACGGGTTTTACACCAGCAAAGGAAAAGGTAAGCGGAGTCTAAAAGTTCGTGGATCTTGTAAAATTAAATGGATCTGTCCGTCCTCAATAACACTGTCTGAGGTCATTCACTCGTGTTTGGTAAAAGTTCGCTACATTGCTGCTCACGCTGGCCATGGGACAGATGTTGGTCGGTTAAATTTGACCAAGGACGAAAAAAATTCAATAGCGCGAAAAATTGCTGCTAAAGTCCCCTTTGACCGTTATTTTAGACGATTTCAGGGAATTGGGGTTAGGGAGTGAAGTGGAACGGTTAAATTTGGTAACCCGAAAGGATTTATGGAACATTGAACGGGATTATAATCTAAACACTGATGGGACGATCCACGAAAATGACAGGGTAAGCGTTGAGTCTTGGGTCAAACAAATGAACGGCGAATCCAACATCATCAGGTTTTTCAAACAACAAGGCAGCAGTTCAGCTCACTCACATAATCTGAAAGAAGAAGACTTCGTAAATAAATGTATTTGCTTCGACTCAACTCACGGGACGAACCAGTACAACTTCGACCTCACCACTCTACTTGTGCTAAATGATGATCATCAAGGATTTCCCGTTGCCTTCTTGATATCAAATCGCTCCGACCACGAAATAGGGCTATAACGGGTTGGCGGGAGAGCGGTTGCTAAAATGTGTAGAAACGAATGGGAGACAACGCACTGTCCCCCGCGTGACCAAGGCACGTGCTTGAAATGCCTTGCTCTCTATGGAGGACAACGCTCTACCTGCCGAGATCAGCCGTTTTCATTGTACTCCGTCATCTTCATGCGCTTTCAGACGAGAACAAACAACAAAGTTATGGATTTCGACACGGAAAAATTTAATTTTGAAGTTGAATTGCGGCTAATAGTGATGCACGAGACCGAGACGAGACTTGAGTGGTCTCGGTCTCGCTCATGAAAAGTCGGTCTCGTCTCGGTCTCGGTCTCGATCATGAAAAGTCGGTTTCGTCTCGGTCTCGATCATGAAAAGTCGGTCTCGTCTCGGTCTCGAAAGTCTCGGTCTCGTCTCGAAAAAAGTTAAAGGCGCGAATTCAAAGTATGTGTGATATTAGTGACGAGTGATCCTATTCTCGCCTCAATGATTACCAAGGTGACTAAACTTTACTATAGGTAATTGTAATTGCCCATCGGACGGGAGGGGTGGAGACTGACGTCACCAGCAGTCCTTTGCTCCCGATTGCTCACCCCAGAGCAGCAGAGCAAGTTAATTTTGAAATTGAAGTTTATGAATTCTCAAAAATCACAGACCAGTAACAATTAATAATGTACTGGGTCCAGCGCAATGGCGGTTGGGACTGCTCCTTACGTAGGTGAAGGACAGTGATCTCCGGCACCTATAGAAAATTTAGTCACCTTGAATGATTACATATGACGACGATAGATGAATTTATAATTTGCCTTCCTTCCTTGGTGGCTCGTGGCACGAAGGGAGATAAATGATACACTACTGATTAATGACCAAAGAGCTTTGTAATTGCCCCAAAATAGAATCGTGCCTTTAAAACAATCGTCACACTGAGAACGTGAAAGGGGAACAGTTGGGAATTCAACGAGATCAACTCAAAATCTCGCACATGCCAACTCATTTAGTTCAAGCAAGAGACTTCCCTTCCCAGACACGACGAGGCAGGGGTGCACAATCCCCCCCTCATACATCAGTCCCTCCTTCGAACTGGCAATGTTAGTTAAAAAAAAAAATTGAAAGCGGTGTCGAGTTTGGTGATAGTGGCCCAGGGAAGTTTCCAACGCAAAACTAGGGTTCCCTTGCACTAAGCAGCCTGGCCGCGGCAGCCAGTTGGCTGCTGTGCAGTTGGGCTTGTCCTAGTGGCTGTCCCAGCCTGGAAATCTTTGCTGCCTAGTGCGCGGGCAACCATAGGTTGCATTGTATTTCACCGGCCCCCCGGGAACCCTGACCCATTTTTTTATTACGATACCTAGGCATGAAGGAGCTTTTAACGAACGAGGCACGATGTTTGTGACACGAGACGAAGTCGAGTGCCATCATCGGTAGAGTTTGTAGTGCTATTATACGCCTCAGGATCGCACGCTTTTTTTACCTTCGGTCGTTCAAAGCCTTTTAAAGCCAATTAGGTTCATAATTATTTAATTTAAGGGTTCCGTAAAGTCTCCCATTTGCCACACAACTTCATTCCAGAGAAATAAAAAATAAGAAACAAAAGAAGCGCGTGAGATGAAAGCGGGCTTCCCTGCCTCAATTCTTCTACCAACTCACCAACATAATCAACTGACTTTGACCTTTTTGGGTTATAATTTTTATGGTTTCACTCATCCTTCACCCATCATTCATCGTGCTTAAAGACCTACTTTACACACGCCGTGTGGTAAAGAGTTAACTCATTTACCGTGAACTCTTTACCGCACGTGTGGTAAAGAGTTAACTCATTTACCGTGAACTCTTTACCGCACGTGTGGTAAAGAGTTAACTCATTTACCGTGAACTCTTTACCGTGAACTCCTTACCGCACGTGTGGTAAAGAGTTAACTCATTTACCGTGAACTCTTTACCGCACGTGTGGTAAAGAGTTAACTCATTTACCGTGAACTCTTTACCGCACATGTGGTGAAGAGTTAACTCATTTACCGTGAACTCTTTACCGCACGTGTGGTAAAGAGTTAACTCATTTACCGTGAACTCTTTACCGCATGTGTGGTAAAGAGTTAACTCATTTACCGTGAACTCTTTACCGCATGTGTGGTAAAGAGTTAACTCATTTACCGTGAACTCTTTACCGCACAGCGTGTGTAAAGTAGGTCTTTACGCACGATGAACGTCTGCTCAAACACTTCTTTAAGAATGATCTTAGGAATAATAGATTATACGCCTAGGCAAGAAAGCGATTTTTTCGAGGCCGAAAGAAAAAATTGGACGGGCGAGGCGTAGCCCCCGCCCTCCCACCAAATCACTTTTTTGACGCGGTGTGTACAGTATTTTTTTATTAAAACATGGGCTGATTTTTTTTGGGTCACGGCGATAAAGTGAAAGTTTTATCCCCTAGGCTCTAAAATAATCAGTTGTTTTTTTAAAAAAATAGTATCTTACATATAACGAGACACGCAAGTGCCATTTTACTTGCGACTACGTTGTTTGGCTGGCGAGGCAAAGCTGAGTCGGTTAAATGAATACGAGCAAGTGAATTGAGGTATGCACGATATTTTTCGCGAGACAAGTGAAATAATAGTATATTTCACAACAAGTGAGGGAAGTGGAGTTTTACCTGCGAGTTGTGTTTGGCTCACGAGGCGGGGCCGAGTGAACTAAAAACCACTAGCAGAGTGAAAGCTTCTTCCTCACGAGTTGTGGATATTATTTTTCGCACGACCAACAGGTTTAATTGTCTTTCCTGCAAGTGTTCAGAGGCAAGGGTACGCTAATTGAATACAGAACTTTTTTTCACTTTCCTTCACTAGTGAGTGAAAGCCTTCTTGCTTCCTTCGCTTGCGAGGGAAAATGTGAAATTATTGGCATTCTGCCTTAATTTGCTTCACTAGTGAGTGCAAAAAAAATTTTTTTTTTTCACCTAGCTCATCTTTTCAAGTAAAAATCAACTTTCCTGTTGAGGTACCTGGCGAAGGGAAAGTATCACTTCCTT
Source organism: Corythucha ciliata (assembly GCA_038030265.1). NCBI lineage: Eukaryota > Metazoa > Arthropoda > Insecta > Hemiptera > Tingidae > Corythucha > Corythucha ciliata. Next base: position 11,532,002 of record CM075937.1, read on the forward strand.
CCGTGATCGTGCGAAAACCATCATGAATAATTCGTGAAAGAAGAAGAAATATGCGTGTTTCCAACGATAATGTTACAAAAAGTAAATTTTTCCCCATTATTTTATGCGTTGGGGGGGGGATATGTCCACCCCTTGGATCCACCACATCCCGGAGGCCCATAACACAATAGACGTCTCGGCATGAAACAAGGTCATTTCATTGTTAAAATGTTCTGTATTCATAAATGAGCCATCATTTTTTTTTTTTTTTTTCATTCAATCAATTCCGAGACCGAGACCAGTCTTGGTCTCGTCTCGAGACCAGAAAACTTGGTCTTGGTCTCGTGCATCACTAATTGCGGCCAGCTCTGTGGGACATGAAGTGCAAAGACTACAGCGACAAACTGGATAAAATAAGAAAGTGGGAGGAAATTGTTGAAATATTCACCGAAAAAGGAATGCCACAAGAAGAAAAAAAAAATCATTGTAAAACGTGTGGAACGCTCCGTCCGTTTTCCTAGTTTGCAAGATAGGATGAACCCAATATCTGAGCTTTCGGCGTTTTATTTCATTTTTCTTCTTTTTCTTCATCCGGCGAGTTAAAAGCCAAAGCGCCACAGCTCCTTCAGCTGTTAACTTCCATTTTCAGACTGAAGAGTTGAAGGAACAGACAAGAGAGGACGAGGGAACCGTGGTGGAAGTCGCGGAGTATAACGCTCGACCCGCAACCGCCAGCCGCGGCGGTAGGCGGCTAGTGCGTTATTGCCCATAATATCTATTTTTGCCGAAACCCTGAAAAGAATTGTAGGGGACGTTCAAACAAACGCCATGATGAGATGACAGATATGGCTGAAAATTTCTATAATGGCTGGTGTTCAGTTATGACCGAACCTAAACACCGTCTGCATTGCAGCTGGCATGTGGACAAGGCGTGGAGGAGCAATTTATTGAAAGTTTCGTCGTTAGAAAATAGGACTTACGTGTATCTGGTCAAAACTTTGCAGTATGAGTTGGACGAAACCTCTTTCCATTCTCTGCTAGAAGCTGCTTTGGAGAATATGCTCAACGACCCCGATACCCACAAATTTGGTTCGTATTTCAAGGCCGAATTTGGGAAGCAACCCAAGTCATGGGCTTATTGCTTCAGAAAACGGGTCGGCATTAATACAAACATGGCTCTCGAGTCCATTCACAAAGTGATAAAACAATTTACTTCCAAGGAAAGAAAGTTAAGCTCCTCGATAAAGCTCTTCACGGGCTCGTACGCCTATCAAGAGACAAGTTGTTCAACATTGTAATCGACAAATTGAGAGGGAAACTCACGCCGAAAATGGTGGCGACGAGGAAGAGGCACGATCGGGCGTTGACGATGACATCCTCCATCATAGAAACAGATGCAGGGTTCAGCGTTTCATCAGAGTCCGGCATCGACATTTACGAAGTACGAAAAGAAAGTACAGACGAGAAAACTTGTGACTGTGGAATCAAATGCATTGACTGTGCGATCTGTATCCACCAATATTCTTGCACCTGCATAGATTCGGTTGTAAGCTACAACATTTGCAAACATATTCATAAAATAAGATTGTACCTCAAATCACAGGAGCCGAATTCTAAAGGATCCGCTAATGGAATAAATACAACCACCGAACCAATGGACCTCGTTGTGGACCTGTGGGCCACTCCTGCCGCTATCTTTATTCAAAGACCTGAAAAATAACGAACGAGTAGGAATTAGGAACAATTCCTAATTTAAAAATTTAAGTCGGGCTTAAAAGCTTTTTGATTTCCGAGTTGGGTTTTCTATTCTATATTCTAGATAATTCATTTCAGATAAGACAAAGATAAAAATAATTATCATACTATCGACCGTTGTGCGGGCAGCAGCCACTTTAAATCAGTTGGAGAAAAACGAAGTCCTCGAGCATGCGCCCAATCGCGGCGGACTTACACTCTCGAGACTCTCCTCCTCCGGTTTGCTTTCTTACGGTATTCTACCTGTCTTCTGAAAACGTTGTGTCGCGCAGGTGTTAGAACTGTCATATTAGTTTTGTATTTTCTTTCCATTTCTTTTCAATTACCGATCGTGCTCTTTGTCAAATTCAAGTTTTGCGATGTCTCATAAAAAGCAAAAAAATATGCTCGATTTTTTTTCGAGGGACGCAAAAAAAAGTTCGTTTGGGTGAGAAATCAAGGAAAGATTATTCAAACAATGAATTGACTCGCCAGATCTGCAGACTCTTGGTAAGCCTGAAGGCGAGGTGAGGACTGAAGTCCTCCCACCGGAACAAGACGACTCTCCAAATAAGTTCGACATTGGTGGCTTCTTTCTTCGAGGCTCTTATTGAGGCTGTTATTTGTAAACACGTGGAAGCCTCCCGAAAATTATAAATTCCCGTCCGGAGAAAGAAACTTAAGATTTCAATATAAATGGTTTTGTGAGTTCCCATGGTTCGCCTACTCAGAAAAAAATGGCGGGGCCTACTGCAAGATTTGTGTAGTTTTTGCTTCTGGCCGGGAAGCAGGGAAAGGTGTGCACGTTAAGCTTGGATCCTTGGTGGAAAAACCTTTTGCCAAATGGAAGGATGCAAAGGAAGAATTCAGAAAACATGCTGAAAAAGGCTACCATGTAAATGCTTCCCTTCTCGATCAAAACTTCATATCCGTTTTTGAGCAGAAGATGGATGACATCGAACTTCCGCTTAATGACCAACCAAATAATAGGCGTGAAGAAAACAGAAGGAGACTTCGTCCGATAATAAATGCTGTTTTATTTTGTGGCAGAGAGGGTCTGTCATTGAGAGGGCACGAGGATTATGGACCCTTTTCTTTTCAACGCTTTTCCCGTGATGGTAAATTTCGGGCACTCTTGAGATTTCGGATAGATTCGGGAGATTCTGACCTCAAAAGTCATCTTAGTGCTCCCGCTGCTAACGCGACCTATTTGAGCCCTAATAACCTGGTTCAGAAGAAAGTAGTGAAAAAAATTAATCAGTCCCACTACTTCAGCATCTTGGCCGATGAAACAGCCTATATATCCGGTACCGAGCAGTTTTCGCTTTGCGCTCGGTATGTGGTCAAGGGAGAAGGCCATTATTTGATTCGCGAGGGCTTTCTCCAGTTTGTCCCAGTCGAAGATCTCCGTGGTTTCACCTTGGCTGGATTTGAGTCGTGTTCGAGGCCTTGGATTTGATGGTTCTGCCAATATGAGTGGAGTGTTCAATGGATGCGCTGCGAAATTTCAGGAAACTTACAATCACGCCATTTATGTACATTGTTCCGCACCCTCATTAGATTTGGCGTTGAGTCACTCTTGCAATGTGCCTGCAATTAAAAATTGTTTAGGTACTATGAACAAAGTCATCGCCTTTTTCCGAGCGTCACCGAAACGCGAGAATATTTTGAAAGATGAAATTCATTCGGTTGATTCAACCGTGAAGAAGACTATGCTAACAAAATTCTGCGAAACTCGTTGGGTAGAAAGGCTCCATTCGGTTGCATTTTTTGTGGACGTTTTCCCCCAAATAATCAATGCTTTGACCACCATTCAAGAGTTTCCTTATTCAGACACCTCCAGCCAAGCATTTGCGTTCTCTGCAGGAATTCAAAGGCCAGAATTCATAGTTTCCGTGGTTGTCGTTAGCCATATTTTCGGACTTTCCCGTGGCCTCGCGTCCTTACTGCAGTCGAAATCGATGGACTTGAAAAAGTGTGTCGAGCTATGTGAAGATCTGACACAGGAGGTTCAACAGCTCAGATCAGGCTTTAGCTCTCTTTTTCAAGAGGCTAGCAAGATCGCATCCGAAATTCACGTCGAGCTTTCAATGGTCGCCGAGTGCATCGCCCTAACTTTGATACAACATGTCCCGAGGAATACTTCATGCTTGCGATATTTTTCCCATTTTTAGATCACTTTGCGTCCGAGCTCCGTGATAGATTTTTAAAGCATAGAGGAATTCTGGAGAACATCGAGGTTCTGGTGCCCAAAAACATCGTGCATTCTGTGGATGAAGACCTTCGATCTGTTGTGAATGCTTTGGAGGAACAGTGGCCCGATGACATCGACGCACCTGCTGGCGTTCTTCTCAATGAATTAAAAATGTGGAGGAGGCAATTCACAGGCAAGGAAAAGGATTTACTACGAGCAGACTTTAATTCATCATTAAATATGTGCAGCGCTGTGGTATATCCCAATGTACATAAATTTGTTAAGTTGTTTAGCACCATACCAGTGACAACGGCCACCCCCGAACGGTCTTTTCTACATTAAGATACCTAAAATCGTACCTAAGAAGCACCATGTGGGCTAAAAGGCTAAACGGTCTTTTTTTTTTTTGTCGTGGGCGCGGACCCAGCCCAGCCGAGCTCGCCGGCGCCAAAGCCATCAGTAGGCTCATGCATCATTATGCCCTGGGGCTGCAGACTCGGAAGGCCTAGTACGGCTCCTCAAATCTCCCTATCCTCTCGAGAAACTCCAGGACCCGAACCCCATTTGTTCGGGAGAATTCTCCCCCCCCCCCAAAACTTCAAATCTCGTCCTTGCGTACCCATCGCATTCACACACTATGTGTTTCATCGTCCCCTCTTCAGATCCGCATTTCCCACAGATAGGGCTGCAGACCGCCCCCATCTTGTATAGGTGTCTCTCTACAGCATAATGTCCCGTGAAGTACCCCACTACCCTTCTAGTCTGTCTCCTCCCTAGGCTAAAGCAGCCATTTCATTGTTTTCCTATCCATACCCTTGATGCCTTCTCTTGCCTGCCGGCAGTGGGTTTCCTCTTCCCATATCGCCTGAGCGCGGCCTATTGCCCATCTTCTGATCTCTCCCAAACCAGACTCTTTTGTCACCCCCAAAACGGGTTCCGGTCCCACATATTCGGTCGAGGCCCCCTTTTTCGCCAACTCATCAGCCTTCTCGTTGCCCAGTACACCCACATGCCCCGGCACCCAAACCTAAGGTCACTTCGTTCCCCTTTTCTAATAATTCTCTGATACTTCTCCTGCAGCTCGCTACCACCCCGGATTTTACTACCGGTCTGGCTATAGCACCGAGGGCGGCCCGGCTGTCGGAGTATATCGTTATTCGCCTGTCTGTTGTCCCCCTTTTTCCCAGTTCCATTGCACATGCCTCAATCGCTATTACTTCCGCTTGAAACACGGTCGCTTGTGTCCCAAGCGTGATGCTCTCCTCAAACATCAGGTCGGGCACGTAAATGCCCGCCCCTGATCGCCCCCCCCCTCATTTTCCAGTCTCGAACCATCCGTGTAACACTTCAGAACCGTACGGTCGTCCGCATCCGGATTTCTTCCCCTTCCGTACCCTACGCTCAGCTTAATTGGGATTGATATCTCAAAATCCGCAAACTGTGCTACCTGATCAGATCTCATCTTGGTCTTGGGGGCGACTTCATTCATAAACTTCTGAACATCTCCTATTCTCCCCCCTTCACTGTTTGATCTCCAGTCCATCCTGTAAGCTGCCTCCATGGCCCGCACCTTGATCTTGAGGCTCAAGGGTCTTAGCCCACCTGTGTCTCAATGCGTGTCCTATCCAGTTTTTCAGCACTAGCTCTACCCTAAAAAGTTCTAGAGCATCCATTATGCTCCCAAACGATACTTGATTGAAAGACCCCTCGATGTCTAAGAATAGTGCCAAAGCATACTCCTTTTGAGCCAACGTCTCCTCCAACTTGACCACTAGTTCCCCCAGGGCAGAGTCCGTGGACCTCCCTGTCCTATAAGCATGTTGCCGCGGGTGAAATGCCTTTATCCTCTCTACACGCTCCCTAATATACACATCCAATATTTTCTCCATCAATCTCATCATAACCGAGCTTAGCCTTATGGTTCTAAAATTATCCGCTTTATCATGCCTCCCGCCACCTTTAGGTATAAAAATTACTCTCACCCGTTTCCACGCTGTCGGTACCTGTCCTGCGGCCAAACTTCTTACAAAAAGCTCCCGTATTCTTGCCTGGGCCCGCCCGCCCGCTCTCTGGAGCAGGCAGGGGAAAATTCCGTCGTATCCCGCCGCCTTGTAGGACCCCATGGATTTCAGCGCCCAGTCGAACCGTTGTTTGCTAATTATGTCGCGGCACCGGCTAACCATTCCGCAGTCCAGAGAGCCGTGTCTACTGGGGACAATGGCCTCCTCCCTACATCCTGGGAAATGCACATTAAACATTTGCTCCAATATTTCTATACATACTCATAATTTGCGTTATTCAATCCCCTCACCCTCCCATTGTATACATACGGTTCCTGTATAAGGCCGATGTCAAAACTTTGTCTGCCCAGCATCACCACCACGTCGGCTGCGGCGGTCTTGCTATGCTGGGCGTTCACTTGCAAAACCCGCACGTTACTCCCTCGGAGAGCGGAGGAGCTCTTCCTCCACCTCCTCAAGGGCCCTCACTAATGGCGGCCACCACGGTACCCCGTCGATTCGGTTCCTCGTCGACCTCCATTTCGCTCTCTCCGTCCGTTTCCTCCCCAAACCATTTGTATCGGAGCACCCAGAACTTGACTCTGGTCAACTCCACTCCTAAATGCCCCACTTTTTTTACCTTAGCAGCATCCTCTTTCGGTACTTCGATAGTGACCACCGTTTTATTTCCCATCTCATCCGCGTCATAGCCCACCAGTTTCCATTCTTCGAACTTCAGTTCGATGTCCGGGTTGACCGACTCCATACACGGTATGAGCTCATCTTTAGTCAGCATCAGTAGTTTCTCGAGGTAACTTTGTGACTGTAATGGAGAAAAAGTGCTAATTCACATTTATATAGGTGAAAAAAAAAAACGCTAACTTGCCGCTGAAATTGAAAAAATACCGCATATACACAGCTACTTTTTCTAAAAAAATGGCGCTGATTTGCGGCTAAAATTGAGAAAAAGTGTTTATTCGCATTTCGCAGCTTGAACAGGAGGAAAACGCTAATACGCAATTTAAGATTTGCTAATTCGCGGTTGAAATTGTGGGAACGCGGTAATTGTGGGATTGCGGTAATCCGCGGTTGAAGGGAAGCCCTGATTCGTGGCTTAAACTGTGGAAAAACGGTAATTACACGGATCTATTCGAAAAACCACGGTAATACGCGGCTGAAACAGAGGAAAATCGCAAATTCCCGGCTATAACGCCGACGGCTGACGCTGTCGAGGTGCAACTTATCGCCGCCAAATCAAGAGTCGCTCCTTTGGAAGATATTTCGATTCCCCGACTCGAGCTGATCGCTGCGCCCTTCGGCGCACGACTTTTCACTTCAACGTGTGAGGCTCTGGGAATTTCGTCTGTCGACGCATCTTAACCACAGTGCGTGGGTCTTGCGAGGGTGCGTGGTCAGTCTTCGTCTGAAACCGAGTTCAAGAAATCCGGTGGCTTACCGCTGGGCACGACCGGAGGCATGTAAAAGGGGAAGTGCAATCCCGCCGATCTACCCTCTGGTGGTTGCGATGGAAGACAACTTTTCAACTTGAAATGGTGGGTGGGCCTCCCTTGGCTGGGACTACCTAGTTCAGAGTGGCCGACGGGCGAGGAGCCTGCCAACGAGGACTCGATCAGGGCTGAGACACGTCTAACCTCGTTGGTTAATGTCTCATTTTTTCGTCGGATGCACCGGACATATCCTGGACGTATCGTTACTTTTCGCGCTACCCGCAGATCGTTCGTTTGATTTCGTGGGTACAACTGTCGGAATCGGGAGCGCAAAACGTGTGAGTTAACAGCGAAAGAGTTCACTTCGGCGGAAAACAGGTTACTTCGTGCCGTTCAGCTAGAAACGTTAGAGCCCAAAGGAGAACACCTTGACAAGTCTCGGCGTGTTCACTGACGCGTAAGGCTTAATCAGAGTAAAAACAAAGTTGGCACAGCGTCAAGATGCCGAATCTTTCTCGCGTCTTTGCCCCGTAACGACGACAAACAACACACTGACGGATAACAAACTTGACGGTTCGTCGTCCCTGTAGAATCCACAATTTTTCTCCAAGTAGCGCTAACAGTGCTTGCGTTCCAGAATGCTGACTTTCTCTATGTTCCCTCCAAACGAGACTCTGAACCACCGGATGTCGACTAGGTAGTTCTCTGGGTTGTAAATTTATGGGGGGGGGGATACAGGACAGTGTACTCAGAAGTGGGATCCAACCGAAGGGCCACATATCACTCTGCCCGCCTTACTGGACTGCCATTTGGACTGCTCATTACCTCGCCAATAGACTCAGCTTTTGGTCGCTTTCTTCTTTGTCATTTTCACGGGCTCCCTCACAATATTTTGCAAGCCCAAAAATAATAAAATTAAGCTCTAAAATGGACATTGAACAGTCGAGTCCCGAGTATCTTCAATCAACATAAGAAAAATCTCGATCCATTTTCGTTTTCAAAAGCGCCAAGGGTCGTCGGCCCCTTGGCAAATTGGCTTAGGTGTCAAAGATTATTCTTTGGAGTTTGGAATATCGACAAATTTTCATAGAGGTATCTGGGAATCTTTTTTTTACCTCGAAGGCAAACGTAAAGGCGTAATGTGACTCAGTTTTCCGGACTGCACAACATATTGTTATTTGAGGTTGCTTTTGTTTGGTCATTGTATTTTTTTTTTTTTTTCTTCAGCTTTCACTGCTCGGAAAAAGTAAATAATAGAGAAATGAATCCCCGGACACACATTCAATTTATGAACCGAAAGGTTTTTCTCTTCCTTTCCTATATTTTCTCTCTCTGGAGGATCAGCAAGAGACTTTCAGTCACCCCCTTCAAGAACATCGTCAAACAGTTACTTCCCACCGTTCTGATTGGGCGACATCGCAAACTCAATTTAATAAGAAATGACTGAGATGAAAAGGGACCAAATTGCGAAAATTAATTTTGTTTTTTATCTCGTTGCAATCATTTCCTCTTTCCTTAGTTTTATCAATAGGGTTTTCACGTTTGAAAGACTTTTGTTATTCAATCTTCTTTCTTCACGAAGTCTCAATTTAATTTGTCATTTATGTGATGGTGTAAATATTAGAACTATGGCTCATAATTTTTCCTCGCATCCTTTTCCCTTGCCCACAACACGAAATAGGAGGGGGGGGGGTTGAAAAAAATTGATCTGTTTTAGCCATGGAATAATTCAATGCGTTCGCGTTATACGGCAAATGAGGTGGAACGGCGTAAAGTGGGTTAAGGGGGTATGAAAGACCAGGCCTGCGATGGTGTTGAGGGTGGTGCACGCGAATGTAGCAGAGGAGTTTGAATGATGATCAGGTGCCGGTGTATGATGACGGCTTTGTCCCTATGATTTATTACCGGGACTCCTTCCAGAAAGGAGTGTTGAGGAGTTAAACTGGTTTGCGTGGGTGGGGTGAGGAGTTGAATGCGGGGGGGTGAGAGGGGCGGCAGACAACTTTCTCCTGTAAGCGATCATATTCTGTGAATACTGTGATCCGGGACTCTTCATGAATCCATCCCTGAAAAGTGATAATCAAAACATCTATTCAGTGAAATTATGATGAATTAAAATTACAAATTGTTTGCTTCATCAACTATCTTTCTCACTCAATATAATTCACCCCCTAGCCATCCTTTTGTCTCTTCCACAGACGCAAGATTCCGCAGGATTAAAACAAACGGAAGAAAAAAATCAACAAAGAAAACCGTTTTTCCTTCACTCTCTTACGATTTACGAGTTTTATTAGCTTGAATACGCTAATTATAATCCACTTAATTGTGTTTGTTAAACCCTTTAAATGATGTTTGCGGGTAATTATAGTTTTATCGGAAGGATTATTTTTCTCGTTCTATACAATATAATGTATAAAAGGAGGTCACCTAAAGTCAATCCATCAAGGGAAGATACTATTCTTAGCCTGAATTGAAAGTAATCTCCGGATTCTTAGCTCCTGGCTGTGAAACCCAAGGAGGTGTTAGCCTGACTATAAAGATTTCAGGACTATGTCGTCATGTCGTGTTTGCCATGTAATCAGGTAAGGGGTTATGTGAGAAATTGTTGGATTGTGGGAGGGGGTCGGCTACATTATAAGCCAGTCAATATTGCATAAAAATGGAGCTTGTGAAGAACAATGTCATGTGGCAGTGATGTTAGGTATGGGAAGGAAATACAAAATGGAGTAAAGTGGTGCCCCTGAAAATATGCAGGCACATACCCTGAGCGTTCAGTGCATTCTGCATTTTTTAAATACTTATATTCTTGTTCTCTCTGTTTTTCAGGTAAACGACTAAATGATTGTCACTCAATGGTTGTGCGAACTAAGACCGAATTGGTGAGTTATCTGAATTATTTTGAGGACATGGAATTTCTTAAAAACAAGCCTCGTAACCTGCCCCCCCACCCTCTTCCATTAAGATTCTTAGAGGATTTTCTGAGTGAGATTGGCAATCTTTTTCAGTAAAGCAGAGTACTTTAGGAGAAAATTCGTTCAAGAAAGAAGTTTTTTTCCAGAGCAAAAAAAGTACGTTCCAGGTTAAACCAGGAAAAGCTCAAAGTTACAGGAGCCCAGTGAACAATAAGGACACATTACATAAATTTATTGATGAAGTCCAAGAATTGTTAGAGAGAGATCGTGGCACTCACTCCCTTTTCATGGGTGACATAAATATTAATATTATTTCAGAAAACCAAAGCGTGATGACAGAAAAATATCTGGATATTTTAACCTGCAGCGGATACAAGTGCTTGAACCATCTCCCAACGCGGCAGAAGTCCTGTTTGGATCACTGTTTCTGCAGGGGTACTGTTGAAGGTGGTTAGGGATGGAATCGGGCCGGGCCAGCCCGAGTTTTTTACGCTTGCATAAATAGAGCATAAATCTGCACTCCAATGCAATGGCTAAAAAGCCCGCATTCCACCAATCACATGTACTTCGAGAGCGAGGAAAAAACACCAAATATGTGAGGGAGAAGAATTTTTCAAAAAAGCACGCCTTTGCCTTGAACAAATGCTCGCTGTGTGGCTGTTGAGCTTTTTCGGTTCACACACTCTTGTGGACATTTCTCCCACAAGTCGACAACCTTTTAGCGCTACAGGGGGGGGGGGGGGTGAACTAGACTCACGGCTCCAAGGGTAGCACAATAAGCTACCTATAGGCTTCCTTGCTAAGGGGAAATTGCCCCCGCCCACCAGATGAGATTGACCAGACGTAGACTTGAGCTTTTTGGTGAAAAGAGGTAATCTCTCCATGTTTAAAGAGTTTTTATTTCTTAATTTGTGACCGTGGTTTCGGTCGACTATACCATCTTCAGATAAGGTTTAGGGCGTAAAAACCACCCTCGCCACATGACTTTTACTAAAACGAGCCGTGATCACAGGCTACACATGAGCCTGTCGGATTATCCTGCGATCACTGCTCGTTTTACTGAAAGTCATGTGAAGAGGGTGGTTCTTACGCCCTAAACTTTGTCTGAAGATGGTCTAGCTCTAGTGGACCGAAACGATGGTCACGAATTAATAAAGACACTTCAAACGTGGAGAGAGTAGCCTTTTTCACCAAAAAACTTTCCAAACTACACTATCTCACCTCGCATCAATACAATGAGACGATCAATGAGATTGAAAAACGCTCGTCTCCAGTAAATTCCGCACTGGCGTATGATCTTGCTTTCCTACACAAGTCGTCGAAAAAGCGAGAATGTTCAATAGTGATGAGCAAAAATGGTCTTGGTCTTCTCGCGAGACTCTTGCAGCAAGACCAAGACGCAAGACCAAGACTCTCTAACGGCTGCAAGACCAAGACTTGAAATGCAAGACCAAGACTTTCTACAAGACCTTACGAACGAGTCATGCGCAAGACCAAGACTGTGTTGCAAGAGTCTTGCAAAAAGAAGTTCTGCTTTTAAAAACCGCATTTTGTGGGTTTTGCTCTTCCAAGAACACATTTTGCTGATTTGGCTCTTTTAAAACCTAGTTTTGGCGATTTTTGCATCATCAAAAACACATTTTCGTGGCTTTAGCTCTTTATTTGTTCTAGGAAGAAAAAGAAGGAATGAAGGGGGGAGAAGGTTTTCGGTTGGTTCCAAAAAGAACGAAATTTTGTGATTTTGGATTTTTCTAACCCCAATTTCACCGGAAATTTTCAGTCTGCCATAACAAAAGTCTCAGAATTGGCACCTTCAAAATCCAATTTCACAGATTCTTGCTATTTTGGACCCCGCAATTTCGCGAATTTACCCGTTATTAAATACCAAATTACGTAGTTTTAGCTCTTATTGAAATCAGTTTTTTACAGATTTGGCTCTTCAGAAAACTTATTTCGCTCTTTTCAAACCCCAAGTCCTGGATTTGGCTCAATTCAAACCCAAATATAAATGCCCCAATTTTTGTATATTTAAACTCTTTCAAAACGTAATTTCGTGAATTTGGCTCCTTCGAAAACTCACAGATGTTTGCCATATAAAAACAAACGTGAGTTTAGCTCTTTCTGAAATCTGTTCCACGGGTTCGGCCATTTATAAAAACTAAATAGTCGAAAAACGAAAAAAACAAATTTCGTGATTTTTGCGCTCAACCATATTTTTGCTCTCCCACAACCAAATGTCACCGATTTTGCCCCTTTGATACCAAACTTCACTCTAATTTCGCGCATTTTCATTATTTAAAAAAAAAAAAACAATTTTTGTGGCCTTTGTTCTTTCTGGAATCAGTTATACAGATTTCGCTGTTTCGAAAACCAAATGTTGCTCTTTCAAAAAAGAAATTCACGGATTTGGCTGGTTCAAATACCAAATTTCGTCATTTCGGCCATCGGCTCTCATAAACGTCAGTTTCGTGGATGTCCGCTCTTTCATAGTCAAATTTTGCGAATTTGGCTCCTGAAAACTCCAGTTTTTGAAAGTTTTGCTATTTCAAAAACCAAATTCACATCCACGCGTTAAAACCCAATTTCTTGGATTTGGCACCTTAAAACCAATTTCGGGGATTTGCGCTTTATTAAAATCAGCTGTTCCTTACCAGATGGACAGGTTTGGTTCGTTTAAAAAAGTAATTCAGCTCATTTGAAAACCAAATTTCGTTATTTTTGCCTTCTCAAACCACACATGGTTGCAGAAGGGTGGGGCAGGTTACATTTTTTTCAGTATACGGCGAGATATGAAGGAAAAATACGAAGAACATCCAAAAATATCGGAGATGGGGATAAATGAATAAAACTGAAAAAAATAAATTTTTCATTTCATAAGTCCCGAACTAGGTTGTTTTTCGATATGCAATGCAATTGTTTTCTTCAAAAAGAACAACAAAAACGAAAAACGAAAGACAGACCACTCAAAGTAAATACGAAAAAACTGCAAAAAACTGTGAGATTAATAACAGAAGAATCCCGGCTGGAAGTGCAGACTAAGGAAGAAGGGATTTCTGCGTACGCCGCAAGCAAAAAAGATAAGGGCTGGAAGAGTGAAACAAAATTTTCAAAAAACAACTTTACAGCCAATCATTTGTCATTTTTGCAAGAAACCCGGACACATTATGAAGTCGTGTTTCTTCCGAAAGAGGCAAAACTCCAGTTTTGAAGATAAAAACAAAATAGGAAGCGCACTCGTCGGTAAAAAGTTCGTTGCGTCCTTAGCGGGAAACGGTCGTCCAACCCAAAACAACTACGATTGGTACATGGACTCTGGAGCCAGCGACCATATGTCACCTAGAAAAGAATGGTTCGAGAGTTAAATGAGTTCGCTCGCGAAAACGGTTTTTAAAAAGAAAACTTTATTTTTTTTCAACACAAAGACACAACTTTACATTACGCGTTACTTCTATCGACTAACTTACTTTCTATTTTCTTTAGCTATTTATCCCTCTTTAATTAGCTGATCTAGTCATTTCGCACGGGTTTCCTATTCTAATAAGAGCAGGGGATTTTCTCTCATAACTCCTCCCTCCTTAAGTTTTTGGGCATGTCCTCATGTCAGGAAGCTACATTTTGGTATCGGTGGGTCATCGTTTGTTTCTTGTAAGGGATTTATTGGTTTTTTCTTTATACAATTAAAATTGTTCTTTATACAATTAAAAATGAGGTTTCGAAATTTAAGAAGGAAATAAATGAATACAATGCAAAGGGACGAAACATAAATGGTGTAAATTATTGGTATGTGATCAATGGGGTCTGAATTTTCGAGTTCTTCTAATGGGTTCATTCGAATATTAATATAATGGACGTCTTCAAAAGTTAGGTTAGGTAGTTTTGATGCAATTAATGATTTTAATTCGAAGTGAGGAGTTTCAACATATTGATGAATTATCTTACTAGCGTCGTTCAGTTCTTCGCCACGTTCTACATTTAAAAGTGTAGTTTTCTTGAGATTTATCGTAAAGTTAGTAACGTTATTATGAGCAATCAATGTAGGAATATCATAGGTAAGGTATTGGTTAATTATCGGCACATATTTAACAAATGGTTTGGGTCTAGATATAGGATACATTTTACATTTAAGGTTGGTATTACTTTTCATTAAATTGTCTATACAAGCGTTGTTTATTTCTGAGATATTTGTGCAATAATAGTTTTCTAAAATCAGTTTACAATTTCCCGTGAGGAGTTTATCTGTCTTGACTATAAAAGGGGGATGGGCCATGATAGTTTGCATTTTTGAATCAAATTCAAAGGGATACGAAAGTAGGAAGTATGAATCAGTTAGTGGCACATCTAATGGCAATTGGACAAAGTAGTATAAATTTTGGGAAGTAATGGAACAGTGGACTTTACCAGTTTGCCATAATATTTCAGGTAACTTGGAAATTATTTTAATTTGACGGTTATTTTCTTGAATGTTTAGTAGTTCTTGTTCAGAGATTATGCTATGGTGTATTATATTCAATCTACAAAATTCTATAGACGTATCAATATCATTAATTTTAAGTGTTAGCAAAGCGATGGTTAGGTATAAAAGCATAAAATGTTGATTATTTTCAACTACACTACCTAAGTTGGAATCTAGGATTTTCTTAATTTTTACATTATTATTCCTAATGGCTAAAATATCTTTATTAAAAGAGTCGATAAGTTTTTTATTTACAGATAGCTCGTTCTCAACATTATGTTCAAGATGGAGGTTATTTAGTTCAAGCTTATGAATTAATTCGTCATACTGTTTTTTGTCGTTGGCATCTAAATTTCCCGTGATCCAGGAGATCGCGGTTCCTAAAGCATTGAATAGGCCTCTTTTTTTTCTGTTGGAGTGGGCGGTATTAGAAACGATATTTAACTTATCTTGAGCGTACTCTACGTGGGACTTTAACAAATTTTGTTGGGCTACGAGCGTCTGCTCTTTCAATACATCAACATATGATTCTCTAAAGCCCCGTCTACATAAGACGCAAGGACGCCGCCGCAGGACGCAACGCAGAACGCAGGAAGCAACGCGAATTTCAGCCAACTCTCGCGTCCGCGGTTGCGTTCAGCCAATCGCATTTAAGTTTAGAAGGCAGGGTCTAGGTTTGAGGTTCTTTCCACTGCTACATTGATTGTTAAAATTTTCAAAATCCCGAAATTACCAAAAACAAATGTTTAATCATATTTTTAAACACATAGAACTCCACTCGCCCATGGGTCCCTGTTTTCTTCTTCAGTTTAGAGTTGTTAATTATTTTATCTAAAAATGCTCATTGTCGTCTATATAGAACGTTTAAGTTAGCGTTGTGGGACGCTGCACAGAACGCAGGACGCAACGCAGAGTTGAACCAATGTCAACTTCTCGCGTCAACTTCTTGCGTTCGGCCAATAGCATTTGATATTGAGTAGCCGTCGTCAAGTTTGAACCAATAGAATTCAACTGTGGTGAAATAGGCCCCGCCTACTAGAAGATATTTCCGGCTCACTTCAAGATATTTTTGGGCACCTCCAATATTTTTTTTCTTCCATGAGTTTGGAGGTTCTTTCTACCCGGCAACTGCTATCAAAATCAAATAACTCAGCTCGCCATTTCCTTCTAGATTTTGTTTTAAAAAGTGTATTTATCAAAAAGTGTATTATTTCAAAATGAAAAAGTGGTCTACTGATGAAGTGAGGGATCTTATTGTCCTGGTAAAAACAAATCCTGGGCTGTACTCAAAGAGGGCATCGCAACACAAAATCACGAAGGACAAAGAAAGTCGGTATTATCACCACAAAGTGACAGACCGCAGAAGAGGCCAAGAAAATATTTGGAAGACGAAGGGACGACACGTTGGGGCTCTGCCTTCGAATCATTCAATTATGCATTGGGTAGAGTGCCTGAAGATAGAAAAATTAGTCATTGGTGCTTGAAGAACTAGCAGTGATGATGTCACCATAAACATAAATTAAAACCCTTTTTTTTATTATGTCATACTAGTCTTGTAAGAAACATTAGTTTTTTTTATTAATTAGTGATTCTCAAATAAATGTACCTACAAGTTTGAAGAACGTATTTAATTCACTCAAAATACAGGGTGTATGTCGGCATTTGGATGATTTTGTACCGTTCAGTACACCGCTAATAGTAGGGGATAGTGGTTGGGAAGGTCCTATTGTCTACAAGATCGTAGCACCCCCACAACTTGGTGTGTACTATAGTACTATACGAATACCAATTACGAAAACATGCAGTTTCTGGTAGTAAGTACCTTATATTTATGGATCTATTTGTTTTTACGTTAAATACTGGGGTATCTAGGTAATGTTACCCGAATATCAGAAAATTTTAAAGATTCCCTGTCTTGACTGGCAAAATATTTGGTAGTAAATCAAGCCATATTGCCTTGCAAACTTCCGGGATGTAATTTTATAAGCAGTTGCAGTTGAGCACCCGACTCGAAACATCCATGTCCACGGACTGCATCCGAATCGTCCGAATAACTATAAACGAATCGTTATAAGTACAAGTAAATGAATATGCAATATACGCTACCAGGGTGAACTTACGAAAGCGTTCACACCAATAGAATAAAGCAACTGGTGAAGGAGTTCGGTTGCTTTTCTTCTCGAGATGTGGAGTCACCCTTTCAAGAAGATCCTCGAATTTCGAAGGTCACATCCCCGTAACTCAAAAAACTCCTCGTGATCCGCGATTATCAATGTTTCAAATAATGTTTCATAGAAGCCGAACATTATTCTTTCGTTAATGCACGAAGCCACCACTGACGAACCCTTCTTCTATATTATTTTTCCCTCAGCCGAATTTTGAAGACCATCGCCGAAACACAGATGGTGAATAACGTGGCAACGTCCTAACTTTTTAGCTATCTTATCCATAAAATGATTAAATTGACTTGAAAGTGTGAAAATACATTGCTGACTGGAATTAGAGGAGTACGATAACCTAACAATATCAAGATAAAGTGATTAGAACTTCTCTTTCACTTTTTATTTTATAACGTGACATATGATTGGCTCAACGCAACGAGCCTTGCGTTTTATGTAGACAGTGAAAAGTGGACTTGCTTCCTGCGTTCTGCGCTGCGTCCTGCGACGGCGTCCTTGCGTCTTATGTAGACGGGGCTTAATTGAGTTATTAACTGTTATCGTTGTATTAAGGGTCTGAGAAATAAAGTTTAATTCTTCTTGAAGAGAAGTTAGATTGATTGAGTGAACGTAGGTGAAATAATCTTTTAAAATATAAGAATTTTGAATTTTAATGGGTATAACTCCTGGTCCATGAGATAGGTCAGTAATTTTAAACGCTTGAACTTGTTCCTGGCTGAGGAGAATCACGATTACGAGATTCATTAGGGTCTTCATTTTTGCTCTGAAATAAAATATTTTGGTCGGTATGTTGTTCCCATTTTCTTGGTCTTTTAATTTGGTTTGGATGAACTTTACCCTTTTTCTTGCCTATCTTTATTTCATTCTCTTCTTTACTGTAATGTGCTTTCTTATACTTATTTTTTGCCTTATTCCTAACGTAAGTTTTGATATATACGTCACCTTCGGGAATATCAATTTTTTCACGAGTTTTATTAAGTAGAGAGGTTCTGTCTTCCTTCTCTTTTTCAATAATTTCTTTTATCGCTTTGTTAATAAGATGTCTTTCTTTATGGAATTCGTTAGTTTTCTGTTCCATTATAAATTTTGTGTTAGGTTCGGTGGGGTTAGTTATGCCAAACGTTATTTCGTTAGGGGTGAGTTTTAGAGTGGAGTTAGGGGTATTATTATATGCGTTGAGGGCTAGGTGTATTAAATTTGTCATGGATATGTCTTTGTTTTCGGTTCTTATAATATTCATTATTTCTATAAGAGTGGAGTGTGCTCTATTAATTAATCCGTTTGAGTTGTGATAATTAGGTGTTGTTAGATAGAGGTTAGTGTTATTGTATTCGAGAAAATTTTTAACAGTGTTATTTACAAATTCGGCTCCATTGTCTGCTTGAATTTCTAGGGGCGCCGGGAAAGTACCGAAATATACCTTCAATTTATTAACTATTTCAACTGCATTTTTGTTGTTGAGTTTATATGCAAATAATTTTTTTGAGAAGCAATCAATCAGGTTAATAAGAGAGCGTTGTTATAAAAAAGAATATCCATTTGCAATTTTTCGAATGGCTTATCTGGAGTGGGGGTTATTTTGAATTCTGGTTTGGGGGGTTTTCTGTCATATTTGACTTGTTTACAGGTGCTGCAGTTATTTATGAATTTAGTTATTTCTGTTAGCATTCCAGGCCAATAATACTTTTTCTTCAGATTGAGGTACACATCATTGATTCCTCTGTGACAGGTTTTTCCGCAGTGTTGATTGGTAATTAGTTCTATTCGATCTTCTTTTTCTTCTACATCGATATTTAGTTTCTTGTATCGTTTTATTTTTACCGAAGGGATTTTATTCTCGATTATGGATTGAAGTTTTAAGAATATTTGATCAAGAATTTCGTTTTCTATAGTTTGTTGATCAGAGCAGAAAACTCCGTATGTTTTATTGGGGTCTAAGAATTCTAAGCAGTGTTTTTCGAGGTCATTAGCGTATGGCCAAGAGACATTCCAAATAAATCTTTTTTTCGTTGAATCAAAGAGGCTGAGGGTTTTATGTATTTCGGGGTTTCCTCTTTGGATAAGAATTTGGTGTTTTTCTAAATTAATGCATTTCGTTGGGTCATCGATCAAAACTATATTGCCAGTAGAACTTAATTGGGAGTGAATGGTTACTAAGCTGTTGTTGTCGTCATTATCATTGTTGTTCAGAAATGTTTCTAACTCATCTATATTTGATAGGTCGGGGGAATTAGTAGAATTTAAAAAGTTGTCAATTACTTCATCAGGGTTTACTTCATTTTCCATCGCATTAATTTCATGAGGGGGGTTTCGGGAAAGGGCATCAGCTACGTCGTTATTTTTTCCTTTTATATGTTTGATTGTAAAATTATAATCCGATAGCTGGCATTTCCATCTAAGAATTTTACCGTGGGGATCCTTCATGTTCGCTAGATACTGCAAGGGTTTATGGTCGGTATTTATGGTGAAATGTTGACCGTACAGGTAAGGTCGGAAGTGTTTACAGGACCATACAATTGCCAATAATTCCTTTTCAATAGTGCTAAGCTGTTCTTCATGTTTATTAAGAGTTCGTGAAGCGAAAGCAATGGGAAGATCTTTATTGTCGAAATTTTGGGATAAGACTGCGCCAATCGCGTAGTTTGAAGCATCAGTTGTTAACATGAATTCTTTACTGAAGCCAGGGAACTGTAAGATGGGACTATTTTGTAATACATTCTTTAGTTCGTCAACGGCTCGAATATAGTCGGGGTTTTGGTAATCGGGATCACTTTCTTTTTTCAATAAATTGGTGATTGGTTTAGCAATTTTTGCATAATTTTTTATCATCTTCCTGTAGTACCCTGTTAAACCTAGAAATTGTTTAATTTGCTTTTGCGATCGTGGAATAGGGAAATTCCTTACGGCGGTCAATTTTTCTGGATTTGGGGATATTCCCTTTTCAGATATGACATGGCCTAAATACAAGAGTTCTTTTTTACAAAATTCGGTTTTGTCCAACTGTATTTTTAAATTATGTTTCTTTAATAGTTCAAAGGTGGTTTTTAAATGTTTTAGGTGTTCCTCCAGATTGTCTGAAAATACTATAATATCGTCCATATACACTAAGGTGTTGGGGATGTTAGAAAAAATTAAATTCATCGCACGCTGAAAAGTGGGCGGGGCATTTTTTAACCCAAATGGCATTCGAAGAAACTCATAATGACCTTCTTCGGTGCTGAAAGCTGTTTTTGAAATTGATTCTTCGGACATTTCGATCTGATGGAATCCGAACGTTAAATCTAGAGCGCTAAAGTACGTCGCTCTTCCGATCTTTCCTAATAGGTCTTCGATGTTGGGCAATGGGAATCTATCGTCAGTTGTGTTGTCATTTAATTTTCGATAATCGATCACCATTCTTATTTTTCGTTTACCTGAAGCGTCAGGCTTCTTAGGGACAACCCAAATTGGGGAGTTATAGGGGGAGTTCGAATGACGAATTATTTTGTTTTCTAGCAATTTGTTGATTTCTTTTCTTACATCTTCTTTGTAAATTTGGGGGTACCGATAGTTTCTGGAATAAATTGGAACTTCGTTTTTTGTATAAATGGTGTGTTTCAAGAGGTTGGTGGCACTGAGGTTTTCGTTTTCATCTTTAATTATTTCGGGATAATTTTGAATAAGGTTCACAATTTTAAATTTTTCTTCTTCATTTAAGTGACTTAAACGCAACTGTTCTTCGATTCGGTTCCTGTCTAGTAATTTTGTTTCATCAGGTTGGACAATAGCTACTTCGTCGATATCCATGGGCTCAGGATAAATTGTCATGAGCTCATTTGATTCAACGAGGCATCTAATTTTGTAGGCCTTCATTTCGTATAGGCCTTCCTTAATTGTGTAATCGCCCTTTTTAATTTCTTCAATTAAGCCTTCTTTTAAATTATTTTTATTTAATATGGGGAACTCAATAATATTAAGGCCTTTCTTTAAGGTAATTTTCTGATCACTTTTGTCAGTCATAGTGTACTTTAATTGAAATTGTTTATTATTAGCTATCATTGTATGGGTTTCAAAATTTAACTTAATGTTTAGATCTTTCATTGTTTCATACCCTAGTAGTACCTCATATTTATTGGAAAAGGGGAATATGTACATTTTAATCCATGCATCGATATCAAAGTAATGCTTTAGGTTTGTTAATATATATTCGTAGCCTTCTTTTTCACCTGCCGGGGTGCTAACAATAAAATGTTCTTTGAATTTAGGAATTTTAGCAGTAATTATCTCAGGGTGGATATAATTTTTTGCTGAGCCGGTGTCAATTAGCCATTTTAGATTAAATTTATCTTGGGCGTACGGCAGAGATTTACCTACGAAGTTAAGTTCTAATTTTGGTGCATTTCTGTCGGGCTTACGCGGTTCATTTGACCACTGCCATTGAGAAAAGGCTGGTTCATAATTTGACTTGGCTGTTGTTCTTCGAAGGGGTTGCCTTGATTTGGAGGAATCGGGTCAAATTGATAACTTTGAGAATTTGAAAAATCTTGATAACTTTCCCTAGGTGGTTGACCTGACGAGGAGGCAAAATCTTGATATTCTTGAGAAAAGTATTGATTTTGATTGGCCGGATTGCTTAAATAATTAAATTCATGTGCTTGAGGGTAATTTCTTCGATTGGGGTTGCTATTTTGCGTTCTCATCGATACAGTGTTTTGGCCACTGCCTACATAATTTCTTTGTTGTGGATTTTGATAATTTTGGGGAAAGGATTGGAATTGTCTCTGCTGCTGGAAAGCTTGGGGATTTTGAAATTGTCTTTGTTGTTGTTGAAAAGCTGGGGGTCTTTGAAAATGAAAATTTTGGGGATTTTGGAATTGCCTTTGTTGTTGAAAAGCTTGAGGGGCAAAGTTTCGTTGATTAAATTGTGGGTTAGTATTGTTGTATTTACCGTTGTTACTAAACTTTTTATTGTTAAAATTATCATTTGAGGGAAATTTTCGATTCAAATGTTCGGTAATAAAAATACATTTTGTGTTCAAGACATTTCTGAATTCTATCAAATTTTCGGGATTGAATGTCATTATATGATTGGTCAGTTGCCAAGGTAGGGTGGCGTACAAATGATGGATAATTTCTTTTTCAGTAGCTTCCATAATTGAATTAAAAATATCTCCTTCTATTCCATCTATTCCTAATTTAGCAAAAATTAGATGTCTTATACCTTCCAGACGGTTTAGGTATTCTGCCGGAGTTTCTTTAGGAAAAGGTTTAGCTTGATAAATTTCGGATTTTAGAGATTCGAGTGTTCTTCCATCTGCAAAATTTGATTTTAGAAGTTGGAGTAACGCGGGTACAGAATTTACTTCCCGGGTAAGGATTAAGGATTGCGCAGATCCCGTTAATTTAGATTTAACTTTACTTAAAAGAAGAGCGTGGTTTTGCGCTCTTTCAGCGTTGTCATTGGCACATACCGCGTTAAGAATGTTTGTTACTGCCGAAACAAAATATACAAGTTCCGTGGGGTTTCCGTCATACAACGGTAAATGATCATAATCTTCTCTACGAATTTGCCTATTAGTTGCCATTTTTTATTATTTAGTCTTTAGTTTTAAAATGAAATTTGAATGAAAGGATTTTTAAAAGTGAATATTTTATATAGCTTACTATTTTTCGACGATTATTTAGATTAGAGTCTTATTTCTTGAGCTTAAAACTATAACAATGGAAAGAAAAGAAAAACAAACTTACAACTACTAAAGCGAGAGAGTCGATGCTGCGAAGACGATGCCGAGAAAGAAGACGGTCCGGGGGAATTGACCACCGCACGCAAAGTCTTTAACCCGAGGAGTAACGTAAACGAACTTAATGAGAATAAACTGGGGAATTCACCACAGCTTTCTTTCTCAATTGAATGTTCAATAGTTCGTTAGTAAAGTTGTTGATTCTCGAGGTCTTTTCGGGAATCGGAGTCTTTGTTTTCGAGCGAGAAGGTCCAAGATTTTCGAAGGTGGATGTTCGAAAATTGTTGTTCTTTTTGGCTTTTTCGGCGGTGAGGGCGGCGGAAGTGGGAACGATCACACTTTAACTAGAGTTCCCGAAAACTGTGGGACAACTGGTCACACTAAAGATCCGAAAGAGGATGCTTTTTGAATTTCCGAGAGACGGTGGGACAATTGGTCACGCCGTATAACTAGTTTTTAACTTTTTTTTTTTTTTTCACAAAAAGTTGCCGAATTTTCACTCACACTTTTAGCCAGTCCCTGTTCGGGCGCCAGTTAAATGAGTTCGCTCGCGAAAACGGTTTTTAAAAAGAAAACTTTATTTTTTTTCAACACAAAGACACAACTTTACATTACGCGTTACTTCTATCGACTAACTTACTTTCTATTTTCTTTAGCTATTTATCCCTCTTTAATTAGCTGATCTAGTCATTTCGCACGGGTTTCCTATTCTAATAAGAGCAGGGGATTTTCTCTCATAACTCGAGGACTACCAAGAATTTCGAAAGGACATCCAAGTTCGAATCGGGAACGGCGAAGAAATTCGAGCCAAAGGCCAGGGGCATATAAACATATTATCTCGCGTAAACGGAAAGTGGACTGAAAATCATTTAGCCAACGTGTTGTACGTTCCAGACTTGGCTCTAAATCTATTCTCAGTTCGAGCAGCGTTGTCTAAAAGTGTGGAAATGACCGCTAGAAAAGAAGAGTGTCTTTTCAAGAAAAATGGAAAAATTGTCGCGTGCTCCAGATTAAAAGAACGTCTCTTTAAACTCGATTTCAATGTTATCCCTCCGTTTGACCCGGGGAGGGGCGAAGAAATGACCGTGAGAGAATCAGTAGTTGCAAATTTTCAAGTCTGGCATGAAAGAATGGCGCATCAAAACGTGCGTCATGTGCAGGAATTTTTGAGTAAAATTGGTGTAACGTTGGAAACCAAACCCAAAACACACAGTGAAGACAGCAACCAGCGTTGTGAGGCTTTGTATCAAGGCAAAGCACAACAGAAACCCATTCAAAACTACAAATTCGGAGTCGAGAGAACCTGGGGAGCTTATTCATACTGATATTTGTGGTCCACTACCAGAAAAATCCATCGGAGGGTCAAGATACTTCGTGTTGTTCAAAGATGACTTCTCACACTTCCGAGTTGTCTACTTTCTATCTCAAAAAAATGAGTTCAAAGAAAACTTTCTTGAACATGGTCGAAACACAAATTGAACAAAAAGTTGAGATTCTCCGAAGTGATAACGCTAGTGAGGAAACCTCCAAAGAAGTTGAAAAAATTCTCGAAAATAAGGGAATTATCCATCAAAAGACGGTTCCCTACAATCCTGAACAGAATGGATCAGCAGAGAGAGATTTTCGAACAATTATGGAGTCTACCAGGGCGATGCTTCATCGCAAAAATTTAAACATAAATCTCTGGGCGGAAGCTGTGAATACAGCTGTTTACGTTCTGAATCGAACTGGGCCTAGTTCAGTCAAAGGGAAGACGCCGTTTGAATTGTGGCAAAAAAGAAAACCGGATATTTCTACTCTTCTTGT
Source organism: Corythucha ciliata (assembly GCA_038030265.1). Classification (NCBI taxonomy): domain Eukaryota; kingdom Metazoa; phylum Arthropoda; class Insecta; order Hemiptera; family Tingidae; genus Corythucha; species Corythucha ciliata. Next base: position 11,556,428 of record CM075937.1, read on the forward strand.
TTTCGGGACAGCTGTTTATTCTCATGTACCATAAAAAACAGAGGTCAAAGCTCGACGCTAAAAGTGAAAGAGGCATTTTCGTAGGGTATGACGAAAGAATTAAAGGCTTCAGGGTTTGGTACCCTGAAAAGTGTAAAGTACTGACTAGCCGCGACGTGATTTTCATGGATGAATGTGGAGACTCCAACCAGGATTGTGCCTTCTTCCCGCCCTGGCTTGATGCCTTGAAAGGCACATGACCAGGATTAAGCCTGTGAAATGACGGCCGGGAAGTGACCCGGCACGTGAAAGTCCTGGTTATCCTCGCTCCGCTCCCCGTCAGCCACACCAGCTGGTCAAGGCTGGTGCGTTACCGGTGTGGACCGCTTGGCGGTGGGGAGTTTTACAGGTGGTAAAGATGGGGCGAGGAGAGATACCCGTGAAATGAGCGCATAGTGCTACCGGCGAGCTGTTCTTTGTTGGTAATGTTGGAGAGAGCGTCGGTCAATGTGGTTGTTCGCGGGGATTCAGTCGTCGGTAGACTGGGTATCCAGTTGCGCTTGATTAGGAGACTCCAACCACCTAGAAAATACTAACAAGGAGGAACCTAACGATGGAAATTCAACATTAAAACTCACTTGGACAGGCTCTAACAATAATGAAATGTCCGTTGTAAGAAATACAAGTGAAAATGATCAAAGAGCAGATGGATCAGGAAGTGTTTCTTCTGATGACTTCTTTGGATATGACGAAAACGACGACCGAGAAGAAGATAATGAAGAAAGCAACTACAATTTAAGGGACAGAAGAACTGTAAGAAGTCCAGATTACTTTGAAGCGCACTTTACTCTACTAGAAGACGAACCAGAAACTTTCGAGGAAGCATTAAAATCAGAGGACTCGCCTAAGTGGATGGAAGCTATGCGAGAAGAATTTGATGCTCTCAAGAAGAATAATACCTGGGAAATGACAGACTTACCGTCAGGAAGAAAAGCAATTAGAAACCGGTGGGTCTACAAAATTAAAAGGAATTCAAACGGCACAGTCGACAGGTAAAAAGCCCGACTAGTCGTTAAAGGATGTTCTCAGAAGCCCGGAATTGACTACTATGAAACTTTCAGCCCTGTGGTGAAATTTGATTCCATTCGCATGACTCTGGCTGTCGCTGCTACCGAAAACCGGGCTACGACGGGCTGATAGTATCATCTGACAAAAAACAAGCTTGTGAACTTCTAGATATTTTACAAAAAGAATTCGATGTGAAAGTAACTGATGAAGCTCAGCTTTTCTACCTTGGACTTGAAATTTCCCGACTGGACGATGGTTCTATTTTTGTAAAACAAGAGAATTACACACACAAAATCCTTGAAAAATTTCGAATGATCGACGCCAAACCAGTGGATGTGCCTGCATTAAAGAAAACCGAAAAAGACGAGAGTAAACAAGCAGTGGGAGTGCCTTATCGGGAAGCCATTGGATCTCTCCTATACTTGTCAATTGCGACACGGCCTGATATTTCCTTCGCAGTAAACGGAGCCAGTCAACACATCGAAAAACCTACCGAACAAGACTGGATAGATACAAAAAGAATATTCCGCTACCTTCAAGGAACGTCTTCCAGAGGCCTGTTATTCGAAACTACCTCTTGTACAAGACTCAATGTTTACTCTGACGCTGACTTTGCTGGAGACTGCACAACTAGAAAGTCAGTCTCTGGTTTTATATGCAAGACCGATAACGGAATCATAGCTTGGAGTTCTCAAAAACAAAAATGTGTATCACTTTCAACGACAGAATCAGAATACGTGGCTGCGAGTCAAGCAGTGCGAGAACTGTCTTGCCTTAACCCTAGTATGCATGCGCTGGGTCAAATTGACCCAGTGACTGATGTTTTTCAGTTTTTTCGGTCTTATATTATGCTTTATCACCGTGAGCCTCTAGGACATCTTCAAGTTGATCGTTTTCAACCCATTTATAAAAAGTTGGAGCGATTTTTTTCGATTTTCAAGATTCCAGCTATATTTTTCCGGCAACCTACCTAGAATGCATGCACTGGGTCTGACAGACCCAGCGCTTAAGAATAATGATTTACACTGATTTGATGTCGTTATCAGGTGATAAGTCCATCAGAGCGTGATTTTGATGTGTCACTGATTCAACAGATCAAAGCACAGTTGCCGTTGCCAAGAGAATTGTTCAACAAATTATGTGCAAGGTGACTAAACTTTACTATAGGTGCTGCAGATTTCCCCCTGCCAATCGGACGGGAGGGGTGGAGACTGACGTCACCAGCAGTCCTTTGCTCCCGATTGCTCACCCCAGAGCAGCAGAGCAAGTTAATTTTGAAATTGAAGTTTATGAATTCTCAAAAATCACAGCCCAATAACAATTAATATAGGTACTGGGTCCATCGCAATGGCGGTTGGGACTGCTCGTGACGTAGGTGAAGGACAGTAATGGCCGAAGATCTGCGGCACCTATAGAAAATTTAGTCACCTTGGGTTTGAATCATGTTTGAATCAACGCAGAATATTTTTTCGTTAAAGTGGGAGTGTTGAAGGTGGTTAACTTGAAAATATTCTGCGTCACACGTTATTGCTCTAAAAAATACTTTTTACGTTTTTTTTTTGTTTTTTTTCGTCCAAATATAAAAGAGCTTTTCTTTCTTTCACCGCGGTTATTTAAAATAAAACTTCTTAAACGCCAGCGCACCTCCAACAGGTACTATCCCTACCACAGTATAGAAGTGCTGAATACGGCCGTCAATGATCATTTTCCTGTAATATGCGAATTTATAAGTCAGAAAGCCGTGGCTGCAGATGACGGTTTAGTCGTCACCTCATACTCTAAAATCGACTTAAGCAATTCAAGGAAAAAATAGCTGATCTAAACTGGGAAGATTTTTACGAGGAGCAGGATGTGAATGAGGCAGCAAAAAAAACTGACTAGTCTCTTGGAAAAAGCAAAATCAAAATCGTTAGTCCACACTCAAAGGAAAGGATGGAAAAAAATACTAAAGCCTTGGGTCACCATCAGTATACTAAACTCGAGTAGGAAGAGGGATAGAATGGCCTCAAAAATGCGGAGAAAACCCGAAAACACTCAACTTCAGAGAAAGTACAAATCATAAAGAAACACACTTAACAAACTAATCAAAGACGAAAGAGAACGTTACTTCATACTTAAACTAAAGACCAATGGACATGACATGAGGAAGAGGTGGGAGATCATTGATGAAGCAGCCAGCCGTAACAAAATGGAAAAACACGGTTTTCCAACTCAGGACTGGGTTCGTGAGTGTAGCAGAGTGGAGAGTGAAGAGGACGCAGCAAATACGTTGAATAAGTACTTCGCAACAATTGGAGCTGAATAAGCAAACAAAATCAAATATGGTACGAATGAGTGTCAACAGACAATTTCGACTCCACCTATAAACTCTATGGTTCTCTTCGGAATAGCGCCCGAAGAAGTAATAAAAACTGCTTGATCACTAAGAGGGGATCAGCACCCGGACCAGATGGACTACCACTTCAGTACTTAAAGGAAAAAATTGAAAGTATAGCTGAGCCACTCACTCACCTGTTCAACAAAAGCATAAGCGAAGGCATCTTCCCACAATGCTTCAAAGTAGCAAAGGTCATACCACTGTACAAAAAAGGGAAAAATATGGATCCGGCAAATTATCGTCCTATAACATTTACCGCAAAATTATTTGAAAGACTACCCAAATCAAGGCTCGTGGCTTATCTGGGAAAAAACAAGATCATCAGTGCACAGCAGTTCGGATTCCAGAAAGGTATCGGTACTGAAAACGCTCTTTTCATGATATGACGGATGAGATGTACCAAAAGCTGGATGACAGGAAAAAGGTTATACTGACGTGCCTCGATGTCGCAAAGGCATTTCACTCTATATGCAAGAAAAAGATGGTCAAAAAACTTGAAAGAGCGGGTATTAGAGACACTCCATTAAAGCTGTTCGAATCTTACATAAACGACAGGGAACAGGCAGTACATATCGGTCACACAAAAAGTGAAAACATATATATTAGGGACTATGGATGTTCACAAGGCACATCACTTGGACCCATCCTTTTTCTACTTTATGTGAACGAACTGGCGGAACAGACATATTCTGGAAAAATCTTCATGTTCGCGGATGACGTCGCATTGGTCAGTGGAGGAGAAACTTGGGAGGGAGCTCACGTAAACGCCGAAAAAGACCTTCTAAGTATAGGAAGCTGGATGAGTGCAAACAAATTGACGATAAACGCCTCAAAATCAGTTTTTTGACAATTGCGAGAAAGAGTAGCGGCGCTCCTTCGATGGAAGACACTCTGACCTGCACTCATATACTCAAACTGTGTGTGACTGCCCGAAAATTCCCCAAGTGAGACATCTAGTGTACCTTGGTGTGACCATGGATCATCGGATGGAATGGGACTCACACATCAATAATATGAGCCAAAAACTTCGAAAATGCGCCTACATGCTGTACCGGATAAAATATCTACCTCAAAATCTTGTTAAAATTATTTACCAGGCTCTATTTGATTCGGTGATGCAATTGGAAATTCAAGCTATCACTTGGAGCGCTGCCGTCTGATAATGAAAAGAGTACTCCTTGGTAGAATTCCTACTGATTTCAATGACAGTGCCGGGTTTTAATTAAATTCGTGGTTTTAAATGTTGATTGAGAGCTCGAAATGAATGAATGTATGTTCCCTGGTTGGACTACTGTGTTGCGGGCCAATACAAGTCGATTTTGCAAGTGGCCATTATGATGGAAAAATCCAAGCTTCCAAAAAGAAATGCCTCGGTGGGAATTCCCTCTCTTGAAAAGCACCAACAAAAGAGTAGGTACTTCTGTTTTTTACTCAAATGTGTCGAACTTCCTTACCCAATGAACTTCAAAGGCGTCTTTGATAGCCAATGATGGAATGAGAAGTCTCCTTTATTCTGATAAAACGAGTGTAAATAATAAACCTCATGGGAACTTGGCTTGATCACATTCTTTCACATCACTGTTGTAGCCTTCCCTACTCATTAATGGTCTGCTAATTTGTTCGTTTTGCGATTGTATTGTTACTCCGAAAATATGCTCTTAACGCTAACGGAATTCTTAAGATTTCTAGGTAAGTAAATTCATTCATTCTACCCAGCAAGTACACACGTTCTAAAGCTTGGTGCACTCGACGCATTTTTGAAACATGAAGCAGCATTGCCTGCGTGTTTTAAAAAACCATCCGCTCACTACAGGGGATCAATTTTTCTTGCAAGTAAACATGCTTCGAACAATTCATCGTGAGTGCCGAACTTCAAGACACTACGCCACGTTTTTCTTAACATTTTGCTGAGCAGTTCAGGAGTCTCTGCAACTGCACAGTCTTCGCAACGGAGTCAAAACTGCTCAGTTTTCCAGTCCAGACGCAGCGTTTTACCTGCAACGTGTTGAACTGTGCAGACAAAATGTTATGAAAAAAGTAGCGTGTGGACCGGCCCTTTACACATGCCCGCGTGCTCTTTTAAAAGTTCTCTAGTGGTGTATAAAGGTCCTTTTACGTGCGATACTAATTGCTGGGAAATTGTATTAGGCCCCTTTTACACTAGTAAGTTTTTTCATCAAAATAGCCATTTTTAAAAAAAATTAACGATGGACACGACATGACTTTTGTGGCGTTGCTTCAGTTTGGCGAATTTCTTAAGCCGGAGTCGACTACATCACTTAAATCCAATAGTTCTGTTTAAGTTTAACCTTAAGCTGAGCTTACGAGCTTAAAATTCAATCAACATTAAGTATTGCAGGCCTAGAGTGACACCCCAAGACAGAACAATTTGTTCGAGGTGGACGATTCACACGTGCACTGACAGAAAAAAAAAAATGTATATAATTGCATTTCAATACATACTTGGCCATGGAAAACGTCTAGTAGCTCCAACAAAAATAAAAATAGTTGAAGCAACAGTAAAACAATACAAAATAGTCACTCAAACCGGCACTTTTGTGGGCGATATTGATAAAAAAGTACTTTTTCTAGTAGTTCACCCGGAAATCAGCCAGACCTCGTATCCGATAGCTTGAATTCCCAATACGCTGTTGTAATATGGAGAAGTACCCACAAATACCTCATAGACAAAATCTATAAAATTCAAAAAATCACACTTGAAGTACTTATTCGTAAGCCATGGTGGCACCCTTCGGAGGAGTTGTTCAAAGAATTAAATTTGTACTCAATACACCAAATATATATGTATAAAAAATATGTTAAAATTCATTAAGAAAAAAAAATCCCTTCTTCTTCGTTGACATACAACAGCGCCAGTCCCGGGCGTTCAGACTGAAATTGCCAAAAGTAAAATACAAATTTGCGCAAATGACCACGAGATACAAGGGAATGTTAATAATAAATAAAGAGATTGAAAATATAAGCGAAATCCTAAATGTATCAAATGAAAATTTGTTCAATGCGAGACTCGATGAATTCGTGAAAAGTCAACCAAGCTTGGAACAAGAGGAATAGACATTAATACAAAGAAAAATTGTAAACAACAAAAGTCAATCATTATAAGCAAAAAAGAAACTCAACTGAACATAACTTCCTGAGAAACAATAAACCACAAAATGATATAAGCAAAAATGTAATGATACTAAGCTAGTTATGCTAAAAGAGATGAACCGCTTGTCACAGTTTCAGAACACCAAGTGATTTATTTATATTTTAAAATCATATTGTTTTGTTTCCTCGCAACTGCCTAACACCACTTCTCTCTTTCTTGGAGTGGCTAGTTAGCAAATCTTTCCGGAGGACGTCTGTTTCGTGAACTTCTTCTTCTCACCGTCTGCCATACTTGATCTCGCTCTCCAGTCGTCACACTTCTTTCTTCAATCGCCCTCGACTTTGGCAATGCTACAAGATGCCAACGATTTCTTCGGAGTTTTGTTCCATTGTCCAATGAGACAAAATATGATCGAGGGTATTGCAGTTTCTCATGAACCTTTCCTCTTTTCCCGACATCTCTCACCCAAACGGTATCTCCGACATTCAGCTATTTTAGCTCCTTCACTCCTCTTCGGTTGTCGTAATTCCTTTTCGACCTCTCGCGGATGTGGCTGTCTTCTTCTTTGAAGCGCTGAAGTTACTCGTGACTGACCTGCTCGTAATTTTTGATAGACGGCAAGGTAGTCCTTAATTTGCGACCGTATAACAATTCAGCCGGGGAAAGGCCGGATTCTAACTTAGTAGTCCTATAAGCAAGTAAACCAAGATTCGGGTCCGAGTTCTTGAGTAAAATCCTGTTAGCAATGGCTACCGCGTTCTCTGCCTCACCATTTGACTGTGGAAAGTTCGGGCTACTAGTAACTGGTCTGAACCCATAATCTTTTGCGAATTGTTTAAATTCTTCAGCAGTGAACTGGGTGCCTCCGTCAGAGCGAACTTCAAGAGGGATCCCGTGTCTTGCAAACATATTCTTCATTTTTTTAATCACTGCGTGCGAATTTAACGATTCCAATTGTACAAGCTCTATGAATCGTGAATAATAGTCTTGTACGACCAGGTACCACTTATCATTGCACTTGAAAAGATCTGCCCCTAGAGAACACCACGGCTGTTTTGGTAACTGGGAAGGAAGTAAAGGTTCTTTTCTGGCCTTCCTGTGTTGTATACAAACAAGACAGTTTTCAACCTGCGTTCTGACGTCGGATGAGAAGCCTGGCCACCAGACAGACTCTTGTGCTCTTTGCCTGCACTTAACAATTCCTAGGTGACCCTCATGAATTTTCGCAAGAATGTCACTTCTCATAGCTCTAGGGATGAAGATTCGTCTACCTTTGACAACTAAGCCATCCTCTATCACGAACTGTGTTCTGTATTTCCAAAACACCGACAGCTTGCTCCAAGTATTATGAATTATTAAGCTTTTCAATGCCTCACATTCTGTGTCAACTTGCTGAGCCTCCCTAATCTCCTGTAAACGACGATCTGAACAAGGCAGAGCTTCGATTATGCTATGAATAAACAGAGCATCGTTGTACTCTTCATCGAATTCTAGTTCCTGAACTGTACGGTTCGCGCAGCTTGGCAACCGAGATAAGCAATCCGCAGTGAAATTTTCCTTTCCCGGTAGGTAAACCATTTCATAATCAAAAATTTGCAGCCTCATGCGGAATCTTTGGAGTCTAGCGGACAGGTCAGAAATTGGCTTCGTCCCCAGAATTTCAATAAGTGGCTTGTGGTCGGTATAAAGTAGGAATTTGCGACCCAGGATTAAATGTGAAAACTTTTCACATGCCCAAGTGAGGCTAAGAGCCTCTTTCTCGAATAGGGCGTAACGACTTTGCGCTGGAGACATACTTCTCGAAGCGAATGCAACTGGTCTCCAGTTGTCACCATCTAATTGCTCAATCACAGCACCAAGGCCGTAGGAAGATGCATCAGCAGTAATTCGGGAAGCGGCTCCTGTCCTATAGCTTGCCGGTACTATCGAACTCTGAGCAGCTTCTTTCAATTCCTCGAAAGCTTTTTCTTATGGTGTATCCCAAGTCCAGATATTACCTTTTTTAAGCAAACACCTCAGTTCAGCTGTATTGTCAACTAAATTTGGCACGAATTTCATCATCTGGTTCACCATGCCCAAAAACTGTCGCAATTCAGACACATTCTCTGGGGTTTTCATTTCTGAAATCGCATTTGTTTTCTCGGGATCGGGTTTCAAACCTTGGTCAGAGATGAGATGCCCTAGAAAAACAACACTTTTCAACCCAAAAGCGCACTTATTCCTATTAAGAGTCACTCCATTCTCTTCCAGTCGCCTCAATACTTTGTCCAATTTTGCATCGTGTTCCTCTTCGGTTTTCCCCACAACTAAAATGTCATCAGCCTGATTGACTACACCTTGGAGGTCCGACAAAAGTTGACTAATCCGTTTCTGATACGCTTCCGGGCCAGAACAAACGCCAAAGGGCAAACGCTTACAGAAAAAACGCCCGAAAGGTGTAATGAAAGTAGTCAACTTGTACGAAGCCTCATTCAGGGGGATCTGCCAAAATCCGTTGGCACAATCGAGTTTACTGAAAAATTTTCCCCCTTCCAATTTGGCTAATGATTCTTCCACGGATGGAAGCACAAGCTGTTCCCTCTTTACGCACTGATTAAGCTTAGTGTAGTCAACGCAAAGCCTTATTCGCCCTCCTTTCCTAGGAACCACCACAATAGGTGCACACCAATCTGTAGGTTCAGTAACCGGTTCGATAACTCCTTCACTAACCATCCTATCTAGCTCTTCTTTGACCTTTTCGTGTAATGAAACTGCAACTCGGCGTGGTGACATCACAGCATAAGGGCGGGCGTTTTCATGCAAAACAATTTTGTATGATTCTTTCATCGTTCCCATGCCGGAAAACACTTTTGGGTATAATTTTTGAACGATTTCACTGTCCACAAGGTTAACGTTGAAAGAGAGAAGCCCTAGATGTAACAGTGCGCCTCGGCTCAAGAGAGGAGTGTTTTGGTCCGAAATTACATGAATATCTTCGAAGAGCTGCTTTTTCTTAAACATAATATTCACTTTACAGACACGACTAACATCTAGTTTAGTGTGCCCTGGGCCATAAAGATTTTTATTGGTTGTCTGCACCCGGAGACCAAGATCTTCAACCATTCGCCTTCTCATGACAGATACATCTGCTCCAGAATCCATTTTAAAATCTACCTCCTGACCATTGACATTTAATTTATAATTAACATTAATTAATAAACCATAGGGCAAGGCAATCCACATGGAAATGTTAATTCGCCCAGGTAGTTCGAATTCAGTGTGTCTCCACACTGTACTTCTTTGACATAGCTACCCTTGGGGCAACAAAACGCGAAATGACCCAAATCGTTACAATTCCTGCATTTTTCATTGAATGCTGGGCACTGACGAGGACCATGCGTTTTTCCACATTTACGGCACCGAAATGTCCTTTGGGAATTGTTAAAAAACGACCCTTTCGACTTCACTGCGTCGACCTCTCCATTCAATTGATTTTCATTGGCTCGCACGATGAGCTGCTGTTTTGCTACAGACTCTGATTGACGTGCCTTATTTATTGCCTTTTGAAGAGTAAGGTTTTTAAATCATGCAAAAGTCTGTAGCCGTAGGAGCCTACATCGTCTGTCTTCCCTCGTTGAGGTTCGTCGGGAAGACAGACGATGTAGGCTCCTACGGCTACAGACTTTTGCATGATTTAACCACTAACCCTCGTAGTTTAAGCGACTCTACTAACAATTTAAGTAAGGTTTTTGTCTATCTGAAGGGTTTCAGATAGTTTCGCGTCGCTTTGAGCCTTCATGCTTTCAAAATTGACGATTCGTGTCCTAAAAATAACCAAAACTGACTATTCACGCCCTAAAAATGGCATATTCGTACTTGAAATTTATGCTTCACTCTAAAAAAAAATTGCCAAACTGACTCATTTCTACAGAGGCTACAGACGGTGTTTAATGACGATTCGCGCCTTCAAAATGGCTGTTTGCACACAAAAAATGGCCAACGTGGCTATTCTCGCGCCTTAAAACGATAATACTGACCACTGGAGTTTGCGCACTGAACACGGGCGGCCGACCCTACGTTGCCAACTCCCCTCCCAGCGTTGGTTACACGCATCTTAAGGCTTGAACAGGAGGAAAACGCTAATACGCAATTTAAGATTTGCTAATTCGCGGTTGAAATTGTGGGAACGCGGTAATTGTGGGATTGCGGTAATACGCGGTTGAAGGGAAGCCCTGATTCGTGGCTTAAATTGTGGAAAAACGGTAATTACACGAATCTATTCGAAAAACCACGGTAATACGCGGCTGAAACAGAGGAAAATCGCAAATTCCCGGCTATAACGCCGACGGCTGACGCTGTCGAGGTGCAACTTATCGCCGCCAAATCAAGAGTCGCTCCTTTGGAAGATATTTCGATTCCCCGACTCGAGCTGATCGCTGCGCCCATCGGCGCACATGTTAAGTCCGTAGTTGTTTTTGTCCCCCTCCCCCTTCCGCAACTCTTAATCTAGTCATAATTCTTAATGTTGTTCATGGAATTTTCAGACTCCCCCCCCCCCCCCGAAGATGGTTTCGCTGTAAACCGAAAACTGGTTAGGAATAATAAAAAAGACGTGTGGGAAGACAATATATTTTCCTGATTATATCTACACAAAATCTCACAATATCCACGCCATAAGATGAAAAAAAGTCTATTATAAAAATAATTATGATAAAAAGAAGGTAAATAAATATAGAAGGGAACAAATAAATAGAAAACACTCGTCTAGATATACAATAACATTGATTTCAAGGTCTAAAATAGAGGAAAAGCGCAAAATTGCGGCTTGAAAAAGACAAAAATCGCTAAATCGCTAATCGGGAATATGGACAAATTCACTGCTTAAATGGAGAAAAACACTGGCTGGCGGCTAAAATGAAAAACATGTCAATTTATCGGCTTCTATAGTGCCAATTTTGCGACAGTAAAATGGATAAAAATTTGAGAGAAGTCGCCACTAATTCGCTTATTCATGAATGAAATTGACAAAAAGCGCTAATTCGCGGAACATTGGGTGGGCGATGGCCCACCTCGCCCCCAGACACGCTGGATTGCGAAGCGATTATTTTGTTCATTACACCATCGAGGCGCGCCCCATACCCTGATGAATATTCATTAGTTTTTATATTCGGGTCATAATTTATGCGCAATTTCTAGCTTCCTGGAAGAATACCAGAGACATTAAAATTTTCGGATCTTGGTGTGATTATTTGACCGAAATTGCAAAGGTTCTTAGTTTAAGCAAAAAAGTTGCTAGTTTTGGGGTCTTTTTTGTAGCGGTGGTGGCGGCAGCGCCATTTGAAGTTGAATCAGCCGAATATCCGCGGCTATGCGACTTTCTGGTCTTAATTTCTGTGAAATTGCATGTTTCTTGTCATAATTTCTGTGAAAATTAAAATTTGTGGGGCTCAATTTCAACGAAACAGGAAGTTCTGGGTCTTGATTTCATCGGAATTACAAGATTTAGCTGTTAGTTTCTGCGAAATTGCAAGATTCGGGGACCGTTTTTCAAGTGGTCGCTTCCAACCGCGGTATAAACGGCCCCATTATCGCCAAAAGCCTGATGAACAACAGTAAAATTACATCATTTGGAGTTTAATATCAGTGAATTACATGGCTAAATATCGGTCGAATGGACATTTTCGGGTCTTAATTTCAGTGAATTTGCCAGTTTAGGGTCTTAATTCAAGCAAAATTTCGCTTGGAAAAAATTACCAGTTACTGAGCCTTTTTTACGAAGGTGGAACCCAAGCTAGCTGGTACCACAAAGGCGTCAAAGCCCCGTGATATACCCACGGAATTGTAAGTTTTCTGGCTGAATGTCCAACGTGATTGCAAGTTTTGTGTTTTAATTTCGTAGATATTGTAAGTTTTGGAGCTTTTGTTTTAGTGGCCGATCAGCGCCCTAAGCTAGATAAAACCAGTGACCTCCGCTCCTCCACTATCGAATGTCATTATCCGACGCGTTCATTTGTTGATATGATTGTTGCAATTCCGCGAAGGTCGGCGCCTTTTAGCTGCAAACCGCATACGTGTTCAGAGCAGGCTCAGGCAAGACCCCAATCGTTTGTTTCGCTACATATTCCGACAGAACGTCGTTTGTTTAGCCCAAATTTTCGTTTATTTAGCCCAAATTTTCGTTTGTTTAGCCGTGCAAAACATTTTTTTCTTTTTGAAAATACATCATGTTGTGTGCCGCCAACTTCACGCAACGGCATACAAGACCCCAATCGTTTGTTTCACTACATATTCATACAGAACGTCGTTTGTTTAGCCCTGCAAAACATGTATTTATAAGAAAATACATCATGTGTGCCGTTGCAAAAACTTGGCGGCACAATTTTTTTTTTTAGTGTATGTTGCAGGGCGAAACAAACGAAAATTTGGACTAAACAAACGAAAACTAACTGTAAACAAACGATTGGCGCCATTTTCGTCGTGTTTAGTGATATGTGCGCCGCCAGGTTCATGTACATGGACGTGACGTGGGAACACGCGTTCCCACGTGTTATACAAAATTCTAAAAAAGGCTTTCATTTGTTTACGGTCACATTGCTCTGACAAGCGTCATCCCACATGTTCCCACGTCCGGTCGGGCAATGTGAACACAGACAAAATAAATCCTTTTCTGGAAATTTTGTGTCACACGTGGGGCAGCGTGTTTCCACGTCACGTCCGAATAGGCTGTTTCGACCTTTAGCCACGCAACAGAAAAACTCTCCGGATTACACGGTTTTGTCCGCAAAACAGCCCGAATCGCGAGTATTTGTAATTTCAGCCCCGAAATGGTCAAACTCATCGTCTTACCCCCACTTTTAGTCGCGAAACAGCCCAACTTTTGTTTTTTTTTTTCTAAAATATAGCCAATCATATAATAATTCTTTTGGGATTTCATCCGCAAATTGCCAGAAATACTGACTTTTTAGAATTCGAGCCGCCAAATGGTTGGACTCGCAGTTTCTTTCGAAAGTGAGATTTTTGAAAATTTTATAAATAGAATCGATAATAGGACAAGTCGAGGTTTTGCATAATTTTAACCTCAGAAAAACCTTCTTGCGGTTTTCTCAAATTTCATATTAGGAACCGTCCCAAATTTGCAGTTTTCAGACATTTTAGCCGTGAAATGGCAAAATTAGCCATTATCTTGCGGAATAACTAAGAAGACACAATTCTTCACACTTCTTCATACACTTAGGGCCGTATTTATGAACGTTCCTTGAAGGTTCCTTGAGTCAAGGAACCGTTGAGAACAGTTTCGATCACAATAAAAACATCTGTTCTAATGAATTTCAAGGGTTCCTTAATGTCAAGGAACGTTCATACGCGCATTAGATTTTGCAATCAAAGCTCAAGTCTCTTGGCTGTTTTGGGAGAATTTTTTCTTTATTAAACAACCAGTTTCCTATGCAGAATTCGTTGTTTTCGACATGTATTCTGCCCTTACAATTATCAATAACTCATTCGCTAAATATGCTCACAAGAAAAAGTTATCGTGACAGCAAAAAGTCTGTTGCCTATAAAATGAGACTTTCCCTGAGTATTTCCCAAGGCGACTCGAAAGAAAGAAAAACGTGAGAATACTGTCTAATATCAAAACGCGGTATAAAGGAACGCGGTGACGGGATGGAGAGGGGGAAGTGATAAAGATAAAGAAGGGAAAACGTCTAGAAAAGCCTTTTTCGTCAGATCGAAGAACTGAAACAAACAGAAATCGGGCGAAAGCCCTGTTATATATTTTCATTTCTAGTAAGAAAGACAAAAGAAATAAAGGGAATTCAAGAGATGATGAGGTGAAGGGGAAAGTCTAATGCGTTGGAACTACCTCCCTTTTCCAAGGCTGAAATGAAATGGCACGGGACAATCAATCTTGGTTCTATTTTTTGTTATTTAAAAGCAGAAAAACGACACTACTTGGCTTGAAGCCAAGAACAAACAATTACGCGCTATTAACAATAGAGGTTTGTGAGAAGAGATAAGGATCAAACGAATCATTAATTTAATAATCATCAGGACAAATTATTTTTGGACCGAGTTCACCGAGTTTATTTTTATCAGGCAAACAACTTATACGGAAAATAAATTCTTTTCGTCACCAGTTAACGAATGTTTGTAGGATTGTGCCATCTTATTAATTTACCGGAATTGGGTTTGGAAACGGTAAATCCTAGCAAATAGCAAGAGCACTATATCCCTTCTTCCGCCTTTGCCCTTGGAAAAACACAGTTCCGAGGTTTCGGCTCGAAATTGAACCAATTTCACGGATTTGGCTCTTCAAAACAATCAATTTCGTGGGGTTTAGGTCGCCGAAAAAAACTAATTTCCCACGTTTAGCTCTATGAAAAGTCCATTTTGGGAGCTTTGTTCTCAAAATACCGATTTCGTGGTGGGGTGGGGGGGGGGGAGCTGTGCTACGGATATGTCTCCGACAAATTGTGAACTGTGATCGGTGGTGGGATCAAAGCGATGACCCGCCTCGTGCTGGCCTACACTGGCGGGCCTACACGCATCGGGGCCCGGGGCGGAAATCTTCAACAGGCCCCTATAAAAGTCTCTAATTATACATACCTAATATAATCCTCTATTGGTAACCGATAAGGCCTTTACGTAATTGTAGCCGAGGCCTTTTTCTTATTTTAGGCCAATCACCGCTATTTCCCCAACCTATCCACCAAACAGCGCTTATGCCATGTTTAAGCCGCGAATGAGCGCTTTTGGTCAACTTTCCTAGCAAATTAGCGCTTTTTGCCGCAAATTAGCCACGGATTAGTGGGTAATCCCCCCCCCCACCTAATAGACATAAACACGCGCATTTTCTCAACTTTAGCAGCAAAGTAGCTTTTTTATCCTGTGAGTGTGAATCAGCGATGTTTCTCAACTTTTTCTCGAGTTGGCGTTTTCCACAATTTTAGCTGCAACTTAGCGAGTTTGCCTTGCAGGGACCAGGGAATTAGCACTTTCCTCAGTTTGAGCTGAAAATTAGCGTTTTACTCAATATTAGCCACAAAATAGCGGTTTTTTCTAAATGTTTACGAAAAATGAGCATTTTTATGTTCACCAAAACCATAAGGCTACGAATTAGTGATTTTTTCTCAGTTTTAGCAGCGAATTTGCGGGTTTTTTCACCCATAGCCATAATATTGGCGCTTTTTCTCAATTTTAGCCTCAAAGTTGACCGAAGAAGCCGCGAATTTTCTCAATTTTAGCCATGAATTAGTGATTTCCCTATATTTCTGCCGCGAATTAGCGCTTTTTCGTAATTTTAGCAGCGCAGTAGCGTTTAGCGCCATTAAGTTAGCGAATTCTGTTCATTTTAACCACGAATTAGCGTTTTCCAATATTTTAAGTGCAAATTGGCAATTTTTCCATTTTTGGCAGCGTATTAGCACTTTTTTTTTTCAATTCAGGCTGAAAATTAACCTTTCTCTTAATTTTAGCCAAATAATTACTGATTTTCTCAATATTAGCTGCAAATTAGCGGGTTATTCTCATTTTAACACCGCATTAGCATTTGTTTAAATTTTAACTATGGATTAGCGCTTCTTCTCAGTTCTAACCGTGAATCAGTGTTTTTTTTTTTACTTATAGCCATGAATTTGCCGTTTTTCTCAATTTCAGTCACAAAGTTGCCCTCAGAAGGCGAGATGGCGGAATTAGAAATTGTTAAACACTTTATCCGCACATTTTTTCCTCAATTTTAGCCGCGAATTAGCGCTTTTTTTCACTCTTAGCAGCGTAGAAGCGTTTTTAGCCTGTGAATTTGCGAATTTTCCCAATTTTAGCCACGAATTGGCATTTTCCTCAATTTTTAGCCGGGAATTGCTTTTTTTTTTTTTTCCACATTTCAGTCCCACATTGACATTTTGTTCCTTTTAATTTTTGCTATGGATTAGCGTTTATACTTTATTGTTTAGTTTTAGCCTCGAACTTTTAGTGATTTTCCCCAATTTTGGCCACGGGTTAGCGCTTTTCCTCAATTTTAGGCACGAATTATCGATTTCCTCATTTCAGGTACAGATTTCATTTTTAGTAGCGAATTAGCACTTTTTCTCAGTTTGAGTTGAAAATTAGTGTTTTTCTTAATGCTAGCCACCCTAAATAATATATTTTTTCAATTTTAGCCGCGTTGTTTTTTAGATTTTAGCCCCACATAAGCAATGCTATGGTTTAGCGCTGGTTCTCAGTTTGAGCCTCGAATCTTTCAGAAGCTATACGGATACGGATTTGCGTTTTCTCAATTTCAGCCGCGAATTAGTGATTTTCTTCATTTTTCATATCCGCGAATTAACGTTTTTCCTCAACTTTATCCGCGAATTAGTGATTTTTCTCCATTTCAGCTGTGAAATCGCGTTTTCTGAACATTTTGCAGTGAATTAGCATATCTTTTCACTATTTCAGTTGTGAATTTGCCATTTTGGCCCAATTTTAATCCGAATTAGCTGTTTTTGTTAATATTAGCCGAGATGTTATTTGTTTTTTGTTTACTTGTAAAGCCTTGAATTAGTTGCGTGTATTCTCAATTGTAGCCGCGGGCTTGACCCAAAAACAACACCTATGCATTGATTTCTACATTTTATCCGCGGAATGGCTGTCATATACTGCGAATCTACTATTTTTTCTCAATCTCTCGGAATTTCTCGGAAGTTGCATCGTGAGACCACAAATTAGCGCTCTTTGGCAGTTATAGCCACGAATATTACCGCTTTTTCGCAGTTATAGGCACAAATATTAGCGCTTTTCCCTCAGTTTTTGCCGCGTCAGCCAGTTCTAAATTGCCTATCAGTACATTAGCGCGCTTGTAAGGACGTAACGAAACTGGGGACGGTCTATTTTCTCTATTTTATCCATGAATTTTTCTCAAGAAGGCGCCAATTATTTCTGTATTTCAGCCGCCAGAATAGCACTCTCGGGGGCTCAATCGAATAGTCAGCCCACACTCTTTGCAGATATCACTTGTAACGTTATATTCTCCAGGTCGGATATAGACTGAAATTCGTTGAAAGGAGCCAAATCGCTGTCCAACCTTGTCACATAAATGAACCTAAAAATCCTAATTTTTTTCTTATTTAAGCTTTTCGGGGCCCTGTCTGTCAGGGGGCCCGGGGCGGTCCGCCCCCCTCGCTACTGCTACTGCTGGCCTATAAATTTCGACTCCTCGTCCCCCGAGAGGAAATGGCGTCACCAAGACAGCTTTTTACCGCTTTCTGTACGGTTTTTACGGTTAAGTGTACACGGGGTCACCCCAGCCGATTATTGAACCGTGGATTAACTAGTAAAAGTTGACCTTATCCTAGCTCTTTCCTCTCCGACATTTCTAATAAAAAATTGGCTGGCTACTGAAAAGAAATGCATCATTAAGTCAGTCCAGGAGACGAGCGTCCAGTCTCTGGAACGGGAGTAGTAAAATTTCTCATTAACGAAACGCTCTAAAAATGGTGGATTGAACGTGCCACTAATCAGTACAAGTACGTTTGTTGAAGGAAGGTCCGATGGAAAGCTGAATACAAACCTTCGTCCCATCAACAAGGGATGGAAAGGCTCAGGGGAGCCCATTAGAGGAAAGAGTAACGATATAAATTAACTCACTTCTTTCAACATTCCCTTAAAAACATTATTTTTCACCCTTTTCAGTTCCAACATAAAAAAATTTGCTTCGGTTTAATAACACTAATTAATTTTTAATTATTTTTTGGTGAATTTCGAGTTTCCCGAATGTCCACAGTAGATCATGAATATCTTTTATCGTTTTTTTAGTGTGCTTCCGAATAATTAATTTAGCATTTTATCCCCTCTTCATATTTCTCATTTCCCTGCTAATAATAAGGAAAAGCATCCTACCTCTTTATCAATTCCTTCATAAAAAGATATTTTCAACAGAGCATAGAGACTTTTTGACCTCAACCTTGAGAGGGTTCCCTTTCAAACACCGAGAGAGAGAGAGAGAAAATAGTAATTCAACATTTGGGTACAATGTGACAGACGAAATTTTAGAGGTTCAAGAGTTGAGAAAAAGGAACGCTATGTATTCGCGAGAGGGTGAGACTGAAAGAAGTAAATGAAGAGTTGAAAGACGGGTGAAGAGGAGGCGATAAAAACGAAAGGACTCTCCAATAAACTGGCAAGTTGATGAGGGGAAGGTGAAAGAAGAGTATAGATGACGTTGAGAATGTACGATGTACGAAGGGATGAAGGACGGAAGTCAAAGGATGACTTCACCATTTTGAAAAAAGAAAGAGGAAAACCTTGCAGTGACACAGCTTGTGTTCGGAAAGAGTGTACTTCAATAAGGTACATACAAAAGCACAAAATGCCGTCCAAGAAATGCGAAGAAAATACTCTGTTTTACCCCCTCCCCTTCTCTCACATAACATTTCTAAATGTTTCAGCATTGTTATTAAAATATCAATCCCATCCCACTCTCCTAGCACCCTTCTTTCTCTATCACTTCGGGATATTAAAATAGCCATTGAAGGTCATAGTTCAAGTAACTTTTGTTTCGAATTTTGAGACTTTTGGGTGCGTGTTGATTATTTTAAGCCGCCTACAGTCACAACCCCTTTCATTCAAACTTATAATAAGTTTCCGTGGGAATTGAAAGCGTTAAATATTTGAGCCGATAAACTGAATGGTGAAATGCAACAACATTTTTACGTCCCCCCCCCCTCCAACTTTCTAATCAATGGTAAATTCCATCTCCCTATTTGTTCTGAAAATCATACATAACTCATATAGCCGCGCCCTCTGACATAAAATTTGCTCACTGTCAAATCAGACTCGCAGCCATCCTCTCTATACCACGACCGGAACATCGCTTGATTTTTTTGAAGTGAAAATTAATTAATGGGTGGAAACGTAGTCCGTGGCTCTGAGATCCTTCCTCTTGATGGAATTCTCTGTTTTTTTCCACATGGGTTACCCTTTATAACCTTGTTTCCAATCTTGATTTTGTGGGCTTTGGACGAAGAGGAGGACCACAAAATCTTTGGCAATGACATATAAAAGACCTTGGGGGCTTGAATAAAGAAGCAAGTTCTCGTCATGACAACGTGCCACGTGTCTTTCCCTCATTTTTCTAGCTGTTCTTTTTTATTCTTCTTCTCGGGACAACGGGCAAATAAACAATTCTCATGAATATAGAGCGCCCTCTATGATTCACAGTCTGTGAGTTAAGGGTGCGTTTACACAGAAGTGTTCCCAGCAGGGGCGTAGATACCGGGAGGGGGGATCTATCCACCTTATCCCCCCCTGCACCCTTAACTTACAAGTATGAGGTACAAGTATACGAACGAAGGAGCACTAGTACTGTTTGCTATAGTGGTCTTCAAATAATGATAAATTCAGAAATGTTCAATTAAGCTTGAAGGACCAGGTCTTTGGGATGACCAACCACAAGAAAATCGGAATAAACTCACCTGGGGTAAATTGCAGTCTGGGCTCGTGAACCGTGTCGCGAATCACGAATCTGAGCTCAGATGGTCGAAATCGCGAATACAGAGGTTCTTAAGTCGCGAATACAGAATTTTCCAGCGCTACAGATCACTATACATTTACCAAAATCTTTCCTATTCAGAAAAGAGCGTCAGACTTGTACAACGCCAGCGAACAGAAGAAGGAGCGTTTTCTTTTCCTCCCACATCCCGCACACCCAAGTAGCAAAGTTACGTTAATTTTACGTGAAATATTCGACGAGAACTACGTAAATTTTACGTGCATTTCACGTGTCATATCGACGTTAAAATCACGTGAAAATGACTCCCTTTTCTGGTAAATATTACGTAATTTTGATGGGTAATTTTTCGTATATTTCACGTAAATTTTTCGAATACTTTACCGTCAATTTTACGTAAAATACACTGACAAATCTACGAATAATTCACGGCGAATATTGCGCAATATTAGAGGTTAAATGTACGAATATTTAACCATTAATTTTACGAAAAATACACCGGCAAATTTACGAATAATTTACAGTGAAATTTTCGCATAATTAGTGATTAAATGTCCGAACATTTAACCATTAATTTTACGTGAAGTGCACCGGCAAATCTATGAACAATTCACGGGCAATATGTATCCCTCCATTTAATTGGCTGGTCCTATGGCAACTCTGCTCCGAAAACGTTTCAGACACCTTACTGGAATAGACCTAGCGAATGGCAGTACAAAATTAGGCTGATCTTGATATAGCTGTAAAAAATGTATTGTCCAATTCACAGAAGAAAATAAATATGAAACATATTCATACCTATATCAGCAATGATGATCATTTTGTTGTCCCTTCTCTTCAAAATAGCTTATGATATTGGAACCACCGATTTCAAAATATAATTTGATATTTTTAGTAAGATCGCTTAAACTACGAGGGTTAGTGGGTAATGCATGCGAAGTTGTAGCCGTAGAAGCCCACGTTGTCAGTCTTTCCTCGTCGAGGTGCGTCAAAAACGGACCGGTTTCGGTTGCTCGCCATCATCAGCATATAGACGAAAACTGTCAGGCTCTGCGAACGCACATAAATAATGTTTCACGATTATAACTGAAATAAGAGCACGATAAAATGGCTATGATGGCAGGGGTGGCTGGTGCCGCAAAATTTTGGCGAATTCACTTTGGTTTGAGAAACGCTCTGTGGCCACAAAAAAAATTGTTGTAAAAATCAACCAGGACTACCAGAAGGGTTTCGAGCTGATTCAATTTCTATTGAAATACAGTCATCACTAGGTACGGTTTGGGGACAACATCTCTTTTATTCGATATCTTGGAATTCATCAAATATTTGGGCTGGGTACCCCAGAAATTAGAATTTTCGAGAGGTATATGAACGTGAACGAGTGGCGTGGTTATGAGTGGCGGGGGGAATATTACGGCTCTGGTACACGATCAATAATACTGACAATATCAAATGGCAAACACGGAAATGTAAAATACATCGAAAAGTGTCCAACTGTGTAAACTTCAGCTGTAGTATATTATTGATCGTGCACAATGGCCTTTCATATGCGTTTCAATAAACCCAACCGTTTGGAGATCATCAGAAATCGGTGCCAAAAGTGATTCTGAAATAAAGGCGTACCACTTTAACTAGAACTACGACTGAGATGTCGGTTTGGACACAATTTTTCCTGCAAATACCGATGTAATTTTGTTTTTAACATTTCCCCAGAAACTTATAGGTTTTCCATTTACATAAAGTTCTGCGCCTCCCATTTCCACCCAACTTCTCCAGTAACATATGTTTTAATTCAGGGAGGACGAGTAGAAGTGAACTGCTGCAGAGCAGAATTTTATGAAAAATGGAAAATACTTAAAAAACATTAAATGCGCCAAACACTATGAACTTACCCATCACAGTTTTGTGAACACGTGTGTTTTCAAACGATCTTTTCTCTTCTTTACGGGGTCAGTTAAAAAACGCGCCTGCTTTTCGGGCCTTGACGTCGGACATCATATTAAGTGAACCGCTACTTTTGGGGTACTGGCCATAATTTTTCCTGACCTCTTCTTCTGAAAAAAGTTGTACATTATTGAAACGGTAGTAATTCCATTGAATAATGCGTGGAAATTAAAAAAGTGATAAGTACCTACTCACTTGTTATTTTGCGTTATCGTTGTCCTCGACAGCAAGGGAGGGTTCCAAGGCCTCGAACCAGACCCTCGGCAGAGGCTAAGCTCCATGGTCATTTCATCGACGAAAACATTCGAACAAAAACCACATAAGTAAAGCTTTCAACACCGAAAATTATGAGCTTCTCTTCACCTTTTTTAGGAGCTGTGTATTGGGCCCTTGGGCCCAACTCATCTATTCTTTCGCAGGGCATTGTCTATGCCACATGAAAAAAGGGAGAACAACACCAAAAGGCACAAATGAGGCCCTCAGCTACAAGGCGAGCTGTGTAATGCAGCAGAGTAATACAAGAAAAATTGATTTGACATACTCTTGAGCAAAAAGAAAAAGAACGTCGCCCACGTCGTTAAAACAACTTATAAGAGCTGAAAAATACCTCAATAAATGCTGATAGCCAAAGACAGTGAGATGCCACGAGCTCGTTCGGCAGTTCGACACTAACTTCAAAATAAGATGAGCGTGATTTCCTACCACGAGTTCCATCAGTTCAGCAGTCTGCGCGTTAGTAAAGTAGAAAATTGTCTTTCACGTAACGACACTGAGAGTGAGTAGAAATTGACGAGTGAGACAGTGATCTTGTTCACACACGAACTACAATATACAATTCTATAAAGCGTGAATAGAAAAGAGTCGGAATTTGAAATCCAACCACACATTGCACGTTGCACGTGGATTCGAATACGATAACAACGGAAAACAACCACCTTATCAGTTATCAAGAAAGCTCCAACGGACGTAAAACGTCATGAGTTCTTCGAATACGATTCTTTTCTTCCAAAGTTAAATTAAATTTATTGTTGTGTAAAATGAATTATATTTCATTTATTAAGATGGATTTCTTCCCCCCTCACATCATGAAAGCAGGCCAGATCATTTTAAAAATCGGCGATGGTCGGGAGGGCATGTGGTGTGGCGAATAAAAGCAATATTTAACGCTATTTCAGACCTATGCAAATTCCTCATTATTCCACTTCGTTCGGAGCGTTCAGCTTTCTAAAGTTCCATTGTGATGAAAATAGAAATATTCAAGTTAAATCAGAAATTAAGGTCTGGAACGTCGGATTCCTTAACGTCCTGTTCGTCCGGCAAACGTTCCATGCGATCTGGGAAAGCCCAGGGGAAGGGAACAAGAGCGAAACGGAGCAGATGTAGAAGAATCAAAAGGTAGAAGGGAAAGCACGTGTCCAGCGCACGTGGAGTGCCACCACTACCCATTTGCACTTCTCACAAATTAATGCCACTTGATTATCCTTGTGCTTCAAAATTCTGCTAGAGAATTCAAAATAAAGACCTTCAAGTACTATTTATATTTTCAGAAAGGTTTAAGGTTGGTGGGGGATAGCAGGGGACAAATGTTTGAAAAGATCGAGAAATCCATGTTATATCTGCTGGCGCTTCAGAATTCGGTTCAATAATTGTATGTAACACACGTCTGTATTCACCGCGAGAAATTTCTCAAAAAAAAATTAAGGGGAATGGGTATTGAGGGATTACATTTGAAAAACGCTGAATTTCACTCGACTTGGGTAAACGATTTTGAGGAAAATATAAATGATTGGATAGAATGTTTGGCCCATTTTCACCATGAAAATTGATCAC
The DNA here is from genome assembly GCA_038030265.1 of Corythucha ciliata. Lineage (NCBI taxonomy): Eukaryota > Metazoa > Arthropoda > Insecta > Hemiptera > Tingidae > Corythucha > Corythucha ciliata. The sequence continues at coordinate 11,580,200 of CM075937.1, forward strand.
GCTTAAAATTGATCGTGATTAGGTGTCAATAGCGACCCATATGAATTCTGATGAAATTGTTTACGTAGTAATCATGATTAGTCGTTGATCGTAGTTAAGACTGAGCATGTAAATAATTAGAATGTACTGTACACGCATTTTTAAAAACAGAAAATTCCTATTAACTGAGGGAAAATACATGTATGTACGTGCAAAAACCGTCAAAAAGTTATCGTCAAATTGACGTAAAAATGCGCACGTGTTGGTATTTCACCAGAAATTTACGTTAAATTCTGGGAAAATACATACACGTGCAATAACCACAAAAATATTATCGTCAAATTAACGTTAAAATTCACACGTGCCATATTTTACCAAAGCTTAACGTAAAATTAAGGGAAAATAAATTTACGTGAAATAACCGCTAAAACATTATCGTCAAATTAACGTTAAAAAACGCACGTGCGTTATTTTACCAAGATTTGACGTTAAATTCACGTGAATTACGCACTCGCTTAATTTACGTTAATTAATTCACGTTAATATTTCGTGAAAATAACGATTAATACGTAATTTTCACGGCCAACACCAAAAATTAACGTAAATTTCACGTGTTTTTGCTACTTGGGCATACACCGGTCCTCACGCACGCGCGTAGGGGCTTCAGATACAAAATTATATAAACTCAAATACAGACCGGCCTAGCGGCGAGCACCAGCGACACAACAAACCCAAGAGCCTTCAAAAGCCCGAACATTCCCCCCACCAGAACGGTTCCCGTTCTCACAGACGAAGAGGGCCACAGGATACAGCAAGGAACTCAGGATCACAGAAAGGCAGGAAGGCCGGGAACGCTGACCACAAACTCGCGACAGTATACAGTACAGTATACAGACAATACAGTAAAACAAGATATTTACAGGTTACAGAATGAAAGGCATCCTAACAGCCAACAGAAATAAGAGACAACGTCACTAATCAACTAAAATAAATCCCGAATCAGTGTCTTAAAAGTCAATAATTAAAATTAGGGATAAAAAACAAAAGAAATCCCAGAGGGTACTCCGACGTCAATCTATATACAAATATCCTACAGTACGGAATTTGAGCAGAATCCCTAATCCAGAGCATCGGGGAAGGGGCACAGTCGCACAAGAGGGCGAGTATACGTACCCTTTGCCGTACGAATGGTCGCATCGCGCGCCACCGAGTCCCCACCAGGGTGCAGCCCCACAATTCTGGCGACAGGCCAGCGTTGAGGAGGCGAGTCCTCCTCACGCAGCAACACTAAGTCGCCCACGACAGGAGCGCCTGAAGGGACAGCCCATTTACCCCTCCCCTGGAGCGTGGTCAAGTACTCCCTAGACCAACGACCCCAAAACTGCTCCCGTTGAGCTTGAACAGCCACCCCACCGATCGCGATGATTGCATTTGTCGCACATGCGACTCCGTTCAGGCAGAGAAAGGAGGGGGCCCCCACCAGAAAGTGCCCCGGGGTCAAAAAATCCAGACAAGTCGGGTCAGCCGACAGAGGAGCCAGAGGTCTCGAGTTGAGGACAGCCTCAACAGATGACAACAGCGTGGTCCACTCTTCAAAAGTCAGGGGAGTGGACTCCAGGGTGCGCAGCAGGTGTTTCTTCATGGACTTTATAGCTGCCTCAAACAGGCCACCCATATGAGGCGACGCAGGGGGGTTGAAATTCCATTTGACCCCCTGGACGGCACAAAATTCGGACACCCCCTTAGAGTGACCGACCTTCTTCGGCCAGTCAGCCCCGGCATCGAGCGAATTGACGCGGCCTGAAAGTTTGTACCGCAGTCCTAGTACATATTACCGGGCAAACCACGCCTAGCCACGAAGCGCTGGCAGTCCGCCAAAAAGGCCGCCTCAGACAGGGCAGATACAGGCTCAAGGTGGACAGCCCTTGAGCAAAAACAGACAAATACGGCTACATAGCATTTTAATAGCTTTGAATTCCTCAAAGGGGAGGCCTTATACAGAAATGGTCCAGCAAAGTCAACCCCAGTGTGAGTGAAGGGCCGAGACACCGTGACCCGGGCCCGAGGCAAGGCCGCCAACATCGGTGAAAACGGACGAGCCTGAAATTTAAAACAGCGAAGGCAGCCATGGATACGCTGCCGTACCACCCTCCTCGCGCCAACAACCCAGTAATGCCTGGAGAGTAGCCCCAGTAAAACGGCAGCAGCAAACAGATGTAGCTCATACTCGATACAGTCCCCAAACAAAACATGGCGCGGGATCCGCATGTCCGCAAGTCGCGGCAGCTCTCCCAGGAATCGGGCCCACCCACCCAGCACAGGTTCAGGGGGGGGACGAGTCCCAGCCCAAACCCAAACGCCACAACTCCTGCATGAAGACTTTGAATCTAACGACCACAGGTGCCAGCCAACCCACAAGGTCATAAATGCGGGCTATCTCAGACAGTAGTTGCCTTTTAGTACAGGCCGTTTCAGAAAAATGTACAGCATAGGAAACATATCGGTGGCCGGGTCTCACTGAACACCCAGAACCTTCACCACCTCCGGCTCGCTCAAATCGAGCCTCAGACGGCAGCCCAGGTGATCCTCAGGGATACCCTCTAGAAACTCAGGGGCATTAGAGGTCACTTTCCTTCAACTCGAAGCCCCCTCGCCCAGCAGTCCTATCAATGACCCTCGGCGACCCGAATTGCCTCGGCGACATCATTCGCCCCGGTCAGCACATCATCCACGAAAGTGGATGTTCTCAATGCCTCGGCATCCTCCGGATACGCACCCCCCTCATCGGTGGCCAGTTGCAAGAGCGTACGCATGGACAGAAATGGGGATGACGACACGCCAAAACTGACTCGAGTCAGATCATACACGGGAATAGGGTCAGACCTCCACAAGACACGCTGATAGCGGCGGTCACATTCACGGACCAGGATCATCCGTTACATTTGTCGGATGTCTGCCGTAAATACTATAGTAAGCTGCCTAAAATTCAGAATGACGGCCAAGATGTCGGCTTGGAGGGGGGGACCGGGATACAGAATGCCGTTCAGCGACAACCCCGACGTGTTGGGGGCAGAAGAGTCGAACACCACCCGCACCTTCTGTGTCGTACCGACGGTTTTCACCACCGCGTGGTGAGGAATATAATACCCAGGGAGCTGGGGCTCAGCCGTAACCTCCATATGGCCCTGTGCAATGTAATCTTCAGCACAGGCCACATAAGCCTCTCTCAGAGCCGGGTCCCGGCGAAAACGCCGCTCCAGAGCGAGGAGACGACGCTCAGCCATTACGCGCGACTCCCCTAAACAGCTCGGATCACTTTTAAAGGGCATTGCCACAGAATACAGTTCATTCTCAGCCCTAGACATGGACTCCACAAACAGCTCCTCACACCTCACCTCAACAGGATCCATCGCCCCCGGGAGCGGCACCTCCTCCAACTCCCAGAACCGCTTCATGGAACAGTTCAGCTCCTCTATAACCCCAGTGGCCAGCAGTGCAAAGGAAGGCCCAGTCCTTGGGGCTCCCAAACAGCCCCCCATCAATATCCACCCAAAAACAGACTCCCATGCTCCAGGCAGAGACTCCGATCCAGGAATAATAGCCCCAGAAAATACGCGCGAGAACACAGCCATGCCCAGAATAAGGTCGACAGGCTGGGCCTCCCAGAATTTAGGGTCAGCCAAGTGGACGTCGCAAAAGAAGTCCGCCATCGAAGGCGGGACGTCCATCACAGGAATGTTGCCCGTCAGTTGACGCTTCGGCAGCACATGCATTGTAACAGTAATTGGTGGATACCGTCGGTCTCTATCAGAGACCTCCGCAGTAATCCGTCCCCTTGCCACAGCTAACGGAGTGTTCCCCGAGCCCAGTGAAGGACAGCGACGAGCGCAAGCGCGGTAACCCAAGTCGGTTCACCGCCGCTTTAGAAATTAGCGAGTGCTCGGAACCCGAGTCGATCACGGCTCTCAGTATTTGTGGTCTGCCATGACCGTCCAGAACCGCGACGCGAGCGGTGGCCAACAGTGCCACAGAACGTACTCTATCCGCGACAGCCGCCCACGCTAAAAAGCGCTGATTCGCGGTCTCGAGATGCAACTTCCGGACTAAAATTAAGGAAAAAATCGCTAATTCGCGGTACATAGAGGCCATTCTTCGAATAAATCGTGGAAATCAACGCAAAAGTGTTGTATTTAGGCAAACCCCGTGGTTAAAGTTGAGAAAACACGCTATAAATTGACAAATAAAAGACGCTTTCAGGTTAAAATTGGACAAAAATGGCAAATTCACAACTGAAATCGTGTAAAATCGCCCATTCGCGTATGAAAAACGGAGTAGGATGCTGAATGGCCGCAAAACGCTATTTCACAGCTGAAATTGGGAGAAAGCGCCAATTTGCAATTTGCAGATAGGTATAAAGTTGAGTAAAAACGTTAATTCGCGGATGCGAAATGCATAAAATCACTAATTCACGGCAAAAATGAAAAAAATCACCAATTAGCGCAGCTAAAATTGAGAAAAACGTTAATTTCAGTTCAAATTGGCGAAAAGTGCTAATTCCCAGTTAAAAATGAGAATAACTACTAATTTGCAGATTAAATTGAGTCAAACACGGAAAAAATCGCCAATTTACAGATAAAATTGCGCTAAACGCCAATTTGCGACTGAAATTTAGAAAATTAGCTAATTCACAGCTTTGAAACGCAACGACGCGTCGCCGCTACAATTTTAAAAAAGCGCTAATTCGTGGTTGAAATTGAGAAAAATGCTGTTTTGCGCCAAAAACTGAATATACGCCAATTTGCGGATTCTGAAGGCAACTTTTCGGAATGAAATTTATGGCAATAGGCGAAGAAACCGCTAATTCGCGAGTAAACTGAGGAAAATCGCTCATGCATTGCGTGTGGTGAACCAAAAACATCCTAATTCGTGAAAAGTCTCCCTATTTTGCGGCTAGTATTGTGGAAAACACTTAAGAAAAACGTTAATTTCCAGCTAAAACTGAGAAAAGTGCTAATCCCCAGGGTCCTTATTCCGAGTTGTCGGGAAAAACTCACGTGAGGTGGTTGCTATGGCGAGATAATACTATTTCTGATGAAGCGTCCTTGGATACCGCTTGCGGGATTATTTCCCGACAACTCTAACTAGGGCCCCTGGTAAAAAAAAAATTAAAAAAATCGGTAATATGCTACTAAAATTGAGGATAACGCCAAAACTCGTACTACTCTGATACTTTGCTGCTAAAGTTGAGAAAATGTGTAAATTCATAGCGGGGCAAAATCGCTAATCCACGGCTGAAATTGAGGAGAACGATACACGCGTACGTTGTACGCCTCTTTCGCTAAAAAAAAAAAAAAAAAAAAAAATCTTGCCACACACTTTATTCACTCGTTGTATAATGTACTCTTTGTTCTCGGGCAAGGCTGTGATGGGCTTAGCAAAATGTCCGGTAGATTCATGACTGTGCAGGCTGGGTAGATTATTTACTAAAATGTTGAATTACCCTCTCGCTTCTCCTTTAGAAGATTTCAATCTGCCCCCCCCCCCCCTAGGACAAATTCCTACCTACGCTATTGATGGATTGTTGCAGGTTGGGCAGTGTTTGGCTAGCAGGTGGGTCAATCAGGCATTACTTCCTCGTGAACGTGGTAAGAATCGTTCTGGGGGTGGACTGCGTCGATTTCTGTTCGGAGATCGACATGGGTTGTGGGATGTTCGACTTCTTTCACGATCAATGCCATCAATTCGGGGGGGTATCCGTTGTACCTTTTGCCCAGTGATCCTGTGCGGGGGGTGCAGGGGGGTTAAGCGCAGTTGATCGGCGTCCTCTAGCTGCCTGGCATGTCAGCAAAATGTCACTCTTCGTCCGGCTTTTTTTTCAACCAGTGAACGTCCGAGCCCCCTGAGGAAGAAATAAAGAGCTCAAGTTGATGGACGTGCCCCTTAACGCTTTACTAAAACGCAACGCATAGATGTCAACATTTTCGCCGGGCAGTTTTTTGACCGCCTCTAATTGAAGAAGCGCGGCTGAGGGGGTTTACTTTTTCAAACCGGTGACGTAATGTTCTCTTCAGGTCGCTGAGTGACGTCACGGGTGGCACGCTGTATTCGTAGTTCATGAATTCCCGCTCTGCTCCGGTGAGTTTGTTGAGAATTGACCTCGTTCACAGTTGTTCCGTACACTCCGCTAGTTCCCATCCCCAGTGGCATTGGGCGATGAAGTCGTCGATGGTGAGCGACGATGGGTCACCCGAGTAAGTCAGAGTCTCGCGGAGTACGCCAAGAAAACGACTGCCCTGGTTCATGGACTCGTAAGTACAAAACTGGTACGGTCAATCGTTTTGAGGAAGGCTGAACGGTCTACCTGCCGGCCGGGATAGTCGAACGCGTCGCCGGGTGTGGTGACTGATGTCCATGCGTGGCCTATGTGTGTGGTTGTTTGTGGGTGAAGTTTTCGAAGAATTGGACGTGTCGGCGGGACCTGATTTTTTTTTTTTTTTTTAATGCTTGGCGGAGGGTACTTGAACGGTAGATGGGTTGCGTCACTGGTGGCGGTCACGAGAGGAGTGAACAGTGACTGCGACACGGTTACATGGGTCGTCGCAGGGCTGCATACACAGACGCTGCATTGACATGTGGTGTGGATTGGGCGTCAGCAGGCTCCAGGTTTGCGGGGGAGATCGAGCGTTTCTGGTTGTTAAATGGTTGTTGATGTCCGGCGGGTAATCTTTCCTCTGAGATGCGATAATGTCTATATCGGTTTGCTGTTCCGACATTCTTCGCTCCACTTCACTCACCCCTGTTTCATGGAATGGGACTACGTCTGCTACGGTTCCGCAAATGCGATCGGTGAAATGGGTCATTAAGGTATTTGTGTCTGTAGGATCCTACCGAATTTTTTCTCCTACAAGCCTCTACACTATCAGACAGTTGGATGGACCTGGCCAGCAACCGACTGTATGGCGGTAGGATCGGATCGTGTGTAGGGGCCGCATCCAACAGCTGAGAGCGCTGAGAAGTGGGTCAGTAGGGTGGGGATTATTTTTTTAGACTACTCGTGACAATGGTGGGGATGGAGCGAGGGCGCTCGGAACGCGACGGCGGAAACGAGGTCCTTGGGAATGAAGAGTCACGTGGAGAACTGACAGCAGTGCGGGGGGGGGGTATGTCTTGGTATTGGTGTCGGATGACCGGTGGATTTAACTTCCTTTCTCGGGTTTCTTGAGTTTTAAACAATGAATTGTCTACTTTCGAGCTAAACGAGGGCAACTGCCCCCTCCTGGCTACGCCCATGGCACGTCAACCACCTTCTTTTTTGAATAAGGGGCTGTAGTCCAAGAATCATGAACGAGCGCCAACTATACAGTCTTTTGAGATCTGAATGAAGGAAAAAAATAGAGGTAGACTTGATAGTTGTAATACTGCACAACCGCCAGACGCCTCTGGATGTACGTATTGACCGTTTTGAAATGGGGAATCCAATAAGCCCTGACCCATCGAGTGTGGCTTGCTGGCAGAGGATATATCCATCGAGTGAAACGCCTTACCTGCGAGACTGGAACGCTTCCATTTTATTTTTTTTATTAATTTAATTCAATTTCTTTCATTCAATTAGGTAAATAAATTTGTGACCTAAGATTCAAGAACGTTTGACCCAAAACTGAATATTTATGTCGGAGATTCTCCGTTAGAAAGAGAAAGTGAACAAAACAAGATTGTGGGAGAGTAAAGAGCGTTTTATAAATATTTACGGAGATAAGCTCCAGACAAAAATGACCTTGACCAAAATGGCTATATGTATGCTTTATTGAATTTGATGAACTGACCGATACGCCTACTCAGTTTTAGTTATTTACTCTTTGAATTTAATTCAAGCATGCCAACGACATCGCGAATCGTAAATTTCCCCCATGTTTTGCGTCGACCGGGATGGCTGTATTTCCCAACAGACCGTTGTCCGAGTGGCTGACAGACCGCGTCTGGTTCAAGTCGAAACACTTGGAATAAAGGGTCCTAAAAACTCGCACTAACCGCTAAGCCTTATACACAGGACATAAATGTGTTGAACGCACGATTATTACTTGATATTCAGCAGTCAGCTTCATAAACCGACTATCCACCACCAAATTGTTGAACTTATATTGTTTCTGTACATAACATCCCTTTGAGTTTCAATTATAAGTGATGCTTACTTCAATTTAGTGTTATTGATATGTAGGGCTTTAAGACAAGGCACTACCTCATGCATGAGATAATTGGGGTATAATTGTGTTGGCATGTAGATGAAATTTCGTAAACCGATAACCGTATACCGATTGTGAGCCAGGCGAGTGTACCTATTTTGCGATTTAATTACTTTATTATGGGATAACCGTAAAGCAATCATGGGCCGTTTTAAGATTTTAAACATTTATTATGTTAATCATTCTGTGATCAAATTGAATGAGACTGGTGTTTTTTCTGGTTAAGAGCTTCTCTAGTTAGTACCCCCCCCCCCCCCACCACCACCAACACCACCAAGCCTGTTAATAATTCGTCCTTCCCTGAAACCTCACCAAAACCACTTTCACCGTCCGCACGGTTTTCATTTATATTCTGTTTTCAAACTTTGAAACACGTAAAGGACATTATCAAAACGCTCACGGATCATTGTCACTGTTGGGAAAACGGCGAGGATGAATGAGGGTGTGAGGGCAAAGGCAAAGGCAAAAACCCTTTTTGCACAATTCACGCTGATAAACTTGTTAGTAAAACAATCAAAAACTCTCCTGCCTGACTGGCTCTTTTTTGAAAAAATGTAATCTTGTGGTGCGTCAGTGAGCTGTATTTATACGTACGAGTATACGGTGTATCGTTTTGGCACAATATCCCTTGATTTAGTGTTGAAAGATGTATAAAGGGAGGGAATATTTGTTTGGTTAGCATACACAGTCGAAGCTTCAATGCGGGAATAGTTGCGGTCGCCGGTGTGATGGCTGGCTTGAATTAAACGAAATATCATAAAAGTTGTTTACTGTTTGCGGTCGCCGCTTATTGTGGCCGCCGTGGTTTATGAAACCAGCCGGTTATTGTGACCAAGAATAGCTTGAACGGATCAAACTGTTCAGTTTTGAGTGAAGGAACCTGTAACATCTCTTTGAAGGGTTAAAGGTTGAAGGGTTGGGTGTTGAATGGTTAAAACCGTTGACGGAGTGCAATGCTCGATAGGTTTTATTAAGAAAGTTAAACACTGAAGATGGCTTCAACTTAGAAGCAGAAAACCGGTTCTGTTGTGAAATATATTTTGTAAACGTGGGAGGACCAAAGAATATTATTTTGTTTGAACCTGTAACAGTTTGATGAGGTTAACCGTTTTTGACCCAGTGGCGGATCCCTTGGATCACTTGGCCACAGTGTCTTAAAAAGCATCCATGAATCGTGCGCTATTTAAAAACGATGGTATCACAGTGAGATGAGAACCCTTTCATTGAATCTTCTATCGAAAATTCGTCTCAATTTTCGGATTCCCCTTGTGGAGAAACCCCAAAATATTTATAACGTTGAAGCTCCACGCAGTGGTTTGAGCTTTCTGTGGTTAAAGCTTCCCTAAGTATTCAGGCACACGCTTTATCACAGTCGCAGCGTTTTCCTAAAAGGCGGTTTTTATCCAAACATCAAAGGAAAGAATATTCCCTCATAAGAAGGAACGGAACGTTCCAAAAAAATAAGTGGAAACCTGCCTTAAGACAGCTTTTTTCTCTCATTCATTCACTCTCTCCCTCAAGATAGCAGCAGACGTGGGCCTCAACTAGAAATTTTGTTTTGAAGGTGCCGACCCCGCGAAAATGGTTTCTGAAAGTCCGAATCCACGAAATTCCGGGTTTGAATGAGCTAAATCCGCAGTTAAGTGATTATTTAAATGAGAAAATCACTCGAAATTGCTTGTTGAACCGCGCAAATCCCGCGAAATTGCTAGTTCTCTGGGTGAGTCAACCCTGTGGAATTGGTTTTTAATTAGCCAAAACTGCAAAATTTCATTTCAAAGTCAGACCCACCAAATTGGCTCTTCTAGTAGGCTTAACACGAAATTATTTATTTTTGGTGGCGAGAGCTAATCTCACAAAATTCGTCTTGATAATAGGCCAACACTCCGAAATTTGGTTTTTGAAAGTTGTCAGACCCACGAAATTTCACTTTAAAATGAGCGAATGCCCGGAAATTTTGATTTTGAAGGCGAAAACTCCGTGAAGTTGGCTTCTTTAAAGGAGTCAACTTCTCGATTTTTTTTTTTTTTTTTTTTAATGGGCAAAACCCAAGAAATTTGGTTGCGCAAGTGCCAATAATCCACGAAAGTTGAGTTCAATGGCGCTTCTCCTGATCGGTAAACCACGCCGAATTGTATCTTATATAGATGTTATTAGATGGATATGATGAATGAATCTGTCGCCGGTATTTTTAATTAATAAATTAATTAAACTGATGTTATCCGGACGACGATGCAAGGGCATAGCCCAACACGATTCGAGTTTCGAGAAAAAATGGCTCCCCAGCGGGATTTGAACCCGCAGCCTCTGGATTACCAGTCCAGCACGCTGCCAATTGCGCCACGGAGACGCCTTTGGGAGTCGTACTCCGAGGGATAAGCTAAGCCGAACCCCACCCAGGTCCATTGTTTCTCGAAACTCTAGGCATTTCTCCTGGTCGGTAAACCACGCCGAAATTTATCTTATCTAGATGTTTTGAGATGGATATAATGAATATTTCTGTCACCGGTATTTTTAATAAATAAATTCATTAAACTGATGTTATCCGGACGACGATGGAAGGGCGTAGCCCAACACAATTGGAGTAAATGTGTTGGGCTATGCTCTTCCATCGTCGTCCGGATAGCATCAGTTTAATTAATTTATTAATTACCTATTATTTATTTAGTTGTAGCTGTCAAACCGATTTCGCGGGGTATAGCTCAATTCAGAGACCGTACTTGCTGACCATCAAAAATCAATTTCTCGAAAGCTGATGAGCTAATGGTTGATTTTATGATTAAATTTTCAATTTAAAAGATGGCAATTTATGACTAGGTACATTGCCAGATTCAAGAGGAATTTGTCATTTTTATTAGTAAATTGTCAAATTGATGACAAAATTATCAATTTGACTTGGGAAAGTTTCAATTTAAAGCCAAAGTAGTCAATTTGTCTTGTGGTTGGGCCATTTTTTGTGGTTAACTTTTTGTGGGTTTTGGAACTTTGCTGTAATTCAGACAGATTTGGATCGTGTGGCCACCGTGTGCGGGAAAATTCCTGCGGCTCTTTTTATGCAAAATTGCTAAGCCCTGTGGCACCACAGTGATGACTTCTTCAAAGGCTTCCCTGTGTCGTGAAACCTCTTAAAATATGCGGTTTTGCCAATTTCTAAATATTCATCATTTTGCCAGAAATAGCCCTGAGGTTAATCATTCGATTTTTAGGCTGAATGTTTTTTGTAATGTTTCGATGTGAGCCGGGCGTGGCTCAAATGAGTCCCACGTGGACAATGCTCCAATTTTCCCTGGAAAACGTGCCAAAGAGGTCAAAAGATGAGGTTTCATCAAGTTTTCGATATTTCATTAATGAACGGAGATTGACAGCTACTTTGGCACTGGAACTGCGTGACGTGTGGTATTGGTTGGTGCAGCGGGACTGGATGGCGATCCGCGCCTGTAATTCGACAACGTTTCGTCTAATTGTTAGGGTCCAAGTGGTGGGGTGTTTGGGGATGTTAACGATCAATAATTAATTAGCAATGAGCACGTGATGAACAATACAACACAATTAACTCTTTATTATCAAGATCAACAACCAACTGTGTTACTCTTAAAGTCGATTCAGATTGGAGCACGCATTCCCATGTGTGATACAAAATTCCAAAAAAGGATTTTGTTTGTTTACGTTCACATTGCCCGGACGTGACGTGAGAACACGTGGGATGATGCTTGTCAGAGCAATGTGAATGTAAACAAATAAAAGCCTTTTCTAGAATTTTTTATCACACGTGGGACAGCGTGTTCCCACGTCACGTCCGAATAGTCTGAATCGACCTTAACTGCATTTGAGATAACCCTGTTGCGGGAGGTTACACTTGTAACAAAGGTGACGACTACAGGTCAGGCCCAAGGTGACTAAATTTTCTATAGGTGCCGCAGATCTTCGGCCATTACTGTCCTTCACCTACGTCACGAGCAGTCCCAACCGCCATTGCGATGGACCCAGTACCTATATTAATTGTTATTGGGCTGTGATTTTTGAGAATTCATAAACTTGAATTTCAAAATTAACTTGCTCTGCTGCTCTGGGGTGAGCAATCGGGACCAAAGGACTGCTGGTGACGTCAGTCTCCATCCCTCCCGTCCAATGGGCAGGGGGAAATCTGCGGCAACTATAGTAAAGTTTAGTCACCTTGGGTCAGGCCCAACGATATATAAACCTGGATTGCTCACAGTTGACTGGAGGGGCGTGAAGGGGGCAGGTCGTCCCCTGGTAAACAAACACCCTGTCCCTCTCCTTGTGTAGTTATGGCAACATGGCACTTATTTTGAAACTCCACCCCTCTCATCCACTATGGGAGCTTATTTGATGGCTATTCTTTATCAGCAGTGATGAGCAATCCAGTTATTTTATACTATATCGTTGGTCACAATGCAATGAGACAAACGCTAATTCGAGAAAAATAAGTTGAGAAACGCCACTTTGCGGAAAGACTACACAAAAAGTGCTAATTTGGAGCTAAAATTGAAAGGTATAAACGAATAATTGAGCAAAACGAGTTCTTTCGGCCCAAAAATGGAGAAAAACGCTAATTCGCGGCTAGAATTGTGATAAAGCGCAACAATATGCGGCTTTAAATCTTAAGAAAAAGTCCTGTTTCACATCTGACATTGAGAAAACGCAAAATCACAAATTCTTGGGGCAAAATCGGGACTAAAATAGGGAAGAAGTGATAATTCACGCGGCTAGAACTGAGAAAAGCGCTAATACAAGGACAAAAAAGAGAAAAACGATAATTAACGTCCTAAAAATGAAGAAACACGCTTCAATTAAGCAGTATTAAAAAATTGAGAAAAAGCGCGAATTCACAGCTTAAAGGGCGGAGAAATGCCAACTCATGGATTTTCAGGGCAACATTGGGACTGAAATTGAGAAAAAGCGCTAATTCAAGAGTGAAATAGACAAAAACGCGAATTCGCGACTACAAGTGGGGGAAAACGCTAATTCACCCTAGTAAAGTATGAAAAATTACTATTTCACGGTGAAAGGGGAAATATAAATCTTATACTTTGATGAGACCAATAGCTGCTCGCGGTGTATATAGCTGAAAGGGGGTTACCTAAACTTTTCTGCCCGTTAATTAGTGTCACGTCAAAGTAAATTATGACACTCCCCTCCCCTCATCACCAATATATGCTCACCTGAGCACCCATGTGCGGACGAGCCGCGAGCTTTCAGCCTCACCAAACCAAGTAGATTATTTTCTCCCGGTGTCCTATTCCTTCGCCGCATGATCCCAGATGGTTGTCAAATCCACCGCAGGGCTCTCCGGGTCCGGCTGCGCAGGCCTGTTAAATCAAGCATAAAACTGATATGCTCTGTAGTTGGGGGTTTACTGTGGTTGAAGGTTCCAATTGGGATGTCAGTTGACATTGTGTGTGTCACCGAAACATGGTTGAGTGGAGAGGTGCTCGATGAGAAGATAGGCCTTGCGGGTTATTCGGTTTTCCGTCGTGATCGTGAACACAGGAGAGGGGGTGGAGTTGCATGCTATGTAAAGGCGGGCATAAATGCTGAGCTGGTTCTTAGACAGCCGCAATCTTGTTACTATTTTTAATGATTTTGATATGTCACTGGTCCCGTATTCAGCTACTCACCACTCGGTGCTGGGGGACAGCTGGCTGGATGTTATTGCTTACTCGGGAGAGCGTTGCGGTGACGACGACAATTGCTGGCAGTCTTCTTTTGGCGATTTGTCTGACCATGACGCGATATTTTTCGACATGTTCTTGCCACCGAATAGGTTGGTCGAGAATAGGCTGGTCGAGATTCTTTCGGCTCAGGATTGGAGCGAGGTCTTGTGCTCGCCTTCGGTCGATGAAAAAGTCGAAATACTCACTGTGACTTGTTCCGGGGGGCCGAGGGATCCTGTGAAACCTGGCGCCATCTTAGGCCGTTGGGTTTGGGCAGCAAGGCTCCCCGCGACGCAGGAGCTTTTCCCTGTACTACGGAGGCTCTTAATGAGTATTTCGTATCTTTTGGAGGGGATTCCACTGACTGCATGGCTGATACCATACGTAGGATTGGCACTACGTTTCGCGTGAAGAGATCGTGGATGCCGTCATGTCCGTTAGTTCAGATGTCAGTGGTAGTGACGGCTTGCAACTGTCCTATATCAAACTTTGCCTTCCTTGTATTCTAGAGCCATTAGAAGACATATTCAATGCCTCACTTCAGCGGTCTGTCTATCCGGCGTCGTGGAGGGCTGCCTTGGTTCTGCCCTTGCCGAAGAAGAGAGGTGCTGTCCTGATGGAGGATTTTCGCCCAATTTCGTTACTTTGTTCCTTGGCGAAGGCTCTTGAGAAGTGCGTTTATGTTCAAATGTCTAAATTTCTGGAATCAGCGGGAGTGATTGACAAGTATCAAAGTGGTTTTCGTGCGCACCATGGAACCCAAACGGCTCTGCTGAAGATGACGTCTGACGTCGTTGGGGCAATTGACGATTACAGGGTGACAGCGCTGGTTCAGCTTGATTTTAGTCGAGCTTTCGACAGGGTTAACCATGGTAAGCTTGTGATGAAGCTTGCTGACCTTGGACTCACTCGAAGTGTGTGCGTTTGGTTTCTTTCGTACTTGGTTGATCGCAGTCAGGCTGTCATTTCCCCTTTGGATCGCTCCTTGTCGTCGTTCTTGCCTGTTGGGAGTGGCGTTCCGCAGGGGTCGGTTTTGGGGCCGCTTCTGTTTTCGGTGTATGAGTATGATCTGCCCTCAAATATTAGGCATTCGAAATACCACATGTACGCAGACGATGTGAAGCTTTACTATTCTTTTGAGCCCCATCTAATTAACGATGCTGTGAATACTGACGTGGCTTCCGTCCCTGAATGGGCGATAAGTAATGACCTTATTATAAATAAACAAAAGACGCAGGCTATTTTGTTCGGGACTCATTATTTTTTGTCGGCATTGTCGGAGGGAGATATTCCCAGTGTGATGGTGGACGGCTGTGTGGTTCCCTGGGCGACAAGCGAGACTACCCTTGGTGTAACTCTTGATCAGGGTCTTTCCTGGGATTTGCACGTCTCATTTGTTTGTAGAAATGTTTTCCGGATTCTTGGTCAGCTTTCTTCGATTGAAGATTCCTTACCGATTGCAGTCAGAAAGTTGCTTGTTCGGTCCCTGGTGTTCCCGCATTTTGATTATTGCTCTGCTGTCTTCAATGGGTTAAGTGCGGAGCAGAATTCTAGGCTGGAACGAGCACTCAACTCGTGCGTCAGATTTGTACACGACCTTCCCTACGTTGCTAACGTTTCTGAGTTTTACACGCGGTTGAAGTGGCTGAGGGTACGGTCCCGTCGTATAGGTACTTGCAGGCAAGCTTTTTGTATAAACTGTTTAAAATCCGCAAACCCTCTTATCTTTTGGAGTTATTCATGACCCGAGGACGCGTCAGTATGAGAAGAACGAGAGCTTGCCCGGGTGACTTGGTTATGCCAACGCATAGAACGGCTGTAGCGGACAAGTCATTTGTGTGTTCTTCGGTCAGGTTGTGGAACAGCATCCCTCGGGATATAAGGTCGCTTTGGGATTTTTCAGTTTTCAAAAACAAAGTTTTCGAGCTTTTTCTTAATTTACAAGAGTCTCATAATGCAGCTTTACAGGTTTGTCCGACATTTGTGATAATGGTACGATTTATGAGCGGAGTATCGGTTTTCAACACGAATGCTTTGGTTTAAATTTAAACTCTTCTAGTCCCCTTTCATCTAGTCAATTATAGTGCAGAGTCAGCCTAGTCATTTTTAATTTTCTTGTTCTTTGTTAGTGAGCTCCTTTATCTCATTGGTTATTCGGTTCTTTAATATTACAATCATTCTATTTATTTACTTATTTATGTATTTATTTATTTGTTGTATTGTTTTACGTTATATTTCATTGACTTCATTGTTCTGTATAGTGATAGATTTATTTATTTTTTGATTGGAAGACTAGTAGTACCTACTAAACAGCTCACAGGCCTCGTCACCCTGTTATTTGTACGATCGCAGATTCCCTCTCTAGTCTCGTCATCGTAACGCATCTCTTCGAAATTTATTATCCCTCTTACACACTCGCACTCACACTCAATCTCTCTCGCATTCATTGTCATTTTTATTTATATTTGTTTTTATTGTTTTTTATTGCTTTTTTTTTTGCTTCATTATGTTACTGCCAAGATTGATTTACTTTGAAAATGGCTGAGTTTATATGATGCATGTATGCACTTGCTTACTTACAATCATGCTCCAGAAGGTCCATTGACCTTAGAGCAACAGCTTATACCAATGTATTTACCTTTCAAGCAATATCAAACTTTCAAACTTGATGTGGTTGGGTTGTATTGGGCCATCTTTGTGGTTGGACCTTTGCAGCGGTTGGGCCTTGGCTGTGGTAGGGCCTGTAGTAGGGTTTTGTGGTTTATGTTTTTGAGCATTGCTGTATTTCGGCCTTAATAAAATTGTGGCTCAGGAGTTTGGCTGCGGTTTGAACATTACATGTGGTTGGATTCACGCGTGTTGTGAACGAGTGAGTACTGTTTGTAGAGAAAAACCCCGCGAGATCACGAGTTCTGCATGTCCGCCGAGTCAAATGCATTCACCGGTCCAATGCATGTAGCTTAATGACAAATTATTATTATTATTTTTGTGATTCCGGAACGGCCGGTTTCCTACTAACCAACTGCCCTGATGGCCATGAAAAATAGCCTCCGTGAAGAACACTGGGCATGCACTATAGAGACCAAAAAACTACCAAATGGATCAAATATATACCTACACATTTGGTGATGATTACACGTGGTTCATTCACTCACTTTCGCTCTGTCTTGGATGGCAGCAGAATGGGTTTCAAATGAGCCAACCCCAAGAAATTGGTTTCTAAAAAGGCAAAAGCGCTAATTCACGCAGCTAAAACTGAGAAAAGCACTAATTCAAGGGTGTAAAAAGAGAAAAACGTGAATTCGCGTCTTAAAAAACAAGAAACACGCCAATTCACAGCTAAAATTGTGATAAAGTGCTACAATTTAGCAGCTTTAAAAAAATTGAAAAAAACGCAAATTCACAGCTAAAAGGGAGAAACGGCGCTAAAATGTAGAAAAGGCGCTAGTTCACGGGTGAAACAGACAAAAACGCGAATTTGCGTCTAAATAAAAGTGGAGGAAAACTCAGCTAAGGTATGACAAATTACGATATTACGGATAAAATCGAGAAAAAACGCTAAAAACCGCAGCTAAAATTAAAAAAATGTGCTAATTATCTGCTAAAATTGAGAAAAAAAACGCAAATTCACAGCTGAAAATGAGAAAACGCCAATCCGCCGATTCTCTGGGGCAATTTCGGGACTGAAATTTAGAAAAAGCGATTATTCATGCGGCTACAAGCTAAAACTGAGAAAAACGCTAATTCACGGATGGAAAAGGGAAAAACGCTGATTCGAGTCTAATAATTGAGAAACACGCTATACACGGCTAAAATTCTTGACAAAAGTGTTACAATTTGGCAGCTTTTCACCGCGAATTCACACCTAAAAATTGAGAAAACGCCAACTCACGGATTCTCGTGGCTGGGACTAAATTTGAGAAAAAGCGCTGATTCACGGCGGAATTCACGTCTAAAACTGAAGGAAAACTCGAATTCACAGCTATGTTAAAGAAAATTGCGATTTTACGGATAAAATTGAGAAAAGGCTCTTATAATTCGCAGCTAAAATTAAATAATGTGCTCATTTAGTGCTAAAATTGATGGTAAAAAAGGCTAATTCACAGCTGAAACAGGAGAGAACGCCAACCCGCGGATTCTTGGGATAACTTCAGGAATGAAATTGAGAAAAAGTACTAGATCAAGTGGCTAAAAATGTGGAAAAACGCTAACTCGTGGGTAAAATTCAGAAAAACACGAATTGGCGTTTAAAATAGAGAAAAACACTAATTTGCGGATAAAATTTGGAAAGAGTACTCAAACGCTAATTCATAATGTTGAGAAAAAGCGTTAATTTAAGCGGCTAAAACTGTAAAAAAGCGCTAATTCGCGGATAATGGATAGAAAAAAAAAACGAATTGGTGTTTAAAATGGTGAAAAGCACCTATTCACGGCTTAAATTGAGAAAAATTGCTGATTTACGGATAAAATTGGGAAAGAGCACTCAAACGCTATATAATTTGCGGATTCTCGAGGCAACTTTCGCGGCTAAGAGCTTATAAAAACCGCTGATTCGCAGCTAAAAATAAGAAAATGAGCTAATTCGCGGATAAAATTGAGAAAAAGAGACAATTCGCAGCTGAAATGTGCCAGTAGAATTGAGAAAAAACGCTCTTCCGCAGTTAAAATTGAGAAAACGCACGTACACGGTTTTCGGAGGCAATGTCTGAGGCACAAATTCACAGCTAAAAGGGAGAAACGGCGCTATAATTTAGAAATAAGCGCTAATTCACGGGTGAAATAGACAAAAACGCGAATTCGCGTCTAAATAAAAGTGGAGGATAACTCAGCTGAGGTATGAAAAATTACGATTTAACGGATAAAATCGAGAAAAAACGCTAAAAATCGCAGCTGAAATTAAGAATATGTGCTAATTTACTGCTAAAATTGAAAACAAAAAAAAACGCTAATTCACCGCTGAAAGTGAGAAAACGCCAACTCGCCAATTCTTGGGGGCACCTTCGGGGCTGATTAAATTGAGAAAAAGCGCGGACAAAATCGAAAAAAAGCACTATAATTCGCAGCTTGAATTAAGAAATGTGCCCATTCACTGCTAAACTTGAGGATAGTTCACAGTTGAAATTGAGAAAACGCCAATTTGCAGATTCTTGGAGAGCTTCGGGAATGAAATTGAAAAAAAGCGCTGATTCAAGCGGCTAATTCACGAGTAAAAGTAAAAAAAAAAAAAAAAAAAAAAACACGAATTGACGTTTGAAATGGAGGAAAACGCCAATTTGTGGATATTTGGACTCAAACGAGTCAAACTTATCACTCATAAAGATGACACTTTTTTTAAACTCTTTGACATCATCTAACAGAGTTTTTAAGCCCCCAACCGAATCAATTTCGCTTTTTATGCATTTTACCATATTGAAGAGCTCCCTCATCTCTTCATGAGTAAGTGGAGCCGCAGGGTTCGCAACCTCAGCGAGTGGCTGATTTTTACATTCTGGACACTTCCACTTCGCTTTATAATCAGCCGACATTTTTTTATAATACGCTTCGTTCTTATTAACACACAAAGGATGAAACTTACCGGAACATTTATTTTATTTATTTATTTATTTTATTGTTTGTTTAGCAACATGAAAAAAATTTGAGTTAACAAAAAATTAAATTATCTTGCCAGCCAGCCCCTTAAGAGTCCTAGAACTTGTGCTAAGAGGCCGAGTTGCTCCGACCATTTAACAAAACTAGAAAATAACTAAAATTAGAAAAATTATATTATGCATTCTCTATTAAGGCTAAAATGCGTCTTTTAAATGGCTTTAAACTTCGGAAACATTTGACATCAATTTTCTCATCAAACAGATATTTCAAGGATGAATAAAATGCAGAGCGTCTATACGTTTCTGTGTTCGCTATTGGAAGTAAGATATTGGAGAAGGAAGCACTTCTTGTTACAAATTTAGTTACCGTATTAAATGGAATTAAGTTATGCCGAAAAACATGAATACAAGCCGAAAAAACAAAAATTGATTGCAACGGAAGAACATTAAATTCCTTGAAAAGCTGAACTGAGGGATATCTCCATGGCCTTTTCATTATAATTTTAATTACAGCTTTTT